>JAZGLO010000182.1:0-107500 GCA_036873155.1 Biomphalaria sudanica | reverse complement strand
GCAATATTTTAAAAAATATTTTCCATGTTTCGGATGTTCCTTCAGAGTTGAAGATAATTTACTTCCTAGTCCAAACCTCCCGCTGGACGACGGGGATGGGAGCGGGCAGGGTTTGAACCCGGGACCATCGTTAAGTCCAAACGACAGTCCAGCGCGCAAATTGTACGACCATGCAGTCGATAGAGTACTTGTAAATTTAATCATAGTTTCTTTCTTTAAATATTATAAGCACGCTAGAAGCGGATTTTTCTCCATTTGTTGCCAACTGTAAGCTTTAAAGTATTGTAGGTCAAATTGAGAATATCCGCATCATATGGATCCCCTTTATCGTGGAGAGCCCGGGGCAATAGCTGTTATGTACAGTAGAACGTCGTTTATCCGAACGTTTATTATCCGGAGCGTCAAATATCCGGACCAGTTTTTTTTTTGTTTTTTTTATCAACCACATGTACTGTGATGCACATATACTGTATGAATACGAAAAATAAGTGATTATTTTCCACAATAAAGGTAAAATTGCGACATTTGTCACCTATTTTGCTCGTTCTTCACGCACGTGTCCCGCATGTGATGATTTTCAATATTCGTATAGTGTCCGGTTGCATATACTGCATGGATCGCTTCGGTTTTCGGTTAATCGAACAATCGCGTATCCGAACGGTGTCCGGTCCCAATTGAGTCGGATAAACGACGTTCTACTGTATTTATGTTTCTTGATGAGTGTTGTGTACAGATCTGTTCAAGTGTGTCAAAATGTCTTGGTGTCCAGGTCAGCTTGCGTGAGCGTGTACTGTGTTATTGTGAACTGTTTTGTCAGTCTTGCTCAATAAAGCCTAGGATCAAGACGTGTCCTCTTGCAGTGATTTAGTAGGTTACTACAAAAGCCACGCCTGTCCTCTCTTAAATCCGGTCCTGTTATTAGGACATGCCAGGACACATTTCCCAGGGACCACCTGGTGTCAAACCGGAACCCGTTCCGTCAACGTATGGATCTATAAAAGTAGAGTTCCCCTTTCAGACCTTGTGGTCTATATGGCAGATGATGTAAAGGTCATCTGTTTCTGTGGCCAGCACAATGGCCAACCGCCTTTACTTTTCCCCAACTGATCCCAGGTACCCATTAGATTTGGTTGGACTTAGAAGCGCCCAAAGATCTTGAAATTAAAAATCCCAGCCTTTACCAAGATTCACACCCAGGATCCCGCTTCGTAAGCCAAGCGCTTTACCGCTCAGCCACCGCGCCCCCCCCCCCTCATTTACTAGTGACGAGGTGTAAACATTCACACCAAAGAAAGTTTAATTGGATCGTTTAGCCTACGTACATCACAAAAACCTGTAAGAACAATGACATGCAGTTCTGACTTTGTTTCCTCATTGCTGAGTTGTTTGCCATAGATTACAACTATATAAACTATGAACTAGTATCCAATTAGCACATGTTAGTACATTTCGGATATCTGACACAGGTAAGCCCCAGGTTAGACGACACCCAAATTCCACTAGTGACACCATCACCGACCCATCACGGGGAATGGGGAGCCACACAGCTGGCTTAACACGGACTGACTCGGCCCTAATTGGCTCAACACGGGCCTTTCACAGACTTTTGACGATGACTCAGACCAAAGTGCCTCAATACGTGCCCATCACATACTGACTTGGCGAAGATTCAGCCCAAACTGGCTTCCTAAGAATGAAGATCATTAAATTCTACTGATCGCGAATATTCAGCAACTTAACTTACGGCCGAAGAAGTAACTTGATCTTATAGAAATTTACTTAAACAGAACATGGACATTCGATAGACATTTTGTCCACAAAACTGACAAGAAAAAAGAAATGCTTTATGGTCTCTTATACCGTAGATGGAGGCTTTTCCGTAAAAGCGCTGGACTGTCGTTCGGCCGTCTCGATGGTCTTGGGTTCAAAGCCTACCCGCTGCCATCCCTGTCGTCCTGCGGGAGGTTTGGGCTAGGATGTTGAGCATCTTCGACTCGGACAGATCCGAAAAATGTCAAACATTTACAAAAATATTTACAAGCTTTAGAAGTAAGATATTTTGTTCTTATTGTTTGTGGTGAGAAATATCTAGTTCAAGCAGTTTAAAAAAGAAAGACGTCTGTTGCCACACTCAGCATTTTTGTAGTACCCAGTCGAGTCCCTATTGGCACAACTGAAAAAAGTCTATTGCCACTCTGAAAGCAATTGTGAAGTGAAATTGCGCATGAACTGTTGACAGATGAGACATTTCTGACTGATCTTTTCAAGTTGGGATCTAAATTTCAAGTCTTTCTCTCTCTCTCATTTTTTTCTCTCTGTGTCTCTCACCCCTCTGCCTCTCATTCTCTTTCTGATTCACTCTTTTCATTTTGTCGCCTCTCTTGTTCTTTTCTTCTCTCTCTCTTTCTATATCCATCTTTTTTCTCTTTCTTACTTTCTCTCTATCTATATTTCTCTTTCACTCTCTCTCTTTCTCTCTCTTTTTCCCTCTCTTTAACTCGCTCTTTCTCTCGCTCTTATTTTCTCCATCAGTCTGTTCATACTTTCAATCTATCTGAAACTCATCATTGCGGTATGTTTTGTAAAAAAAATAATTTATTGATACTCTTCATAATATAAAACAAAAGAATTTTAAAAAAACAAATCATAATTTGTGAAAAGAAAAATGTCTATAACCTGTTTGCCAATAAATCAATCGTATTGGATTATGCCCCTTACCCCTGGACCTTGTTCCATATTCTTCTGCAATAAATACAAATCGAAGACCTCTTCACTATTGATGGTTTGATAATTACTTGGGTTTGTTACGTATCTAGGCGTTGTTTTTTTCTTTCTTTGACCTGTTGCGGTCAAGAGACGGGTAGGTTGTCTGCCCCTTGTGTAATAAGTTTTTTTTTATTTTATTCGTCAAGCCACACAGACAGTGACCGGTCCTTGACCTGTGTGTGTACCTCTGGTTGAAAGGAGGGTGTTTTTTTTTCTGTCTCTTTGAAGAGCGTTCTAGATCTGGGTGTTTATGACTTTCTATTCTAGAAATTACGAGATATCGACGCGCGGTAGATTATATAAGACCGCTCGCGTAACGTTGACAGACAGACATACGGAGACAGCCGTGGGACAGAATAGCGGAGACATTGCGTTACCCGTGCGTGGTATACCACTTGATCGTGTAAGTTTTTTTTTATTCAAGGCCTTGCTTGTATTTGTAATTATATTTTCAAACTCTTGTATTGTAATATTTTTACATGCCATTTTTGTAAAAGGGTTTTGGTCAACACATCAATTCTGTATTGAGTAAATGTTTATTTTTCTTTCTTGTAACTTTATATTTGATTAAACATTAAGTTGATAGTTTACCTTCCGATTTCTTGTGTCATTTTTTTTTGTTATTCATTGTAAGTCTTTGATTAAATTCAGACTTAAGATAAGTGACACAACTCCTTTTCTATTGTCACGTTCCCCTAGGCAAGCCATTTAAAAGTAGAATTCAATTCGTAATACGTGACAAAAGAAGTTTGAGGGCTTTCGTCCCGGATATTTTTCTGAACCTATTTTCGTCTTACTTGAGTAATTTTGTAAAGGCGAAGTTGACTTTAACAAAATTTTTTTTTGGTTCAAAGAGTCGGAAGTAAAGTATCAATAGTATTGACCAAACTCTCTTAAGGTTTTTTTTTGTTGTACTGATTTTGTACTGTATATTTACATTGTATACATATTTTTGCTTGTAATAGTTGCTAGTTAGTCATGGATATTCAGGTTTTTCTTGCAAATCCCTCTGTGGAAGAGCTTGATGCTTTTACTAGGAAGGAACTGGTCCTTATTTCTAAACATTTAGGGTTAAAAATAAAATCAAATGCCCTTAAACAAGAAATCAGAGATAACATTGTAATCCATTATGTAGACGAGGAAGTGTTTTCTGAAGACCTTTTAGAAACCCTTAGACCCGATGAGGGTAAATCAGATTTAGAACTTCAGATAAAATTAAAACAAATGGAAATAGAAGCCCAGTTAGCTTTAAAAGAGAAGGAAATTAAACAACAGGCCGCACAAAAAGAATTAGAGCTTGCAGCGGCTAGAGAGCAGAGAGAAATTAAACAAAAAGAATTAGAGCTTGCAGCGGCTAGAGAGCAGAAAGAAATGGAAATGAAATTACAAATAGAGTTTAAAAAATTAGAGTTAGCTGCTAATGTAAGACCAGATTCTTCCCCTGCCAGTCATACTGCTGAAGCAATAAAATTTTTGAAAATAATTCCACGCTTTAATGAAGCCACAATTGATAATTATTTTCCACAATTTGAACTTGCTGTGAAAAATTTTAATGTACCTGAAACTTTGTGGCCCACTTTGCTGCAAACAGTTTTGACTGGTAGAGCTGCAGAGGTATTTTGTTCTTTGACCATTGAACAACAAAAAGATTATAATGTTGTTAAGGCCTTAATTCTTAAGGCATATGAACTTGTTCCGGAAGCTTACCGAAAGCAGTTCAGGGATTGTCGCAAATCGGATGGCCAAACCCATGTAGAATTCCTGCGGGAAAAGGAGCGACGCTTTGAGAAATGGCTCACTTCCAGGGAAATCGGCACCGACTTTGCAAAATTCAAGAACCTAATGCTGATGGAAGAGTTCAAGAGTTGTGTGCGGCTGGACGTCCGTACGCATATAGCTGATCGTGGCGAGGAAGATGTGCACAAGGCTGCAGTGTTGGCAGACGATTATATAATATCACATCAATTTGCCAAGTATACGACGGATGTCAAGCCAAAACAAGTCAAACAGCCTGAGTCCATTGCTAGCAACTCCATCAAGAACAGCAGTACAAATGACAGAAAACCTACTACAAGTAAAGCTACTTGTTCCTACTGCAAACGAGAAGGCCATAAAATTGACGATTGCTGGAAATTGAGGAAGAGAAACGAAAAAGCTCCTTCAAAAGTCAGCGCTTGCACAGTACAGTGGTCGTCGAGGTTTACTCCCTCATCCTCAAGTCATATCAAGAATACCTCGACACCACCTGTTTCAAATGTATTGACTGTACAAGACTCTCCATAATACATCATCCCGATGTTCCAATGACTCTATCCAGAGTTCCCATAATACATCATCCCGATGTTCCCATGACTCTATCAAGAGTTCCCATAATACATCATCCCGATGTTCCCATGACTCTATCAAGAGTTCCCATAAGACATCACCCCGATGTTTCAATGACTCTATCCAGAGTTCCCATAATACATCATCCCGATGTTCCCATGACTCTATCAAGAGTTCCCATAAGACATCACCCCGATGTTCCAATGACTCCATCAAGAGTTCTCCAAATACATCCAAAAGATGTTCTACTGACTCAAGAAAGAGTTTCTCCACTGCGTCTCCTAAAGATGTCAATGACTCCAGCGAGAGTTCGACCCAAGTCCAGTCTGCATCAACCAAAATTGATGTTTTATTAGAGGATTTTAAGCCTTTCATTTCGGAAGGATTTGTATCACTACCCGGTGATTCTACAAGTCTACGACCTATCACCATTTTGAGAGACACAGGTGCCTCACAATCGTTACTTTTAGAGGGTATCTTGCCCTTGTCTAAATCATCATCGACTGGGAAGAGCATCCTGTTACGAGGCGTAGAGCTTGGATGTATAGATGTGCCTCTACATCTAATCGACATAAAGTCAAATCTCATTACTGGACCGGTTGTTGTAGGTGTCCGACCAACATTACCATTGGAAGGCATCTCGTTGCTGTTAGGCAATGACTTAGCAGGTGGAAAGGTGATAGCCGAACCCATCGTCACTCAAACACCCGACTTATCTGCCACACCCGAGGAAGACCTAGAGTTATATCCAGCGTGTGCAGTAACAAGGGCAATGAGGTTGAAAGCATCTCAAGAAGAGAACGTCGTCAAGGCCAACAGTAACCAAGATGATGTGGACTTGAGCACCACATTCTTTGCTTCTCTTGAAGAAGAACCAACGCCAAATTCTGAAAAGCCGGCATCAACTCGAAAACAGTTGATTGAGGACCAAAAGAAGGATCCAGAGCTCGCCAAACTCCGAGAAACCGCAATGACATCACAAGAGGCAGAGCTAGCATCAACGTGCTACTACATCCAAGATGATATGCTCTTCAGGAAATGGAAACCTCCAGACGCATCCAACGAAGAAGAATGGAGAATATGCCATCAAATCGTGTTACCAGAAAGATACCGAGCGTACATCATGAATCTGGCTCATGACACACCAATGTCAGGTCATCTCGGCATCCACAAGACATACCACAAGATTATGTCACACTTCTTCTGGCCACGTTTGAAGAAAGATGTCATCCAGTACTGCCGATCCTGTCATGCCTGTCAGATGGTTGGCAAGCCAAATCAAAAGATCCCTGTTGCTCCTCTGAAGCCGATTCCAGCCTTTGAAGAACCTTTCAGCAGAGTACTTATTGACTGTGTTGGTCCTCTCCCAAGGACAAAAGCTGGCAACCAATACCTGTTGACCATTATGTGTGCTTCAACTCGTTTTCCTGAGGCTATTCCTCTAAGGAACATAAAAGCATCAAACATTGTAAAGGCCTTAATCAAGTTCTTTACTCTATTTGGTCTACCAAAGTCCATCCAATCGGACCAAGGAACGAATTTCACGGCCAATCTTTTCAAGCAAGTCATGACTCAGTTGGGCATCAAACACTGCATGTCGAGTGCGTATCATGCCGAGTCGCAAGGCGCTCTTGAGCGATTCCATCAGACTCTCAAGAACATGATCCGAACCTATTGCTTTGAGCACGAAAAAGACTGGGACGAAGGAATCCACATGCTGCTGTTTGCAACCCGTGAATCCGTCCAGGAATCGTTGGGATTCAGCCCTTTTGACTTAGTCTTTGGCCATTCGGTGCGCGGTCCCTTGAAATGTATAAAAGAGACTTTGTTGTCACCAACAGCCACTGAAGGACTTTTAGACTATGTAATTAAGTTTAAAACTAGACTTTATGATGCTTGTGTTCTGGCCAAAAATAACTTACAAAACACCCAATCCAGCATGAAACGCTGGTATGATAGAAAGGCCCGTGTTAGAGAATTTTCTCCCGGGGATAAGGTGCTTGTATTTTTGCCCATACCAGGTCAACCCTTGCAAGCCAGATATTTTGGTCCCTATGAAATTGAGACCAAAATTAGTGACCTCAATTACACAATCAAAACCCCTGACCGTAGGAAAAAGACTCAGCTATGTCATATAAACATGCTGAAGCCTTATGTATCTCGGCCAGATCACTCAGATAAGAGTAATTGTGTTTTAAATACAGTCAAAAGTTGTTCAAATAGCCATGTTTCTCCTATTGATGATGATATTGTAAAGGAGAAATTTGGACAATACAAAATACCTAATTCTTTTGTATTACAGAATTTGGATGTAAAACTGTCTCATCTGTCTTCGACAGAAAGGCCAGTTATCATGAAGCTCATTAATGAATTTAATGACATTTTTTCCGATGTACCAAAACAGACTAATGTTATAATGCATGATGTAGATGTTGGCGAGGCTACTCCAGTCAAGCAGCATCTTTACAGGGTTAACCCTGAAAAACTTGCCATACTTAGGTCAGAAATCAAGTATATGCTTGAAAATGACCTCATTGAACCAAGTTCCAGTAGCTGGAGCTCCCCATGTGTCTTGATACCTAAACAGGACAAGACTTATCGTTTTTGTACAGACTACCGTAAGGTAAATGCTGTAACAAAGACCGATTCGTTTCCTATCCCTAGGATAGACGATCTCATAGATCGTATTGGTGACGCTAAGTACATCACCAAAATAGACCTACTTTCAGGTTATTGGCAGGTTCCCCTGACTGATAGGGCAAAGGAAATCTCCGCCTTTGTCACCCCTGATGGTCTGTACCAATACAAAGTGATGCCATTTGGCATGAAGAATGCTCCTGCCACTTTCCAGAGAATGATAAATGCCCTGCTTGCTGACATGGAGAATTGCCACGCATACATAGACGATGTAGTAATTTTTAGCCAAGATTTTTCTAGCCATTGTAAACAACTGCATTGTCTTTTTACTAAACTGTTACATGCAAAAATTACTGTAAACCTGAGTAAGAGTGATTTTTGCCAGGCTTCAATCCAATACTTAGGCCATATTGTAGGACAAGGCCAGGTGAAACCTGTAATGGCCAAAGTAGAAGCTATCCAAGCTTTCCCTATCCCTGCTGATCGGAAACAACTCCGAAGATTTTTGGGAATGTCTGGATATTATAGAAAATTTTGCGAAAATTTTTCTGTCATTGCCAGTCCTTTAACAAACCTCCTGAGAAAGAACGTCCGATTTACTTGGACGGATGAATGTCAGAAAGCCTTTAACCAAATCAAGCAGATATTATCTAGCTCCCCCATTTTGATGGCTCCTGACTTCGGAAAACCTTTTAGGTTAGCTATTGACGCCAGTGACACAGGTGTTGGGTCAGTCCTTTACCAAGAAGATAATTTCCAAGTAGAGCATCCTATTTGTTTCTTTTCCAAGAAATTTAATAGACATCAAAGAAATTATTCTACTGTGGAAAAAGAATGTCTTGGGTTGATTCTTTCTATACAACACTTTGATTTTTATATCAGTGGGTCCAGATGGCCACTGGTTGTATTTACTGACCACAATCCCCTTACATTTATCCACAAAATGTCTGGCAAGAACCAACGACTTCTCAGGTGGAGTTTATTTTTACAAGAGTACAACCTAGATCTTAAACACATAAAAGGCAGCGAAAATGTTATCGCCGATGCCTTGTCTAGATTGTAAAAAGTATTTTGATGTATATATTTTTTTTTATATATATCATGATAAATACATTCTGTAATGTAAATATTTTTTTTTTGTAGTTCTAAAAAGATTTCCATTTCGTGGAAATGTAAACTTTTTATTTTTAGGGGGGAGGTGTTACGTATCTAGGCGTTGTTTTTTTCTTTCTTTGACCTGTTGCGGTCAAGAGACGGGTAGGTTGTCTGCCCCTTGTGTAATAAGTTTTTTTTTATTTTATTCGTCAAGCCACACAGACAGTGACCGGTCCTTGACCTGTGTGTGTACCTCTGGTTGAAAGGAGGGTGTTTTTTTTTCTGTCTCTTTGAAGAGCGTTCTAGATCTGGGTGTTTATGACTTTCTATTCTAGAAATTACGAGATATCGACGCGCGGTAGATTATATAAGACCGCTCGCGTAACGTTGACAGACAGACATACGGAGACAGCCGTGGGACAGAATAGCGGAGACATTGCGTTACCCGTGCGTGGTATACCACTTGATCGTGTAAGTTTTTTTTTTATTCAAGGCCTTGCTTGTATTTGTAATTATATTTTCAAACTCTTGTATTGTAATATTTTTACATGCCATTTTTGTAAAAGGGTTTTGGTCAACACATCAATTCTGTATTGAGTAAATGTTTATTTTTCTTTCTTGTAACTTTATATTTGATTAAACATTAAGTTGATAGTTTACCTTCCGATTTCTTGTGTCATTTTTTTTTGTTATTCATTGTAAGTCTTTGATTAAATTCAGACTTAAGATAAGTGACACAACTCCTTTTCTATTGTCACGTTCCCCTAGGCAAGCCATTTAAAAGTAGAATTCAATTCGTAATACGTGACAGGTTATAGATTTGTTTCGTTCAAGTGAAGAGAAAACAAGAGTCCATGTTTTTAGAATCCAAGTGGGGCAGTTCCTTGTGACAATAAGGGGGAAGTTTCCGTAAAGAAGTGTAATTAACAAAGGGCGACAATTTGATTTGCTCATTCA
The DNA here is from genome assembly GCA_036873155.1 of Biomphalaria sudanica. Lineage (NCBI taxonomy): Eukaryota > Metazoa > Mollusca > Gastropoda > Planorbidae > Biomphalaria > Biomphalaria sudanica. The sequence continues at coordinate 97,720 of JAZGLO010000182.1, read as the reverse complement.
ATCTATTTAGAGCGTTATTTCTGGAAAGTACTTTTGGACAAAAAAGGGAGGTAATAACAATAAATGTCTACTTGTTACAGTTTAAAAACATTTAGTGTAATACATATGCAATCTTTATCTACCAATTTTGTAAAGCTAAAATTTTACCTTTCATTCATTGTAACATCAACTATGATAATGTGACATTAGCACGATAAAGATACTTCACTCGTGGGTATCTTTGACATTGGCATCTGGAAACCAGTACTGGTCTGACAACTTATGGAAGTTTCTCTACTAGTGATTTGGGAAGCGGTCATAGTAATAGAGTTCAGCATGTATACCATGACAAGGGACTTAAACACGAACAATCTTTTTGTGTTGATTAGCCCGCTTTGTGTACGTACATAACAACAGTGTCAGGAATTCAATCGCTCCAACAAAAACATTTATACTCCTTGGAGCCTTTGGGCTTCTTTGGATATTGTATACACAAGCCTCCCCCACAGTTTCAGAATGACAACACACCATCCATAAAAACGTCTGTGTGTGTATGTGTCCCTGAACTGTTGGACTTTACTGGTAAATAAAGACATTGACCTTCAAAACTTCGGAGATCAGGCATTTCGTGTGAGATGTAAGCCCATGTGGGTTGTATGGCTTCAAATGATGCGGACTTTCATGCGACTAGGGCAGGGAAAAGGACAAGCAAATGAAAGCAAGAACTATGCAAAATTTCTGAACAAAAATTTTACATTTGTCAAAAACATTAATGTTTCTCGGAAACTTCGAGCTTCTATAGAAACTAAAGACAGTTCCTTTCAAAAGAATCCCAAATATCAAGGACTTCGATTGTGTCTACAATAAAAGACAATAGTCAACCTAATGATCGTCAAGTTTGCACAATTTCTGAACATATTACAATGAATAGTGTAAATGATCATGAACTATATACAATTTCTCAATAACCTTGACTGTTCAACAGTATTATATGGTCTGTGTGTGGATGCGTTAACCCGTTTGTCTTGTCTGTTATTGTAAGTGAAAGTATAATCTAAATTTTAAAAAAAGAAAAGCTCTTTACGTATGGCTGCCTGGTCGTGCTGTTAGCGCGCTGGACTGTCGTTCTGATTTTATTAATGGTCCAGGGTTCAAACCCTGCCCGCTCCCATCCCCCGTCGTCCTGCTGGAGGTTTGGAATAGGAAGTAAACTATCTTCAACTCTGAAGGAACATCCGAAACCTGTAAAACATTTTAAAATTATTAGTGACAGGTACAGTGCTTCCTTGATTTTCGCAGGCCCGACTTTCACCTACCTAGGGTTTTAAAATTTGTAGTAACTCCAGAGGCGGACCGAAAGGGTTAATGTATGTGTGGCCTGCTGATACACACGACTCAGGCCAATCACACAGGTCAACACAGGTTGAAAAAGGGACAGTACTGTTAGCTCACGCAAATATGACCCATGTTGTGGTCATGTGACCGAAAGCCTTCAAGGAAGAGACACAGTGTGTAACAATAGACAGTTGAGTCCAGGACAGCAGTGCAGTAAGGACTGTGTCATGATACCTTGTGAGTCCTTGAAAATGTAGCTGTACGAGTCTAGAAGTAGACAGAAAAGGACTTGTAGTGTTTAGGCAGTTCTATTGTACAAGAAAGCATTTGAATTTGATGTAGCCAATGGTGTTGTATTGGCTTTTGATGTATTTGTCATTAAATCGCCACTTTGTTACTTGAAGCTCTTGTTGTCAAGTTGATGTTTTAGATGTGCTGTGTTGTTGGGCAGTGTTTGCAGAACGCCTGGTAGAGAGGATCGTAACAATATGTTCCTGAAAAAAAAAATTCCCCAAAGGTTTTCTGTATATGTGTAGCATTGGGGAAAAATTATTTTGTAAAACTCGTTTTCGTTTGTTATTCTACTCTACGGCTGTGGTTTGTGTATGTGTGTGTTGAGATTAGTTTTGATTTGATACAATGTTGCTAAAAAAAATAGTGTGTTTTTTGTGTATTATGTAATAGTTGTAATACCCTAACGGTCTATAACAAATTGGTAAATGCAAAATTTTAGGGGAGATAATGAACATAGAATCGAAACATAATTCCCTGCAAACAAAGAGACTAACATTTGTTTAAGTTCATTAATATTAAATTTTAATGTGCAAAATGTATTAGAATTGAGAAAAATATATTTTGTTTGTAGCCTTTATTTTCAGAATTCTACAATTTTATAAAAATATTCGCTTAACTCACACGTAATAGAGCTAATTAAACTTTGTGTTTAATAATTTAAAATCTCTCAATCTTCTAATACCTAATATGAGGCCACAGAAAGTTCTAATAATATTTGGATGCCTATTTCCGCATAGGCCGCCTGATGTAATAAAATGTATCGTTTCATAAAAAGAAAAAAGCAATGAATTATTGGTGTAGGTGACTAAACCTGTATAATTTAATGAAGGTTTATAAAGTACTTTCTATCAAGCTACTAAGCAGGGGGGTATGGAAAGATGTACTTATATAAAAATAATTAATTAGTTTTCAAGCTACTATTACGCTAAAAAAAAAATTTCTTCAAGGATTATTCCTTTAAATGATCTGTCATTGTTCCAAGTCTTTCATTGCATAAGCTATGCATTTGGGTTAATTAAATCATTTGTAGCTAAAGTAGTAATAGCATGTATGGGGAATTTTACTATAATAATTTTGTTCCCCTGGCAATCAAATCATTAAATAGGAACAATCTGATATAAACTTTGTCACGTGTAAATCATGAGTGAGGGGGGGGGGGAGCGGCAGGGTTTGAACTCGGGACCATTGATAAGTTCGAACGACAGTCCAGCGCGCAAACCGCACGACCAGGCAGCCATTCTTTGTTACTACTTTGTCGTCTGCTAGGGATGCAAACGTATACGCTTGTGGTCTATTGGGCAGATGATGTAAAGGTCACCTGATTCTATGGCCTACGGTTAACGAGGGTGTCATGTGGCCAGCACAACGACCAACCGCCTTTATTTTTCCAATGTCTGTTATATATTTTATCATTTTATATCATCACGTCATAGCGCAAAGGTCATGCCCTTTAACCCCTGCAGTGTAAACAAAGATAGAATATGATATGATTCTCTGGAATGTAAGGCTACAACACTGAAAAAGGAGGCACAAATGGCACAAACGGCTTGCCATAAAAAATTCCACCAGTCTATTTGATCGCGTGCAGTGCTCGTTCGACAGAAGTTATTAAAAGAAGATCACGTGAGTAGAAAACAGGCTCACACACGAACACACACACACCAAGAAACCAACACTGGCGTACCATTTATTTTCACCAGATTCTACTCATCGGGTAAGATTCCTGTCTTTAACTCTTTCTCTCCTAACTGACGATACCAGCGTTGATTCCACCAGAATGTGGTAAATAATTACGGAGTGAAAGAGTTAAGCTTATCACTGAAGCAATATGTCCTAATGCTAGGCGCGCGAGATCAACACGTTAATTAGAATATTGAAAGTTACGGCAGCATGATTAAAGTTAAGTCTATCCCCTAATGACTTCGTATAACAGAAACTCCAGCAGTTTTAGAAATACTAACGACCAACTGTAGCGCCATTTTGCCCTCACTGGCATAGAGGAAAGCAGCTGGCATTATTTGGCCTATAAAAGATCTTTTTAACTTCTGTCGAACAAGCACTGCAGTAGTCTCCATACAAGATCCTCTGGAAAACTATTTAATGTATCAAGGCTGCGGGCAAAAACCAAGGTTAGGAAGCTACGCGTCAGGGAACTCCTGTATGCTGATGATGCAGCTATTGTGGCTGATTCTGATATTCAGCTACAGTGCCTGGTTGACAAATTATCTGCTGCTTGCCAGAAGTTTGGCTTAAACATCAGTCAAAGCAAGACTAAGATACTTGTCCAAAACACAAACAGTGCACCTCAAGTAAGCATTAATGGCCAACCACTAGAAATTGTTGATCACTTTTGTTACCTTGGCTCCAACAACACCCTACTGGATAAAGACATGAACAACAGGATAGCCAAGGCAATGGCCGCCATGTCACGGCTGCAGAAAAGAGTCTGGGACAACACATTGCTGACTAACAGTACTAAAGCCCTAGTCTACCGGACCTGTGTGTTGAGCACCTTGCTGTACGGAAGTGAAACATGGTCAACCTACTCATGGCAGGAAAAAAAGCTGAATGTTTTCCACCTCCGATGCCTAAGTCGGATCTTTAAAATAAGGTGGCAAGATAAGATAACCAATGAGGAAGTGCTACAAAGAGCAAGGTGCCAGAACATCCGCTCTGTTATCAGCAGCAGACGCCTTGGCTGGCTTGGCCACGTTCATAGAATGCCAGAAGGTCGACTTCCACAGGGCATCCTGTATGGCGATCTAATAGAAGGCAGGAAAGCCGCTGGTCGCCCACTTTTACGTTATACGGATGTATGCAAACGCGACATGAAGCTCTTCAAAATCGACACTGGCAACTGGGAAGAGGTGGCACTGGACAGATCCTCATGGAGAGAGAGCATAAAGGAAGGGTCAAAGATTGCAGATGTCATACACAACAGAAGCAGAAAGAAGGGTGAAAATGTAACGGCGCCTGGTGATTATATATGCCCAACCTGCGATCGCAGCTGTGTATCAAGGATTGGCCTCTTTAGTCACACAAGAAGTTGCAAAGGGAAAAGATCGTCTCTCGAGACGTAAAATGCCATAGAGAATTATTTTTAAAAAATCTTAAAAAGATTTAAAAAAAACAACTCAATTATACATTGACAAAGTTATTGTTATGAATAAAACTTGTAGTAAAATAAGTCTAACTTAGAGCTTTTGACATCAAATAGTACTAATTAGTCTTTGCCTTTGATAAACTAATTTGCACTGAGCATTGTGCAGCTCTCACAATGTCCTCGTATACATTTATATTATTTATATTATATTATAAATTCTCTGTGTGTCGCTGTATGTTTGTGTGTGAGCTTTAAAGGTCTAAAAGGACCTTCGGCCAACATTATATTTTTAATAGCGCCATATAAACGACAGTATCATGCTATAATAACGATTTTTTAAAAATGTTTTATTTTTTAAAATTTTTTCAATGTCTTGGTTACCACCGTTAAACGATAAACTCTATTGTAATTTAATTTGTAATAATACATTTAAAAGTAAAGGCGACAAATGATGTTTATTAATTAGATTGAATACACAAGATTTAAGATGTCACGGTGACTCCTCTACCAGGTAAGTGTCTAAATTTAAAGATATAACCATGTGTTGACACTAATTATAGACGTCAACGTCCGGTTTGGTTTTCAAAACTTCAGTTTGATACCCCAGACAAAGTTCGTAATAGTAAAGGTCAAAGTTCACGCTTTTACATATATTTCATACAATAATAATAAAAGTAGTAATTAAATGGATTACATAACTGATCTGATCCATACGAGATTGGGCTTTATAAATCTATTTATTTATTTATTTTTATTAAACTTGCTATTTGTGTGTGTCAACTTTCAACTTCAAGATTTAAATTTTTTTTTTTTCTTTTGTGAAAGCGTTCAACGCGTTTCTTTGACATTCGTCTTGAAGATTAGGCGAACTGGCAAGTCTCCCTCACTTGTTTCGTTCCTCTAACGATTGTGCTTTTTACGTAGCTCTGGCAGTATAAATAGACTGCCCGTGTTAGCCGCCTTGAAAATGAGATGCCAAGAAAGGGAAAAAGGGGGGGGGGAGAAAGAGAATTGAGATAAAAAGGAAGGTTGATGTTTTTTTTGTGTTTTTTTTATATCTTTCGAAAAAGTTTTGAAAGGGCGATAACTTTCATCACAAGAATTGTTAGAAAACATTGATACAAGTAAACACGTGTGTGCATAAAAAGGATTTTTTTGCATGTCCGCATTGAATCAAAAGATGTATGTGCGTGTAAGGATTTTTGGGGGGAGGGAGGAATGTACTACTTTTTTTAATCGCTACTGTATTATTCACGCCCTTGTGTGTCGTCTGCTTGCATAATTTGATTAAAATGTATTAATGCTGCAACTGATATTGATCTTACATCTATAGGATATATATCCTTCAAAGATTTTCGTGTTTTGAGGAAAAAAGATTTTTACAGTCTTGTTTACAGACTGACCTGTGTGCTGCGTGTTCTAACAGTTGTGACCTCTGACCTGTAAATAAACTTCTGTGCTGACAAGCTGCTTGACTGGACTGTACAACTTGAGCACGAGTCGTCAGCACGTCTGGTTATTGCGATGTATTGAATGCGTTGTGTGTTAGGAACAGGTAGATGTGTATCAAGTCTTGTAGTTGCTACAATAACATTTGGAGATGTTCTACCCAGGTAAGCTGCCCTGCCTCATAGTGCCCCCCTCCCGGTGGAAACGATCTTAAGGGCAAACGATTACGCCAAATGGGTCACAAAACAACAACTCCCGTTGAATTGGTCGGGGTTGCTAAGAGAGCCACTATAACCATACAAGCAATCCACTCGCCGTTCCTCGAGTGGCTGTTTCACTTATGTCGAGTCCAGCACGGTCAGTGTTGTACAATGAAGTATAATGGCGGTAGTCCCCGGTGTGCTCGGTCTTCAGCCTTGTCTCTAGCCCGTCCGTCCGGAGTGTCCGAATCACAGATTATAGCGGTGTGATACACAGACATCGACTTGATCTGTTCCAGACAGAGCTAAAATGTTCAGCCAGACCTATAAAAGGGAGCTCTTGGTTCTTTCTTTGCTGGCCTAGAGTTTGTTAGGCGCTTCCGCGAGTGTCTAATGCCAATAAACACTCAACGTAATGCAGAATCCAGTAACAACGGCAAAAGGCCGAACAATCAATAGAAGTTAGTCGACCGCTGATACTGAAAGTCGAACAAAGTTTAATAACTATGAAGGGAACAGCCGAATGTCAGCTAACTCTCTAGACGTTCATAAAATGCTACTTATTTCCACGTTGTCCCGGAAGTGGTCTGTTTACATCGACTTCTACTTCGTTCTGTCTCTAAAACACCCGTCCTTGTTTTTACTAGTCACGTCATTGTCACTAAGTCAAAACTTCCCCTAGTTTCGAAACAAATAATGAATTCCTAATCGTGCCATACACGTTTCAACTCTTCCAGATAGAGCCGTCTGTTCAAGCAGGTCGGTGAAAGGAAGCTCATTGTTTGCTGGTCTAGAGTTTCAAGAGCTTACGGACCAACTCTACCCGACAGTTTCAAATGGAGATGTTATTACAACCATTGGATGACCTGCTAACTACTGTAAAAATTTTTTTTAAAAAAAGCTCTATGGCCATATTACAATGTCTTCTGGGCTCGCAAAGACCTTCCTTCAGGGAACAGTACCAGGCAAAATAAGAAGAGGCAGACAGAGAAAGCGAGGGGAAGACACAATAAAAGAATGGACGGGCCTGTTGTTGAAAGAGGTTCTATTCAAGGAAAAAGACAGAGAAGAATGGAGAAAGACGGTCGACAAATCTTGTATGGTGCCCCAAACCTTGCAACAGACTAAGGGATAGGTAAAGGAAGAACGTGTTGAGAATTGTTCTTAGGTTTCACGCCTGTCAGTTCTCGCTACGTGTTCGACAACGCTAATGAATTCTGGTGTGCCAGTACGGTCTACACCCGAGACACTAATAGCTTTATCTAGATAGATCACTTTCGTAGAGAAACTTTTCGTAAACTGAATACATTCTTTTAATTTTCCACACACTAAAAAAAAAAAAGAAAACTTCTGCTGTAGATATTTTCATACCACGTGACCTCTTCTTACTCTCTAAACTCTATTTTCTGTTCACAATGAATTGGTAATTTCCTAATTTGTAAGCAAAGTCTAGGTCAGCGGCGCTTCTGTTCTCTGATGTATCAATTCACTTCTGTATCGGTAATTAGTTTCGCCAATCATTTGACTCACAAACCATCCTCACATACAGCTATCTCAGCAGGAGAAACGTCACGCTGTTACGTCTGGGGAGAATCAGTTCACATAAATTTTAAAAAACGAGGCTAAACTCGCCATTTTCATTTTATTAAGAATTTTCACGATAAATTAAACAATGTCAAGGACGCTTTTTCGAATTTTAGTTTTGCCAATTAAATAAAAACTTTGAACGGAAAAATCAACGAATAAATTAATTCTTCAGTGCGAATTAGTGTATGTAAATTAACAGAAGTTGTAAAAATATTTTTTATATATAGCATATCAACTGTTCCTTAATATCTGCTCACCGGATACCAATTTATAAGCTAATCAGAATTTTTTCTGAAACATATGTGTATCTCTGTTGTTAGTAGGTGAGTTTATATTCAAAGCTATACATAATACATTATGTTACAAATCAATGTTTTTATGAAAATATTTGTTAATCTTAGCTTGGGTTTGATAGACTCTAAATCAGGGGTTCTCAACCCGTGGGTCGCGACCCCTTTGGGTGTCTATTCACGATTTGCCAGGGGTCGCCTAAGACCATCGAAAATATGGATTGTTTTTGTATATTCTTCTATTGTTCTATGTGTGTGTGTGTGTTTTGGGGGGGGGGGGGGCGTCAAAGCGGGGGATTGTAAAAAGGGTCGCCAATCATAAAAGGTTGAGAACCGCTGCTTCTAAATGTTGGTGGAGAATGTCTGAACTTCGACAAGTGTATTTTAAAATCGTATTAATATTTACCTTTTTTTTTAAGTGTTGACAGTTTTAAGATTTTCGCTTCAGATTCTTCGTTTATAAAAATAAAAAAAATAAAGATAGATAAAAATTGTTCATCAAAATAATATTTATCTGATAAGAAAAAGGAACATAAAAACCTTCAAAATGATGTCCCTTGGCATTTCTCTCCTGCGCTCGTGGGTTAAGGTTCGTGAATTTCGAACTCTATTTATAGCTCAGTAGAAATAGTTCCAGTAAAATCCTTGCAGCACTGCCTTAGCACATATCTAACTCCCTCCGCTAAGAAAGATAGATCTATGGATGCTTTCTTTCTCCACATCGTTAGAACTACGCGAGACTTGGTGGCACCAAAGAGCCCATTAACCAATCAGCGCTACATACAGCACTATTTCTTAACTTTGTTGTTGCGTGGGAACCAATATCCTTCCGCAGACATGATGTTGGAGCAAAAACTATTTACTTTTGACTATAATATAACCCTCCGCAGACATGACGTTGAACCAAAACTATTTACTTTTGACTACAAAATTATTCCTAGATTCAACAATTAATAAGAACAATTTATATTCATATTTCGCAGGCATACAATCTTCATATTTTACCGAATCTGATGCAGACAAAGCCATTGTCCACCGGAGGGTCTGTCCTTCTACCCATGTCCTCTACAAGGGATTTCCTCTGGGCCTCAAAAGTGTGTACCGGGGCCTCCGTGAGAGCTCTTGGACTGTCTTTCAAATACAGATTTTGAAAACCTCAGTTCTTTACCAGATATGTCAAAAGTCAAAATATGTCATATGTCAAAAGACATTTTTTGAACCCACATTTTTCTACTAAATGTCATGTGTGAAAAGACTACATATTCTGATAACCTAACTGCTTGCCCCCAGAAGTGTTATGTCAAAAGACATTTTGATCAACCGAATTTTTCTCAACATTTTTCATGTTCCAATGACATTTAGAGAACCACATTTTTCTTCACTAGATGTCATGTGTCAATTGGCATTTTGTTTTGTGCACGCGTAAAGCCATTCCATCTGGTATTGGCGGACGGTATCGACCTTGAGAGGTTAACAGGCTTCGTCGATATCACATTAATTCTGATTCTGTTTGAACGAGTATAAATCGATTCCTTGAACCCCTTAACGAAGCGGTATCGACACCTCCCCCACACTCTAGGAACCAAGAAGGCGTACATCGCTAGAGCCGATCCAGAAATAATGATTACAGATGGCGCTCAGGCTGTACTTGATATGTAATTGTAGATCAAGTGAGTATCGAATCCAGCTAAGTCTTTTCCCCAGCATCGCTAATAGCAAGTGAATAACTTTTAAGCCAATGGCGTGACAGGAAACGAAATCACGTGATGACATTACTGTTGGCTGCTAAAGCGAGATGGAAACAATATTCCGGACACGTTCGTTGTTATCCAAGGACAGGATCACAATTTTTTAATGACGTCATTACGACAGCACACACACACACACAAAAAAGGTTTAATTATTATACAATTTTAGACTACCATTAACATGTCTAGAAAATATTTTTATATATTATAGAGAAATGAGTTCCAACACTCTATATAGGAGCAACGGGCTTTCCCGTAGCTATTTAAATAAGCAAAATGAGACAAAATATTATCCTTATATCTAATGTGTTTGTGTCTGTCGAGCTCGTTCGCTATAGAAGGTCTCATCACTAACCTGTGACGTCACAACCTGTGGGCTGTGGAGACCAATAGCTAGTAGTCACGTCGTACAGGCCTGTGACGTGGCAACAAGCTATTGGTCTAAACTGCACACAGGTTTTGACGATGTGGGTCAGTATTCAGGCCTTCTATAAACGAATGGTCTGCGTCGAGGACCAACCAGTTTTGCCAGGGTCATTTCCTAAATTTAAAAAATTTACATTTCTTAAAAAGACGATGCTAAATTATTGTATATCTCTTAAATGAGATGTTATCTTATGATTTAGCCTCTGTCAACTAATTCGCCCTTGATTAAATAGATGTTTGGCGTCCATGGTACCGCCACGATGTACAGCTTCCATGCTACCACCCCTATAAACAGCTTCCATGCTATCACCCCTATAAACAGCTTCCATGCTATCACCCCTATAAACAGCTTTCATGCTATCACCCCTATAAACAGCTTCCATGAAACCACCCCTGTAAACAGCTTACATGCTACCACCCCTATAAACCGCCTACATAGTATCACCCCTTTAAACAACTTCCATGCTATCACCCCTTAAACAACTTCCATGGTACCACCCCTATAAACAGTTTCCATGGTATCACCCCTATAAACAGCTTCCATGGTACCACCCCTATAAACAGCTGCCATGATATTGCCCTGATGTACAGCCTACTATAGCCTAAATGGATAGGTCGGGAGTCTCCACCTCAGTGTTAATCGGCAACAGTTAACGCTCCAACAGACACACTCGATTAGTTCATTAATTGAAATAAAGACAGACCGGAAGTTCATTACATGTGATGACGTAGAGAGTCAAAGGTGACAATTTTATTTTATATTGAACTAATAGATCTAAAGTATATGTATGTAAGCCAACTATTAATGGAATAGATGTTTATAATTCAGGTACTCAAACTTCTAAACTTATAATTATATCTATGACTCTAAAAAAATAAACGCTTAATAACCCGAAGAGCATTTGTTATTAAATATTTTACACAAGTTTGCACAATAGCTGTTACATGCATATATAATAAACAGTCAAAAGATTATTCTTCTAGCCAGCTTTTTGCTGCTGAGCTGCTGAGCTCTTTTGCAGACTGTGCCAAGGAGAAATAGTGTGCTGTTTTCTTCAGTTGTTCAGCACTGCCGTACAGGGTGTTTGGTTATGTTGGGCTGGAGTGGTGATAGGGTCTGCCTAAGGTGGATTAAAATGAGAGCATTAAGAGGATATGGTTCACTGGTTTCATAAGGGTGGGCGAGACGTAGCTGTTTTCCTAGTCTGGGTATTGTTTCGGAGTATTTCCTCAGGTTTTTATAAAAATCCCCGCATTTAATGAAAGTTTTCGACCTCGAAAAGTCGAAAGGTAAAAATAAAGAGGAAAGTCGAAGTCATCTACGCACATTTCTTTTCTTTCATTCTATTGGCTTATACTTTCTTCATGTACTGAACCTGGAATTTGGTCTAAACATAGTTTGGCAATAAAACAAAATTGAAAAAATCGAAAAAAAATTTTCAAGTAAAAATTTCGCACAAATAGTATGGTTGATTGAGCTTGACGCGAATGTCGTGGGTTCGATCCCCACAGAGGTCAATTTTTTTAAGTCTTTATTTTTAATGACAAATAAATAAATACATTTAGTTTACTCAATTACTTGAACAAAAAATAGTAATTGATTTTAAAAAGATATTTTGTAGACTTGTTTTGAAATGAATAATTTTATATTAAAGGTAAAATAGTAAACACATCAACAGTAACAATACCCATCCGCTATCGGAATATTTGGGCTTCTATAGAAACTAAAGAAATTTACTTTTGAAAGAATCCCAATTTCAAGGACTTCGTTTGGCATGTATGATACATGTGTACGTGTGCCTACAACAGAGGACAATAGACAACCAAATGGCCATGAAGTTTGAACAATTTCTGAACAATTTTAAACTTAATTGTTGTGAAAACATGGAACTAACGTGTTTTTTTTTCTTGTGTGTATTTGGCAATGTAATTTTCTACTAATTAAAAAAATAATTCTTTCGCTTTGCATTACATCGAATCTGCCTTTAACTTTATTATAAATGTTCTACATGATAAAAGGCTGGGTGGCCAGTCTGAATTAAATGTTCCACAGCCACATTGGTAGTACAAGATTTCCGGGTGGCCACCAAGGGTAAGATGGTCCATATCTCGAAGGTGCCAAGAGGGGCAATAATCCCCTCGAGTTCTAGACAAATGTTTGCACACGTAAGAGTTAGTTGCCCCTGATCAGTCCAATCTTCCCGTTGTTTCATTTTGTTTTGTAAACAGAATGGAAAGCAAAAGGACCAAAGTTCTTCAACACTGAACTTTTTTAACGAGTAAAATCTGGACCTTTTTTTTCTCTTTTTCTTTAGCATTTGTTCGGAGCATTGTCTGAAGTCTGAAAATTGGGGTTGAACTAAAGTTGGATAGGAATTTTGACCTAAACTTGGACTTGAATCGACCTCATTCAACAATCGGAAACAAACAACATTTAGCCACGTGATTCTCTATCTTTTCTATAAAAATTGCAATCTAATTTTTAATACACAGTGGCTATCACGTGACAGTTTTTTGTTCGTTGTTTTATCAATATTATCACGTGACTAAATGTTGTTTGTTTACGATTGGTGAATGAGGTCCATTGGCAAAATACTACGGCCTTTGCACTTGAACTTTGACCTGAACACGAACGTAAAAATTAGACTTAAACACTGTCCTGAACTTTGCCGTGAATACGAACGTAAAGCTCTGACCTTAACACTTATGTGAACTTTGACCTGAACACAAATATCTTACAAATGGGTCCACTAGATAATTGAAGTTCCCCTTTTAGACCTTTAGATGATGGATGTAAAAATCTTCTGTTTCTGTGGCCAACGATTAACGAGGGTGTCATGTGGCCAGCACAACGACCAACCGCCTTTACCTTTCCCCGACTAATGTCAGGTACCCATTAGAGCTGGCTGGACGCCTAAAGATCCCGAAATTAAAAATCCCAGTCTTCACCATGATTTGAACCCGGAACCACCGGTTCGGAAGCCAAACTCTTTACTAAGATCTGTACCACTCAGTCAAAGCAGATGGACTTTTGCATCATCTCTCTCATAGACCGCAAGGTTTGACGGGATACTGTATGTACTTCATTTACTTTAACTTTAAAAAAATGTTTTATGAAACAAAATAGTCAATCAACACACATTGCATGTAAATCAGTTCAAAACTTAAAATCAAACAAGCAGCATCTATTGCATAGTTATATAGCATTTATTTCAAAACTTAAACAATTATAGATTATATTAATATCCGCTTTTAAAACCGTATTGCCAACTCTGAGCCTGAAGAGGCCATCGCTTTTCTAAAGTTTAAGTTCGAAACGGCCTGACATCCTTGATTCGACCTGGCTAGTGCAACATGTGATGAACCATGTGTACGAGCACGCTTGTGTTGGAGTTTCGAATGAACCCAATCATTCGGATCAACACAATCAATTTTGATACACACAATCAATCTCAAACAACACAGACATGGCCGGATTTACGCTTGCTAAGGCCCTAAGCTATTTGAGATATATGTAGCCCCTTGTCACCAACATAACATTCTTTGATTTTTTTTCTTCAAAACAATATTTTGGGTGACCCAGGCATGTGAGGGCCCAAAGCTGTACCTTATGTAGTCTATAGATAAATCCAGCGCTGCATCTAGAGTATATATGCAGTAACAGTTCTACCCAGTCGGATTCGATTATGAAAAGGTTTGGAATCGAGCTCCGAGACTACATTTGCCTAAAAGCCGAAAGTGATCCGAAATTCTTTCTGCTTATATCAACAGATCGATGCTTGTATAGATCAGCATTGTAATAAATTAGTTATAAAAAAAGAGGGAAGGTTGGCTCTAGAGCTAGGAATAGATAAGAGGTGTCAACACGAGCCGATACGGAAGCGGATAATACAATAGAGAAACTATTGGCACGAAGTGGGAGACTTTATGTAGAACAAGCGAATTGATTTTCAAGAAAGGGGTCAGAAAAGAGGTCCAAAGTGAGGGACTAGTGAAGAGGAAGTAGAGGAGATAAAATAAAGGGGTTTGTGGAGTGAACATGTGCGTGTGAGGAATTTGAGAGTCAGAAAAGAAGGGTCAGAGAAGAGAGATAAAAAAGAGGTGTCAAAAATATGCATATTTTAAAATGCATATACATTTAATATATGTATATATTATTTATTCGATGAAGCTTTTTACTGAAGAGAGTAAATGCTAATCAGAAATGCATGTTGACCGTGTTAATGGTAAGAGATTCGTGATAGTTAGTTGCTTATGAGAAGCGGCAAGTGCTTTCATTAACTCTTTCTCTCCTAACTGACGATACCGACGTTCATTCCACCAGAATGTGGTAAATAATTACGGAGAGAAAGAGTTAAGATTATTGTGTATCATCAACGTATCTTATATTTCAATAAATTTACAATTGAAGACCCGAAACTATTATTGATACAAATTTAAGCTAAAAAAATAATGTTTTAATTTAGCTTTCGCGAATGTTCAATAAATGTGTTGAATTAATATCAAAATGTCTGCATTGCACATTACGGAAGCGGATGAGAAAAGAATTTAACCCAACAAGGTCAATATGGCGTCGTTAGTCTAGCAGACGGCATGAATATTTCCGAGCTAATAGTATACTATTTCCAGTATTTTCATTGGTCGATTGACTGCGTAGGATAATCCAGGTATCTTTGGTTAGTTACGTTACAATGTCAAGTATGTGATTTTCTTTATTAAGATGTCTTAATTATCAATGTTGGATGCCCGTTTTTTAATGTAATGTTTTTAAAATGTAAAGTGTCTTTTTTCACCGTAAGGTGTCTTTTTTTAACGTAAGGTGTCTTTTTTTTTTAAACGTAAGGTGACTTTTTTGTAAGGTGTCTTTTTATGAAAAGTGTATTTTTTATGAAACGTGTCTTTTTATGAAAAGCGTCTTTTAATGAAAATGGTCTTTCTATAAAAGTGTATTTTTATGAAAGTTGTCTTTTTTATGAAAGGTGTCCTTTTTATGAAAGGTGTCCCACAGGACGACGAACAAGCCAATGTTTGAAAGATTTCTAAAATTTTAAAGATCTAATTTCGAACTTCGATTTTAAGGCAAAAACCTAAATTTAGAAATTAGGAGAATTTTCTGATCTATGACAGAAAGTTTTTGCATTTTTTCGGCTGGAGGTCATGACCCGTACTTTAGAATATAGATATTTTTCAGCCAGATCTTTAATCAACCATCCTACACTGACTGCTCATGGATTTCTATTGACTTTTGGTTGTGCGATCATTGAAATGTGTTGATCCGAATGAAGGATCAATTGATCATCTCAGTTTATGCCATTTGCCGGAGAGTCTTTAATCAATTGGGGACTAATCAATCCTAGACTTATGATGGCCAAGTGGTTAATGGGGGTCAGTGGTCCTGTAACTTTTTTTTAAATAATATTTATACCCTCCACTCAGACACAAGCACTATCCACACACACACACACACACACATACACACACGCACAATCACACATCTACATTCTAAGAAAATGTACTCTAATTGTAATTAATGGAGTGGATGGGATTATTTGGACTTGCGAAGACTTTTCCCCACAAGAACATAAACAGGTCTAAAAAAACAGCAAGAGCGTTACGCTGGGTAAAAACTAGGAGCTGAGAGGCTACGTTTGCTTGGGCTTGGCTAGAGGCTACCTATCATGGGGGACTCGAGGTTCGACACACGACTCGAGAGCAGAGTTGTGTTTACTGAGCGCCTAAAGGCAGCACGGAAACCCCCCTCCCTGATACCCCTCACCCCCACTGGTCCAGAAATGACATCGTGCCATAGCGCTCTGATCATGCTACAAGCACGAAAGTTATACAAGTTTCAAGTTAAAAAAAAAAATTGTGAATGAAGCAGTTGCCACACAAGAAAGACTAATGTGACTATGTAGGTCTTTCAAGTCCACCAGAAAAGGCTCCAAGTACGTGAAAAAAATGAATTTGAGGTCTATGAGATATAACAAGGGTCCACGATAAGCGGGACAACACTTTGATTCTGATTTTCCATTAAAGGAATTACCTGATATGCATACATCTGATATTTACCTTAGGTAATGCTACACATGTCAGTGCTGTTATTTTATTGCCTTGACTAGAATTAAGGAATCTATTTCAATGACAGGCCCGTCCATTCTTTAATATCGTCTTCCTATCGCTTTCTCTGTCTGTCCCTCTTTCTTTGCCTTGACGCTGTTCCCGGTAGGAAAGTCTTTGCGAGCCCTAAGAACCTTATGCTAAGGTCATAAAGTTTTATTTTGCGTTTTTAAGAATGGTCAGCAGGTCATCATGGGGGCGCAACCGCCATTGTGATACCGATAAGTGGTGGGATCTTTGTAGGGGATACCTATGATCCTTCTATACTATATCGATTCCATAGCTAGGATCTATTTACATGTCTCTGTTAACATTCTATACGATGTTTCAGACTAAAGCCAGGCATGTCTCGCTTCTCTCATCACGTGACTGCTATACAGACTTTTATACTAGTGTCACTTCTGCTCACACCGAATGGTTTCTAGAAAAACTATAAAGCGTATCGAGACAGTTCATTATACCCGTCATAAAGAGGTCATCTCGAACAAAGAATTTCCCAGTTGATTGAAAATGACTAACTTTGTCGATATTAGCTTTCGATCGATCACATGTTAATTTGTCATTCCATTTTTTAATGATGTCAAACAAAATCGATATATTTTCCTTGGGACTTCAAAGCTTGGGGAGGGGGGGGGCGCTGGAGATTATTGCAAAATGTGATTAGATGTAAAAATCTAGTTATGCAATACTATAATATATAAATATCTATATGAGCATATTGATTGAACAGATTGTAAACAAGTCCGATGCCATGAATCATCCCCATGTTGCCTTGCGTGGTTGAACATGGACGCCGTCAAGGGCACGTATCGCTGGTGAGCTATTCCTAACCCTAGTGAAATAAATTGCCCATAGGAAGAGTCGTGGGCAAAACGCAACATACTCTTTCAAAATCGACCCTAACAGTTGAGAAAGAGGCAACGGAGAGATCCACTTTGGAGAGCGAGCCAAAAGGAACGGTCCCGGATCGCCATACACACAAGAGGTAGAAAGAAAGGTGAAAATGCAACACCACCTGGAGATTACCTGTGACCGCAGCTGTGGATCAAGGATTGGTCTCTTTAGTCACACGAGAAGTTGCAAAGGGAGATCATTCTGCTTCGAGACATAAAATACCATAGAAGAAGAGTTGATGTCCTTGCATTTTATTCCTTTTTCACTACGTACAAAATCATGATGAAATGTATTAATAAAATAACGCTTTTGATTTTGTTTTAAAGAGGTCGAGATAGATTTAGATTTATATGCAAATAAATTTTTATAGTAAAAGAGAGTAATGGAACTTCCAGTTGTGATTATATTCGCCCATTTGTTTTCCTGCAGATTTAAAGAGTTATCAGGAGATTTAGAATTAGTGCGGGGCCCACTGCGATCGCATAGGTTGCACTGGCCTAAAGCCGGCCCTGAACACTACATTATTAAAGCCAGCAGTTTATAAGCAAACACACGAAATATACATCCGGGTTCTAGTTTCTCTTTAACATTGCATGCAACATTGACAACTATACGTTACAGCATGTTCCAACAGTATAGATCTATGAATACAATGTGGACAACATAATGGAATTCTAATCTTTTTTTTTTGTTTCTTCTTCTGATTCAGGCTTATTCATACCACATTTTTAACAAAGTTTTGTAAAATTTAGAACGATTTTAAATGAACGTGGTACTACACAACTTTATAAATTGTTCTTCTGATACGTGTCAGTCGTTCTCTCCCTTTTTTTTCATAACTAGAAACTTGTTAAGATAACTTTGACTATTTTTTTTTATTTGGAGGAATTTACGATAGATGGCCAAGTACAGGGCAAGGAACATCAGATTTTTAAAGATTTTTTTATTTACATTTAGATCATCACATTGTCTTTCCTTTTGACGCGTAAATTATTTAAAAAGAAATTTAATTAAAGTGATTCGGTGTACCAGTTCCTGAATATAAATTATATTCATTATTAATTTAGTTACCCGATAGGCCTATATGTTCTCCATCCTCTCTCTCTCTCTCTCTCTCTCTCATTATTACGAACATCGTCTCTCTTGTCTCTTTCTCTCTCACTCCCTTCTTCTTTCACTCTTCCTCTTCCCTCCCCCCTCATCATTTCTGTCGACCAATCCCCACCCACCTCTCTGTGTGCTCATTTATTTTGATCTTTTTCTTCCATTTTTTTTTTAAACTTTATTTTATTATTTTTTAAATGATTATTTGCTAATGCTCTTAATTTTAGCTTTTCCCCCTCCACTTTTAAACCCCTCCACACACACACACACACAAACACGCATAAATATTCTGGCATAAAATCAAAAACTGTCTTTTGAGTTCCACGCCCTTTAATCGCTAGTGTAAATCTCTGGGGTCATGGTGACATTCAGTCCACATCAAAAACCTCATTGCTTAGGCTTTAAATTATTTTATTTTCTTTTATAGCACAATTATAAACCAACCCAAAAAAATATGCAAAGTTATAATCGCCAACCAAAAGATGAATGTAAAATAAGTTACCTGTTAATCAGATATATAAAGCTACAGCAGTAACACATCCTCACCCGTATATCCTTTGCTTGGAATCTGTAAGATCTGACCCCTCTATTATTGGGATTAATATACCGGGTCGTTCCTTCTCAACCATCAAAGTCAAAGCCTATGCGGATGATACAACCTTTTTTCCATCTTCAGAGCAAGATATTGAGAATATACTAAAGAAATGTACACTTTTCGGAGAAGCTAGTGGTTCAAAAATAAATATAAATAAATCCTCAGTAATGGGACTAGGGACATGTAAATTCAAAGAGAATTGCGCTTTCAAAATTGTATATAAAATCAAAATTTGTGGTATTGTCTATACCTGTAATCCTTTGTTCTATTGTAAAGACCAGTGGGAGAATATTTTTGTCAAAGCCTCAAACTTGCTAAAACTTTATAAGCACACAGGTTCTACAATATTTGGTAGAGCTGTATTGATAAATAGTTTGGTCATTCCAAAGATTGTCTATTTAGCTAACATTACAGAGCCACCTCCTAAATTCATAAACAAGCTGAACAAGTTAATTAGAAGCTTTATATTTAAAAACACTATTAGGAGCATTAAGCACACTACACTCCTTCAAAACAAAGAGGATGGGGGGATAAACTTGCAAGATGTTAAAACAAAAAATCAATTGGCTAAGGCTTAAATTTGTAGGTCAAGTAGTTAGAAACCCAACAAACTTTCCCTTGACAATTTACTATTATGGTTTAAGATTAAGTAGTCTTCTTCCAATACACAATGATACTCCTCATTATTTTGGTACAGTCACTCATCCATTTTACAGATCTATTTCAAGAATTTTACCTGGTAATGAACATTTAATACACAACAAAACCAAAGAATCATACACAACACTTAAAAAGCTGTTACATGAAAGCCTAGTGAATAGGATTAAGTGGGGGAGAGTTCTTGGGGTGACAGAATTCAAGGACACATTCATAAACCGACACAGCAAACATATCCCACCAAAAGCTAGAGAGATAAGTTATAGAATTATCTTTGGGATGACCCCTATGGTTAGAAAACGGGCGAATGACCGTGAATGTATATTATGCCATCTTGAAAATGCTGATAATGAGAAACATAAGTATTTGGAATGTCCATAATTCCTTCAGGTTAGAAGTACTGTAAGGGACTTATTAGAAGTAAACTATGGCAACTATTGTTTTAAACAAGCTGCCAAAAATAAAAAATAAAATGATGCATAACTGTAACTTGATTATTGTTTCCGAATACAGGAATTTTGTTTGGGCTAGCTGGCTCAAATGTCTACATAATAATAAGGTGCTTGATCCTAATCACTTAGAATTGACATTTAGAAAAATAATGGATGTTAGGGTAGAGAATTATCTACTTTGACTTTCATATACCTGTACAATTGTACAATGCTCAGGTAGTTTTCCAGAAATAGGGTGTTGGGGGTCAGGGATATCTGATATTGTGTTGATTGTTCTGGAGTAGAGGATACTTGTATCATTTTTCTGTCTTTAGTGGGTTCAATGGTTAGGATGCTTAGGTAGCATGTCTTTGATATTAAATAATATTTCTATTACTATTATTATATTTTTAGGTTAATCACTTTTCAATTGTTTATGATTTAATACTTGTGAATTATGAGAACTTACAAATACAACAAAATAAAAAAAAAAGCCCACAAAAGAGGCGAGATGGCCCATTAAAGAGGCACATAGAGCCCCAAAAAAGAGGCAAAGAAAAGAGGCCTAAGGCCCAAGCATTCTTATGATGATAAAGCTAAAATTCAATAGAGCAAATTTTGAGGTTTTCTTTAAAAACAAAATAAATAAAGTTGCGGAAACATAATAGCGCATACGAAATAATCATATCGTTAAAAACGTAGCTTATCAATCATTTTGTTTTCGTATTTTGTACATATATATATATAAAGAGAGATAGATAGATAGGTAGATAGATAGATGGATAAATAGATAGATAGATAGATAGATAGATAGATAGATGGATATATAGGTAGATAGATGGATAGATAGATAGATGGATAGATGGATAGATAGGTAGATAGATAGATGGATAGATAGATAGATAGGTAGATAGATAGATAGATAGATAGATGGATAGATAGATGGATAGATAGATAGATAGATAGATAGATAGATAGATAGATAGCTGTCTGTGGCATTTTACGTCTCCAGAGACGATCTTTTCCCTTTGCAACTTCTTGTGTGACTAAAGAGGCCAATCCTTGATACACAGCTGCGATCGCAGGTTGGGCATATATAATCACCAGGCGCCGTTGCATTTTCACCCTTCTTTCTGCTTCTGTTGTGTATGGCATCTGCAATCTTTGACCCTTCCTTTATGCTCTCTCTCCATGAGGATCTGTCCAGTGCCACCTCTTCCCAGTTGCCAGTGTCGATTTTGAAGAGCTTCATGTCGCGTTTGCATACATCCGTATAACGTAAAAGTGGGCGACCAGCGGCTCTCCTGCCTTCTATCAGATCGCCATACAGGATGTCCTGTGGAAGTCGACCTTCTGGCATTCTACGAACGTGGCCAAGCCAGCCAAGGCGTCTGCTGCTGATAACAGAGCGGATGTCCTGGCACCCTGCTCTTTGTAGCACTTCCTCATTGGTTATCTTATCTTGCCACCTTATTTTAAAGATCCGCCTTAGGCATCGGAGGTGGAAAACATTCATCTTTTTTTCCTGCCATGAGTAGGTTGACCATGTTTCACTTCCGTACAGCAAGGTGCTCAACACACAGGTCCGGTAGACTAGGGCTTTAGTACTGTTAGTCAGCAATATGTTGTCCCAGACTCTTTTCTGCAGCCGTGACATGGTGGCCATTGCCTTGGCTATCCTGTTGTTTATGTCTTTATCCAGTAGAGTGTTGTTGGATATGATGGAGCCAAGGTAACAAAAGTGATCAACAATTTCTAGTGGTTGGCCATTAATGCTTACTTGAGGTGGAGTGTTTGTGTTTTGGACAAGTATCTTAGTCTTGCTTTGACTGATGTTTAAGCCGAACTTCTGGCAAACAAGCAGATAATTTGTCAACCAGGCACTGTAGCTGAATATCAGAATCAGCCACAATAGCTGCATCATCAGCATACAGGAGTTCCCTGACGAGTAGCTTCCTAACCTTGGTTTTTGCCCGCAGCCTTGAAACATTAAATAGTTTTCCAGAGGATCTTGTATGGAGAAACACACCTTCGTTTATGTCGTTGTACGCAAAATGCAGTAGACAGGAGAAGAATATGCCAAACAGAGTAGGTGCGAGCACGCATCCCTGCTTAACACCACTGCAAACCTCAAAAGGTGCTGATTGGGGTCCATTGAATTTGACAGTGCATTTAGTTTCCTCGTGAAAACACTCAATGAACTGCAGTAGTTTGGGAGGGCAACCTATTTTCCTCAGGAGTTTGAAAAGGCCACTTCTGCTGACCATGTCAAAAGCTTTAGTCAGATCAACAAAAACGATGTAAAGGGGTCTGTCTCTCTCTCTGAATTTCTACTGCAGTAGTCGTAGAGAAGATATCATGTCTACAGTGGATCTACCACTCCTGAATCCACACTGAGACTCTGGGTAGACTCTAGAAGCTATCACTTGCAGCCTGGATAGTGCCACTCTAGCAAAGATCTTGCCCACTATACTGAGGAGAGAGATACCCCTGTAATTGTTGCAGTCACTCCGATCCCCTTTGTTCTTGTATATTGTGACTATAGTTGCGTCACGCATGTCCTGTGGGACATGACCTGTTTCCCAACAGCGGCAGAGGAGAATATAGAGTTCAGGGAGCAGGAGTGATTCGTTGACTTTCACTACTTCCACTGGGATACCATCACTCCCAGGAGATTTTCTATTTTTTATGCAGTTAATTGCTTTTTTAAGGTCACTGAGGCTCGGAAGATCATCTAGGCATTCCAGTACTGGAAGATCTGGTAGAGAAGCCAGGGCGATATCGTCTACTGTGTTCTGTGTGGCATTGACTTTGAGGTAGTGTTCTGTCCAACGTTCTAGCTGCTTGGTTTGATCTGTAATTTTTTCTCCTGATTTGGATAGAAGGGGGGCAGGCTTAGACACTGTTGGACCCAGGGCCGCTTTAATGCCATCAAATAGAGCTTTGCTATTTCCTGAGTGGAGACTGTCTTGGATTCTGTTGCAGGTAACTCTCCAAAAGTTGTTAGCACATTTTCTAGCCATTTGTTTCGCCTCTTTATTAGCACTTTTGAAGGCCTCCAAAGATCTTGGACTTGGCTTTGTCTTGAGAGCGAGTTGTGCAGATCGCTTTTTCTCGATGCAAGGTTCCATTTGTGCTAGATTCGCCTCAAACCAGTCTACATTTTTGTGTTTTTGAGGCCCAAAGGCGGTGATTGCCGAACTGTAGATTACATCTCTTAATTTCTCCCATCTGATAGAGATGTCTTCTTCATTACTTAACGAGGGGATTGAACTGTTCAGGAGCTCGCCAAAGAGTGCACACTTCTCTGGGTCACCTACATGGTTGACGTTAATTCGCCTAGTTCTGGGTTGAGTGGAAGTATAAGCCTTCTTGAGAAGTAGTTTGATTTTGCTTAGCACTAGTGAATGGTCTGAGTTGCAGTCCGCACTATGGTATGAACGGGTGTGGATGACACTTTTCAGATCCATCCTTCGGGTGATGCAGAGGTCAAGCTGGTGCCACCTTTTTGAGCGTGGGTGCTGCCAAGAGACTTTATGGCGTTCCTTGCCAGAGAAGAATGTATTTGTTACACACAGTTCATGAGAGCTACAAAACTCGAGTAGCCTTTTGGCCATTGTCATTGATTTTGCCAACACCATGAGGTCCCAAGCATTGTGGCCATGCATCATTTCCATCACCAACACGGGCATTAAAGTCTCCATTTATATAGAGGTGCTTGGATTTTGGAATACTTTTAATTACGTCCTCTAGAGCTTGATAGAATCTGTCTTTGTCCTCTTCCGGTGCAGCAAGGGTTGGTGAGTAAGCACAGATTATATTAACTTTGCCTTGCGGTGATGCAAATTTCATGTGTGATACTCTTTCATTGCCAATGGGAAACATCGCGATGCAGGGGACGAGACTGTTTCTTATTGCGAAGCAACTATACATTCTACTGGCAAGGAAAACCAGATAGATAGCTAGATAGATAGATACACAGACACACAGAAAATAGATATGGAGATAGTTCTATGATAGGCACAACTGAGTTAGTTAAAACTACTGGTCACGGGACAACAGAAGAACTGTATGAGCTAATGACTTTTACTTTATCTCGCCCATCGTGCGCCCCACTCAGACCACTCAGCAAGTTAAGTGCAATGGTTTCATGTGCACTCAAAGCATTTACAATGTCGTTACTTTGTGTTACGTGCGCAGCATAGTATGAATGTGGAACGGTGCGAATGTGGAATAGTGTGAATGTGGAATGGTGCGAATGTAGAATGGTGCGAATGTGGAATGGTGCGAATGTGGAATGATGTGAATGTGGAATGGTGTGAATGTGGAATGGTGCGAATGTGGAATGGTGCGAATGTGGAATGGTGTGAATGTGGAGTGGTGCGAATGTGGAATGGTGCGAGTGTGGAATGGTGCGAATGTGGAATGGTGTGAATGTGGAATGGTGTGAATGTGGAATGGTGTGAATGTGGAGTGGTGTGAATGCGTGTTGAAAGCGGAAGATAGAAAAAGATCCGAAAATGAAAGAATGTAAACGAGGTTATTACTGACATATTATTATTTGTTGAATCATGATTAAAGTGCTCATAATCTAGTGTAGATTAGTCTGTTTGGTGAATGATTAAGAGTCTCATCTGCTAGTAACACTTATCTATAATTATTACCTTTATACGCTGTGTTTTTACAATAGCTCTATTTAACTCGTTACTTCGTGGAAGCGTCTGGGTGTTAGGGTGGAACCTGGACACGAATCTCGAAAACTGCTCTAACAAGTTTCCTAGAAATTAGAAAGTTGTTGTATATTGCGGGGAAAAGAATTACTAGCTCGTTGGCCACACTGGGAAAACTCTAGTTTGACCGTTATCATTTTTCAAAGTAAAAAAAAAAAAAAAAAAGAATTTAAAATTGGCTAGAGAAAGAGAAACTATTTATCTTGAACGGACTATAGTCTTCGGGAATTTCCGCATTTCTTATATGAAAAGTGTTGCATTGTTATTTAATCTAACAATTAGTAGCTATTAACAGAGAAAAAATCCCTATATTAAGTTGTATAAAAGGAGTTATGTATTTTATACAAAGTATTTATAATGTATCTTTCGTGCACATGTAGCCATAGCCTGGTTCTGATATCGAGGCTTCATGTAGCCTTAATGTCAGCCTGTACTAGTAAAATAAAAGCTACTCTAGATAATATCGCGCATCGCTACATTCAACTACAACACATAAAATCAAACATAGAATCTGCATATGTACATATAAGTGTCTTTTAGTGCCAGTTCATATGCGTTTGGAGCGTTGTCTGCTATTGAAGCTTTTGTATATAGAATACATGGCACAGTCATGAAAGGATGGTTGCTCGGCACAGCCATGAAAGGATGGTTGCTCGCTGTGTTTCCACATGAATGGGTGACATCGTTCTAGCCCACTGCAGGTATCAAAGGAAACATTGAATATGTTTCACGTCTGCTAATGTTCGTAGCTGTTCGGCAGCAACGCTGTGTTGTGATTGGTCAATTTATTGCAGTAGGTAATGAGGTATTGATTTATTTGCATATTTTTTTGGTTAGTATTTAGATGGAAGCTCGTTAGATTTACTTATATAACCAAACTTAATATTCGACTTTCTCTCTCTCTAACACACACACACAGATCAACTTTTTTTTACTTGTTTTTCTGCCAACTTTTTGAAATCCAGATTTCCTTGAAATTGTTTCCGTTCCAAGTTCCCAGAAACCAGAACGAAGTAATTTGTCACAAAACTTAGACTATAATTAGTTCATTTGTAAGTCTGCTCCGCGTTGTAATATAGAAGACATGGGGAGAAAACTCTCAATGTAGAATATTTTCTTATTAATGCCCCTGAGCGATAGTTTCCCCTTTACTAATTGGAAATGACAAACAGAAAAATGTTGTTAGGCTAGTCTCATTAAACATTAGGTAACAGGAAAATGTAGTCTTGGTTTTTTTTAGAAGGAGATAAGTTTAAACTAAAGGTTTCATAAATGATACAACTAGATCTATATTGATTTGTATGATACTGGACAAATGTGGATAAATATCGAGACATTGAAGCAGCATTACATTACATATCAAATGTAAGAACAACTAGACATTCTAAATTATAGAGAGTATAATCTGTTAATAGAGATACTTGACAAACAGGTTTAAGGAAATGAAGCATATAGGACACAGCAAATATACAGGACACAGCAAATATGCAGGGCACAGAAAATATACAGGACTCTCAAACCATACAGGACACACCAAATATGCAGGACACAGCAAATATACAGGACACAGCAAATATGCAGGACACAGCAAATATACAGGACTCTCTAACAATACAGACACACCTAATTTGCAGAACATATCAAGCATACAGGACACAGCAATTATACAGGACACACTAAATGTGCAGGACACATCAAGCATACAGAACACAGCAAATATACAGGACACACCAAGTATATAGAACACGGTAAATATGCAGGACACATTAATTACACAGGACACACCAAATATGCAGGACACATCACGTATACAGGACCCAGATATACAGGAGCATCAATCATGCAGGACACACAAAATGTACAGGACACTTCAATAACACAGGGCACACCAAATATCCAGTACACATGAAGTATACTAGACACATCAAGCATACAGGACACACAAAATTCACAGTAATTATACACGACACATAAAAAATACAGGACACACCAAGCATAAGAGACATCAAGGATACAGGACACATTTAGTATATAGTATATAGGATACGCATACCGAAAAGTCTGTAAACATTAACATTACATGTCTTAATTGGATTTTTTCTTTTATACTGATACAGAACTACAGTTTTACTTATAGCTAGACACACAAAGACGACCACTTGGCTCAAACAGTTGTATAAATGACCATAAGAGATTAAACTACTAGACATAAAAAACAACCTGCTGGACATTAGGCTACTGGACATAACGGACAGCTGACCACTAGGACACACATAGTACATACCTTGGCTTGAAACTGGAGCCCATGCTGAAACGCTTCCTCGTTGTGGAGAGGTATCCTACTATCATATCCGTCATCAGACACCAGGTCATAAGCCTTCTTGGAGGGCATGCTGGCCTTGAGGGCTGGAATATTGCTGGATTTAAAAAAAGCCACCTTCTCTCGGTAATCCTCTGAACGTATCTGGGCAGCAGTTCAGGGCAGTTTAGGGCAGTTTAGGGCACTGCCGTAACAACAAAAAAAGTTAACCAAACTGAGAGGTTAGAACATCGGCGACTTATGATCCATACAAAGAATTGACTCACAGGTCACGCATGATCGGATCCACACGCACAAGTCTTATACACCTTCAGTGGTACAGTGAGTAAAAGTTTTGAAGCTGTGACCTATTGTTTTGTTGACGATGAAAGGTGCGCATTGTCTCAGACGAGTAACAGATGGTCAAGCTTATGCAAGTATGTGAGTAATTTATTGATTTCACGGCCTCAGCGCAACTTTATAGGTCAGCGTGTGTTTTTTTTTTCTAGATCAATCAATAAGCGAATTAATCAGCGTATATTTTTTTAAAGGGCAAGTTAATCAATAGCCTATTAAAATCGAACTTTGATATCGGTACGAAGTAATTAACTGGAGCTCTTTTTTAATTTTAATTTGAATAAAATTAATTAAATTAGTATAACTTATTTTTCTTCAAAGATTCAAGAATGTGTATTGAATAAGTCTAAACATTTCAATGTATTTGAAAATTTGGAAGACTCTGTAATTGAGACTGTTAAAACAATCTCTCCTCTAAAGTCACTATAATTACTTTTAACCCCAGAAATTGTTCCGAGATTTATACCCAAGTTGTCAATAACATCGAACATATATCAGCTATTTTTATTTCAGTTTGACAGTCTAGGTTTTTTTTTTCTGTGTTTTTTCTCCTATCGTACTCGTGCCATTAAATCTCCGGTCAAGATATTAGAAAGAATGTTGCCAGCGAGGATCTGGCCAGTTAGTTGTTTATGCCGACGTGTCAACACGTGAAATGAGTTTTGGCTTTGAGGTTAGTCTTGATTCAACTTGCCAGAAGACACACACACACACACACAAATTTGGTTAGAGAGTTTGTATTTATTCCATCCGTTAACTCGATGGTTGCGTTGAAGATGGGAGTTCGCAGAGTGTGTTGATGGAGTTTAACTCGGGTGCCCTCAGGGTGGGATCACCAGTGGTTTTCCAAATTGGTTGAACCTTGTTTATTCAAAATCTGTGAATCTAAAAAGAAGAATGCAAATCTTTATAAACTATGCATGTACAAAAAATAGTCCAGTAAATTAAATTGTCACTTGGAACATTAAAAAAAAAATGTCAATAAAGTTCAAAGACTGCGAAGTGGCTAAATAAGAAACAGAGAAGAAATTAAGAAACGAGAAACGAGGCGTTCCATGTTTGATTTAAATGTTGTGACTATATTTTTTTTTGAGTGCTAGATGCGATGACATATTTAGACTGCCAGGTGATACGAATTTCTAGTTTTTTTTATGGATTTAAGAAAAAAAAGTTAAGTTCCCCTTTCAGACCTTGCGATCAATAGGGCAGATGATGTCAAGGTCATTTGTTTCTATGGCCGACGGTTAACGAGAGTGTCAGCACAACGAGCAACCGCCTTTACTTTCTGTAACAAATGTTGGGTACCTTCTGGGGCATCTTAAGATCCCGTAATTCAGAACCACTCTCTTCACTGAGTTTCGAACCCGAGACCTGTCGCCAAGCGCATTAACCACTCCCCCCCCACCACTCCCCCCTCTCGTGTAAAGGAAAAAAAAAGTAAAGTTCCCCTTTCAGACCTTGATGTAAAGGTCATCTGTTACTGTGGCCTACGGTCAACAAGGGTGTCATGTGGCCAGCACAACGACCAACCGCCTTTTTTTTTTCCCCAACTAATGTCAGGTACCCATTAGAGCTGGGTGGACTCAGAGGCGCCCGAAGATCCCGAAATAAAAAATTCCAGGATTCGAACCCCTGTCCCCGGTTCAGAAGTCAAGAGCTTTACCGCTCGGCCACCGCGCCTCCCCTCCCCCTTTCTCGTGTACTGTGAGTATGGTTAATTAATTTCTAATTGTAATTATAGCCGCATAGTAAGTAATAAGAGGGGCAGATGGTGTACCGGCACAGCTACCATCTACGTACCACTACCACAATTGAACGTAAAGAAGTCGCCCTGACTATGTTCAGCATTGACGTCAATACGTGAATAATTTAGATCAGTGATGCCCAAAGTACGGCCCGCGGGCCAGAACCGGCCCGCGGCGTGGTTTCATCCGGCCCACCGAAACGTCGGCACAAAAGCAGAAAATCCTCACCCCTTCAAAAAAAGTTAGGGCCTTCACTTTTGATCTGATGGACTGGTACCATGACCTTTAACAATTGTGCTTTTATGAGTTTATGAAATGGGACTCTGAATGTAGAATCTACCAGGAAAAGTGAATGGATCTTTTTTGTGGAATATGATAAGAAGCCAACATATTTGTTTTGTAAAGAAAGTCTGGCAGTTTCAAAAACAACAACAACATATACATCGGCATTATAAAACCAATACGAAGGCCTTTATAGTTGGAGCCGCGTATACAAGATTGGTCAAAGTACGCCTAGAGATTAGAGGATGATGGGAGTATTAACCAAGAAGAGGCAGGAAAGGTGGTAAAGGTAGCTACAATGTCGCTCACATTTTAAGTAGAGAAATGAACCCATTTTTAGACGCGTAAAAAAAATGATAGACCACATTTAATTAATACTAGATCCAATATTTTCAAATAGTTTCAGATGAATTACGATTTCATTTTATTACCTTTTTATTGATGTGGCCCTCGACACGCGTATCGAAAGTTAAAATGGACCGCAGGTCGAATTCGGTTGAGCATTACTGGTTTAGATGTAGGTTTTGAGGCTTTTCCTTTATTTTCCAAGATACATTGCAAAAAAAAAAACGAATTTTATGGTATCACAACAACAAATGTAAAAACTTTGTTCAGAAATTGTTCATAGTTCTTGCGTTCATTTGCTTGTCCTTTTTCCTGCCCTAGACTCGGGGTCGGCAACCTGCGGCTCGCGAGCCACATGCGGCTCTTTGGATGTGAAGCTGCGGCTCTTTAGTTCCATACGCAAATATGATTTATTTTATCGAAAAAAAAATTTTTTTTTTTTTAATGTTCTGAATCTTTTAACGAAGATTAGGCGCCGATTCTATCTCTCAGCCACTTGTACACGCTTTCCACCACACCTCTCCCCCGTTACACACTTCGTCACTTTCGTCAGTCCCCGGTAAGTTTTAATTGGCTTTCTACGCAAGACGAATTGGTATCTTCACCACTCGCTTTGGCTCAGATGTAAATTGGTTGTTTTAAGTAATGAATTAGAAGCAATGTACAAGTAATGCTAATATGGCGAGCTTTGTGGTACCACTCGAAATTGCACAAAAAGGCAAACCATTTACAGATGATGATTATGTCAAAGACTGCTTCCTACGTGCATCTGAGAAACTGTTTAGTGATTTCAAAAACAAACCAGATATCTTGAAAAGAAAAATCAAAGGTTTGCCACTATCCATTACAACAGTGCAAGATAGAATAGCTCAATTATCTTCAAATATAACATATTAACAGGTGTGAAAATTCAACTTTCTTCTATCTGATCACTTACGACATAAAAGACACGGCTCAAGTTGCCCATTTTGTCAGATATATGTCTTCCTAGAGATCCAAGGGAAGATCTAGGATTGCTACTGCTCTCATGGCAAACTAAAGAAGAAGATGTAGCGAATGCCGTGCAAAAATACATTGAAAACATTAGGCTCGATTTAAATAAAATCTTTTCAATACCAACTGATGGAGTTGGAAGTGTGACAGGAAAAAATAAAGGGGCAACAACGATTCTTCGGAGCGAAATAAACCACAGAACTCTCACGTTTCACTGAACAATACTTCAAGAAGCGCGATGTGTGTCCAAACAATTCGGCCGAAATAGTTGAGGTCATAAGTTTGGTAATCAAGATTGTTAAAGCATCTTGTCAAAAGCACCATCGTCAATTTAATGAATTCTTAAACGAAATGGAGACTGAGTATTCCGACTTCATTCTTTCCAATAAAGTGCGAGGGCTTTCCATAGGTTGGAATGTTTCTCTTTGTGCTTCAATGAATTGATAACCCTGACCTAGAGAACGACAAATGGTTGCAAGCATTCTACTTTCTGTTGGATATAACAAAGAAATGAAAAGAGCTAAATCTAAAACTGCAAGGAAAGTAAAGAGTAACAACCCAGCCGATGTTTTGGTGAAAGAATTGTTTGGTTTTGAAGAAAAAACATTCTTTTTGCAGAAGATATTTAGAGCGGCAAGTCACTTCATTTTTAATGTCCAAAGCAGTATCACGATACAATCAGTGCAGATTTTAAAACGAATTACTTCAGCAAAAAAAAAATAATAAAAATATATGAGATGAATTTCTTGACAGAGTTGAGCAGTTCAAAACCAACAAAACTATTCTGGCATTCCTGGTACACCATCTCAACAAAAATAGTAACGAAATCCACACTGATCCATTTCCTGCAGTTAAAAAATTATTGTTTGCCGCATATGAATGGATCAAAACCACTAAATATAATATTGACCTAACTCACTCATCAGATTCCCACAAGAAACAGAAATTAACCACCACCACGTGGCTCATACAAAAAAACATTCGGAACAATCCCATTCATAATATTGCATAGAAGCTTTTAGCAAAAAAAGGTTAACCGTTTAATATACTGCTACTTTCAATTGCAAATATTTAATCCCATGACTTCTACCCTCTTCAAATGCAGACTGACTAAATAGTTGTTAACTGCATCATTTTTTGGATAATCAAAGTTATTGATATCACATGACCAGAAAACAGGGATGTGCGTTTCAACCCTGACCACGTGTCGAAAAGTTGTACACATTTTAATTAAACTTTTTAGTTAGTAACTAAAAAAAAATTAATTAAACTACGATTTTAACTGAAATTTTTTTTTCTAGTTAAACAATGGCCTTAATTTTTTTTTTTTTAGTTAAACTAAAAGTTTCTAACTTTTTAGTTAACTTTTGCCCATCACTAGTGTTAAGCGTTGACATGGATTTTATTTTCGAATGTGATCTCATTAGTAAATAACCCCAGTCGCAAAACGGCTATATGGGTATCTGGGCAAACACCGGTGGGCTGGTACCCAGCTGGGCCGGCGGCGTAGCCGAATGGGCCACTTTGAATGACAATAAGTATCGTAAATGTGGCATTCACTTTTCCTTCATAAAAACTTTACAGACTTTACTCATCACAACTAGACACATGCACGTATTAATGGAATCCCATATGTCCACGTATCATACTACTTTTGATGTACAATCCTCTATACAAAGCTATTTTAACGCGTAAGGTTTATATTTGGTATAGTCCTGTAGTTGGTGTAAACATGTGTAAATCTATAACCAAATGCCGAGCTTATCAATTAATTAAGAATTTCCCGATGAAGAAGCTCCAGACAAAGGTGTTGGTGAAGAGCCACCTTTCATATCTGCCCTCTAGGTAAATTCCTTGCCCTCTGTGTAAATGCTTTGCCCTCTGTGTAAATTCCTTGCCCTTTGGGTAAAAGCCTTGCCATCTGGGTAAATTCCTTGCCCTCTGTGTAAATGCCTTGCCCTCTGTGTAAATTCCTTGCCCTTTGGGTAAAAGCCTTGCCATCTGGGTAAATTCCTTGCCCTCTGTGTAAATTCCTTCCCCTTTGTGTAAATTTCTTGCCCTCTGTGTAAATTCCTTGCCATCTGTGTAAATTCCTTGCGCTCTGTGTAAATTTCTTGCACTCTAGGTAAAAGCCTTGCCATCTGTGTAAATTCCCTGCGCTCTGTGTAAATTCCTTGCCCTCTGTGTAAATTCCTTGCCCTCTGTGTAAATTTCTTGCCCTCTGTGTAAATTCCTTGCCCTCTGTGTAAATTCCTTGCGCTCTGTCTAAATTTCTTGCACTCTGGGTAAAAGCCTTGCCATCTGGGTAAATTCCTTGCCCTCTGTGTAAAAGCCTTGCCCTCTGGGTAAATTCCTTGCCATCTGGTTAAATTTCTTGCACTCTGGGTAAAAGCCTTGCCATCTGGTTAAATTTCTTGCCCTCTGGGTAAAAGCCTTGCCCTCTGTGTAAATTTCTTGCACTTTAGGTCAAATCCTTCCTGTTGGTCAAAGGGTCATAATAGTCCTCGACCCTTAATGGTCGCTCAATGAGAAGCTACAACCCGTATCAACAATTAGCAACTGAGTCAGCCAAGCATACACTGCTTCATCCATACGTTTCAGTGGACCTCATTCACCAATGGTAAACAAACAACATTTAGTCACGTGATAATATTGATAAAACAGCGAAAAAAAATACTGTCACGTGATAGCCATTTTGTATTAAAAATGAGATCGTATTGCGTATAGAAGTGATAGAGAATCACGTGGTTAAATGTTGTTTGTTTACGATTGGTGAATGAGGTCCATTGCAAGTTAAACAATTTTTTAAACCTTCCGTTACGTCATAAATCAAACTACATCCCACTCGGGAATAAACTTGGAAACAAATTGCAGATTTCTTTACAGATCGATGAAAAATGTATTAAAAAGTGAAAAATTCCGATCCAAATTGTTAAAAATGAACCAATTAACAAAAACACAATCTAATATAATTTTGATAGTTAAAATTTTTTTTTTCAATTAGCCTTGACAACGCCTGCCTCAAGAAATATGTTTTATGTGACAATTAATTATTAAAAAAAAAGAGTAAAGCTAATTAGAAATGAAAATTGCAATAAAAAGGCTAATTTTGGCAACTTGGACCTGGCCACTAACAGAATGACGTCATCAAATATAGCTTACAGTGCAAGCTTCATGTAAAATAATTTTAAAAAAGCAAGCATGATAAACAAGGTCAAGGCCGTATCAAGATTGCTAAATTTACTATGAGATCTTGGGGGAGCTACCACCTTCTACCAAGCGCGTCCCCAGGTGGCGGATAGGGGAAAGACCCTTAGATATAAGGGTTAGCTGTGAATAGCAAATAAACAGCCGTGGACCAACTTGAAGGAGCTACCACCTTCTACCAAGCTTGTCCCCAGGTGGTGGATAAGGGAAAGACCCTTAGATATAAGGGTTAGCTGTGAATAGCAAATAAACAGCCGTGGACCAACTTGAGGGAGCTACCACCTTCTACCAAGCTTGTCCCCTGGTGGCGGATAGGAGAAAGACCCTTAGATATAAGGGTTAGCTGTGAATAGCAAATAAACAGCCGCGGACCAACTGGTTTGCTGTCATGGAGGATGAGGTGAAGTATTCCAGTGGTTAGAATATTTACTAAAAACATCTCAGAAATCCAGGGAAATGATTGCAAAAAGCGAGTATAGGGCGCTTTAACTCTAAACCCGGGTAGATGAAACTCGTTAGCTAGGGATAGCAGTTCATCTAGGAGAGAAAACTCCGAAAATAAACACCTGTTGCCTTGCAGATGATCTTGGATGATCAAAGGCTTTGGAAGCACACCCAGAAAGAAAAGCAGGCTGAAGTCGGAGTCAATGGGCCTCCTGGCGGAAAACACATTGACACGCAACCTCATCTATGTTTGAGTTCAGTAACGATTCTAATAGATGTGGCGTCCTGCCTGTGGAATCCCGCCGCGCAGGTAGGGGGCCGGGCTCTCCGCCTCGAAGGAGCCCACACAAGCGAGCTGGTGGTTCTTCTATCTCTGCCTGTGGAGCCAGGAGCAGGGACAAGAAAGTAAATACTACTGGCCAACACTCCAAGACCAAAAGTTTAAAAATCCTACAATGGAACGCAGAGGGCATCCAAAAGAAAAAAGAAGCTCTAAAAATATTTTTGCATGAGAAAGAAATAGATGTAGCTTGCATCCAAGAAACTCATTTGAACAGTAATCTTCGTTTCTCCATTAGAGGCTACACCTGCATCAGACAAGATAGAGAAATCAGACCCAAAGGAGGAATCCTCACCCTCATTAAAAATGACATCCCTACCACAGACATAACTATGGCAAACTCCTCAGAATCAGAAATAATGGGAACTAAGCTAATTCTTCCAGATGGAAATATTAATCTATTTAACTGCTACTTCCCACCAGACAAGGAAATAGAGATTGATCACATACAAATACCTGACCAAGAAGACTGTCTTATCTTAGGAGATATGAATAGTCACTCTCAGAGCTGGGGATACCCAGACCTAAATGCCAGGGGAAAAGAAATTGAAGAATGGCAAGCAGAGAACAGAATTATCCTACTTAACAAACCTAAGGATAAACCAACATTTTTCTCAAGAGCCTGGCTAACATCAACCACTCCAGATCTAGCCTTTGCAACTGACAACTTATCCAAAAAGTGCACCAGAGAAGTTGCAGACCAGCTAGCCACCAGTGACCACAGACCCATATTGATCAGTATGGATAGCTCCTTCAAAATATCAGAAAACTCCACCATCCCCAGATGGAACTACAAAAAAGCCAACTGGCACCTATTCTCAAAGCTCACAGACCTATACACAACTTCAATAAACTGCAAATCAAATCAGGTTAATAAGTCATACTCAGCTTTCTCCAAAGCAATTCTCATAGCAGCTAAGGAATCAATTCCTAGAGGAGCAAGAAAAGATTATATTCCAAACTGGTCTGATCACCTTCAACAACTCCACAATGCCACCATTGAAGCCAGAAACACAGTAGAAAATAACCCTTGTACAGAAAATAACATAAATCTAAAAGCAGCTAACGCAGTTTTCAGGAAAAATTACCTTTCCGCCATGAGAAAAAGTTGGCATGAAAAAACAGAACGGCTAAACGTAGATAGAGACGGCCACAAACTCTGGCGTATAGCCAAATGTCTCAACCAGGAAGAAAACAGAACAACTCCTATAGTAATAGAAAAAGAAAACAAACCCCTGAAAGGCCAAGAAGCAGCAAATGAATTCATTAAGTTTTTCCAAAGCGTAGGACAAATACAAATCAGTGAAAGTAGAAATAAAGATGTAAACTCAGAAATCCAGGTTAGAATCAAAGAAAACTATCCAGCTTACTCCTTGGGAATGACCACTAATCTTAAAATGAAGGAACTTGATGAATCCCTAAAAGTCCTCAAACCAAAACAAGCCCCGTGCCCAGACAAAATATCTAATGACATTCTTCTTCATTTGGGTCCTCAAGCCAAAAGAAAACTGCTACAAATATTCAATGCTAGCTGGAAATCTGGCAGAATTCCAAACATCTGGAAAAAGGCCATTATGATCCCTATACTAAAGCGCGGCAAACCAAGAAACAAGCTGGATAGCTACCGCCCCATCAGCCTCACTAGCTGTTCCTGCAAACTGATGGAAAGAATGATAAATAGAAGGCTGACATGGATCCTCGAGTCAAATAACCTACTCACTGAAGCCCAAGCTGGCTTTAGAAAAGGCAGATCAACAGAAGATCAAATCGCCTTCATCACACAAGAAATAGAAGATGGCTTTCAAGAAAACAATTGTGTGGGTTGACTTAGAAAAAGCATTTGACAAAGTCTGGGAACAAGGTCTCTTGCTCAAACTAATCCAGCTTCACATATCCCACAGAATGTACAACTGGATAAAGGAATATCTAAATAATAGAAAAGCCTTAGTTTGCATGCAAGGACAAAGAAGCCACACAGTGGGTATAAAAAATGGCGTCCCCCAAGGAGGAGTCCTATCCCCAACACTTTTCCTAATATTCATAAACGATCTAAATCAAAACCTACCAAGAAAAGTTAAAAGCAGCATGTATGCAGATGACCTTGCCTTAATTAGCACAGAAGAATATGTAGGAACATCGAAATTTCGATTACAAGATGCTCTCGATATACTCAATAATTGGTCCAAAGACTGGGGCATGTCCATCAACACAAAAAAGACCACATATACCATATTCTCACTGTCGACAAAACAGCAAACAATAAAATTAACATTAGATAAGGAAGCTTTAG
Source organism: Biomphalaria sudanica (assembly GCA_036873155.1). NCBI lineage: Eukaryota > Metazoa > Mollusca > Gastropoda > Planorbidae > Biomphalaria > Biomphalaria sudanica. The sequence continues at coordinate 60,479 of JAZGLO010000182.1, read as the reverse complement.
AAAAAAATGACAGCCCTACATACCTTGGAGTCACCTATGACCCGAGACTAACCTGGAAAAGCCAAATAGAGAAAACACAGAGTAAAGGCATCCAGAGACTATCCCTCTTGAAAAAATTAGCTGGCTCAGATTGGGGAGCAAATCACAACATCCTGAAAAAGACCTGTACCAGTTACGTGAGACCTGTATTAGAATATGGTGCCACAGCATGGGGCTCAGCAGCCCAAACCAACCTAAGAAAAATAGACAAGGTTCAAAATATTGGTCTAAGGATAATGACAGGAGCAATCAAAACAACACCCATAAGAGCTATGGAGGAAACCGTTGCCCTGATCTCTCTAAATGAAAGAAGAGAAATAAAAATCCTTTCCCAATTCACTAAATTGGAAACCATGGAGAGGCACCCACTCAGAAGAAAAATCCATAAAACTGGCACCAAAAAACGCCTCAAAAGGACCAATTTCATACAGGAATCTCTAAACCTAAAAAAGAAACACCAACTTGAAAAAATTACCCTGGAATCCTCGATACACTATAATGAATCTCCACCCTGGGACGAAAGCCCTCTTCCTACTATAAGGGACCATATTGAAAGCATTAAAAGAAAATCTGATTACAGACCAACAGAGCTCAAGAAAATAGTGAACTGTTTTCTACATACCAATTATCCTACCAATCAGTGGATCAGAGTTTACACAGATGGCTCAACCCATAAAGCCACCACAAATGGAGGAGCTGGAATACTTATCGAATGGCCAGATGGAGGAAAACTAGAAAAATCTATTGCAACTGGAGAGCTCTCTGACAGTCACAGAGCAGAAAGGGAAGCACTAGCACTAGCTGCTACCATCCTAGCAAATCATCCAAATTCCCCACACAGTCAGATTGTCTTACTAACCGATGCAAAAACAACCCTCCAAAGCCTCATATATTAATAACCTCAAAACAGCACTTACAAAGCTCAACAACAACAGCAAAAAAACTGTAATTCAATGGATCCCAGCTCATATAGAACTTGAAGGAAATGAGAAGGCTGACACACTCGCCAAGAGTGGGAGAACTAACACACTAATAAACTCTGCACTCTATCCAGAAGAATTGAAGAAATTAATAGTAAATAAAATAAATGAGAAATGGACGAGCTCTCATCCAAATCACAAGAAAGATGACGCTTACTATAAGCTATCCCGACAAGACCAACGTCTAATCTTTCGACTCAGGACCGGACACAACAGAATGCGACAACACATGTACCGGAAGCTCAAAATTGGAACCAGTGAAATCTACCCATGTGGAGAATCACCAGAGAATACAGACCACGTTCTCCAAAACTGCTCTCTATACCAAGAGGCCCGTATAAGACATAGGCCCCAAATCACCCCACTAAAAAGGAAACTATATGGAGAGCTCCCTGATCTGGAAACCACTGCGCATTTCATCTCATGTATTGGTCTACTCATCTGAACACTCCAACATAACAATGAGAATGAAGAAGAAGAACTATGAGATGTTCGTTGTCTGGATGAGAAAGGACTCGAAATCGTCTGCTATAAATCCAAGCTGACAGGCGCTGGGATCAATTCTTCAATATATATCGATTTAGTGCTAAAGGTCAAAAGCTGTTTATCGCTCCACAAACAAGTAGTAAGACAAGAATCATTGATATATTATATAATTATAGAATCACAATATGGGTGAAAAATATTCTTTACTAAATGAAGGCCTTTGTCACTTAGTTATGGAGTCTACTAGTTAGTTACAGGCACGAACGCGAAGTCCTGGGGGAAAAAAATGTTTCGAACGGGTCATTTCTGTGTTGAGCAGACAATCTAGCCAATCGTTCGCGTGCCACACTTGGCACGCTCAGCCATTGCGCAGTAGAACCAAAAGGTCACCGACCTCTTGCATAGAACACTATTAGATCTATATCTGTTTATCTTCAGTAGATAGCCAAAAGCGTTTTATTAAATGTAGGTCTACATTTGTTTTGCTTATTACATTAACTTTTTTTTTTATCTGATGTCGCAATATACGCTTTGAGAATTGCATTCATGTATTAAATAGCAGAAGAGCGTGCACGCAAGCCTGTAAACAAAACTTAACAGGTAGAATAATCAGCGGATGTGAAAAAGGTGTGTGTGTGGGGGGGATGTGTGTGATGTGTGATGAGATGTGGTAGGACATGATTCTGGCAATGTTGGCATGAAATTCAGACAGTGAATCCAAAGCTTTTTTTTTTGCTCGGGGAGGGGAGGGGTTTCCGATATGCATGCCAGGGGCGTGTCTAACATTAAAAAAAGATCCATTATGTTTCACTATGTGGGCTGCATTTTGACTATGTGGGCTGCATTTTGACTATGTGGGCTGCATTTTATCACGAGGGCTTAATTTTCACTATATGGGCTGCATTTTCAGAATGTGGGCTGTATATTTATTATGTGGGCTGCATTTTCACTATATGGGCAGAAGTTTTGAGGTCCGGAAAGCAATAGGTTACGGGCCGGACATTAGCGGGCCGACGTTTAAGCGTCACTACATTTGAGTAACAGGTTTAATGTAAATTAATTTATAAAAAGCCATGTTACTATTGTAACAGGCCAACATCTTTGTAACTTGGGTAAGTAAGATGAGTTTCAATATCTTTGTCTAGCCTGAACGCTGGGACAGACAGTTAATATAGTCAGATCAAACCAGATCATCAAAGCAGGACATTGTGTAGAATCTTTTTCAAATGTTTCAATATTTCAGAAACCAATCTGATAACGTAGATTCTTATCTTATCTTATAAGATACGGACGTTACTTCAAAAAAGAAGATGATTACGTCCAATGCGTCATGCATCTAGTCATGCATGTTAAAATGACTTAAATTCTGCCAAGTCACTGGTTTTCCATGCTCGAATAGCGGTAGGGAAGAAAGAGCGTTTTTACAAATTTGTCCTAGCATATGGGACGAGTATGTCCTTGATGGAGCGCAGACATCTTTGGTGAAATCGTTCAAGAAGTCATTGCTGCTTTATGTACGGTAAATAAATACTGAAATAGACACTTATGTCACAGGTTTCATTGTAAAATACTTGGCTGCGATTGTTGAATGAATGTAAATTATATTTCACATGTTTTTATATTAAAGATTTTTTCTTTAATTTCATGAATATTGATGAAACCTGATTACCAAGCAAGAATATAAAACAAAATTTACTTCCGGGTAACAAAGGTTATTATAAAATAAGCTGACAACTAGAAATATACACAGTAGATAATGCAGATGCTATATTATCGCTGATATGAAGGATAATTAATCGATCAATTAAATATAATCATTATAAACAGAAACACTGTACTTGTATCATTGTTATGTCGGTGTCAATGTCAGTGACAATGTCATTGTCGATTCCAATGTTAATCTTATTGTCTAAACATCCTAGATCTAATATTGTAAGCACCTGTCGTAGACATCTCTTTAAAATCATAGTGCTCGACAGAGATAAGACCAGACATATCTATATTATACACTAAACAGTGCCAATATCGGTGTCAATGTCAATGGCAGTGCCAATGTCAATGTTATAGTCTAAACACCCTAGATCTAATATTGTAAGCACATACATGTCGTAGACATCCCTTTTAAATCATACTGCTAGACACAGTTATCTCAATGAGACACTGACCAGTCGTCTATTAGTGGCCAGTCGCCTATTAGATATTGACCACTCTGGCTAGACAGGGGATGACTGGGAATGCTTAATTAAGTAGCTGTGTCGTGTTACTCTGTCAGACTTGTCCACAAGAGTACATAGTGACTTAGGGTGTGTGGCCTGCATAGGTGTCCCCTAACAGGATGGCTGCCTGGTCGTGCGGTTTGCGCGCTGGACTGTCGTTCAGATTTATCGATGGCCCAGGGTTCAAACCCTGCCCGCTCCCATCCCCGTCGTCCAGCGGGAGGTTTGGACTAGGAATTAAACTATCTTCAACTCTGAAGGAACATCCGAAACATGTAAAACATTTTACAACAAAACAAAACATTTTTTACAAACAAACATCTATAAGTTAGTTCTATGATAAATGCAAATATTTTAATTTAGATAAAAGCTAATTATATGTGAGATTAATTTTAAAAAACGAATATTCAAATTTGGTTTGAGTAACATCATTAGTGAAATCACTAAATTTAGAGGCGATGCAGGACAGAAGCCACATTCCTCATCCCATATGCTAGGACAAATTTGTACAAAAGCTCCTTCTTCCCTAGTGCTATTAGAGCATGGAATGGGTTGCCTGAGCTAGCCAGGAAAACCAGTGACTTGGCAGAATTTAGGTCATTGGTTAATATGCATGACTGAATGCATGACGCGTAGGACGTAATCATCTTCTTTTTTGAAGTAACGTCTGTATAATATAAGATAAGATAAGAAGAAGGCTAGTTATTGTAAAGTGGCAATGATATAGAAAACACTACGTCATGACATAGAGATATGTAGTGTGACCATTGAATAAGTGAGATTTTCAGTATCAATACTATGATTTTTTAATCAGTAGATAATTACATTTCCAAAAACACACAAAAACAGAACAATAAGCTCAATGTTCTCATAACAATTAAGTTTAACTGTTCAGAAATTGTTCAAACTTCATAATCATTAGGTCGTCTATTGTCCTCTGTTGTAGTCAAGTGTACGTACACACATGTATCATACATATGTGTTCACATCCAGGGGCGGACTGAAATAGACACTTATGTCACAGGTTTCATTGTAAAATACTTGGCTGCGATTGTTGAATGAATGTAAATTATATTTCACATGTTTTTATATTAAAGATTTTTTCTTTAATTTCATGAATATTGATGAAACCTGATTACCAAGCAAGAATATAAAACAAAATTTACTTCCGGGTAACAAAGGTTATTATAAAATAAGCTGACAACTAGAAATATACACAGTAGATAATGCAGATGCTATATTATCGCTGATATGAAGGATAATTAATCGATCAATTAAATATAATCATTATAAACAGAAACACTGTACTTGTATCATTGTTATGTCGGTGTCAATGTCAGTGACAATGTCATTGTCGATTCCAATGTTAATCTTATTGTCTAAACATCCTAGATCTAATATTGTAAGCACCTGTCGTAGACATCTCTTTAAAATCATAGTGCTCGACAGAGATAAGACCAGACATATCTATATTATACACTAAACAGTGCCAATATCGGTGTCAATGTCAATGGCAGTGCCAATGTCAATGTTATAGTCTAAACACCCTAGATCTAATATTGTAAGCACATACATGTCGTAGACATCCCTTTTAAATCATACTGCTAGACACAGTTATCTCAATGAGACACTGACCAGTCGTCTATTAGTGGCCAGTCGCCTATTAGATATTGACCACTCTGGCTAGACAGGGGATGACTGGGAATGCTTAATTAAGTAGCTGTGTCGTGTTACTCTGTCAGACTTGTCCACAAGAGTACATAGTGACTTAGGATGTGTGGCCTGCATAGGCGTCCCCTAACAGGATGGCTGCCTGGTCGTGCGGTTTGCGCGCTGGACTGTCGTTCAGATTTATCGATGGCCCAGGGTTCAAACCCTGCCCGCTCCCATCCCCGTCGTCCAGCGGGAGCAACTCTGAAGGAACATCCGAAACATGTAAAACATTTTACAACAAAACAAAACATTTTTTACAAACAAACATCTATAAGTTAGTTCTATGATAAATGCAAATATTTTAATTTAGATAAAAGCTAATTATATGTGAGATTAATTTTAAAAAACGAATATTCAAATTTGGTTTGAGTAACATCATTAGTGAAATCACTAAATTTAGAGGCGATGCAGGACAGAAGCCACATTCCTCATCCCATATGCTAGGACAAATTTGTACAAAAGCTCCTTCTTCCCTAGTGCTATTAGAGCATGGAATGGGTTGCCTGAGCTAGCCAGGAAAACCAGTGACTTGGCAGAATTTAGGTCATTGGTTAATATGCATGACTGAATGCATGACGCGTAGGACGTAATCATCTTCTTTTTTGAAGTAACGTCTGTATAATATAAGATAAGATAAGAAGAAGGCTAGTTATTGTAAAGTGGCAATGATATAGAAAACACTACGCCATGACATAGAGATATGTAGTGTGACCATTGAATAAGTGAGATTTTCAGTATCAATACTATGATTTTTTAATCAGTAGATAATTACATTTCCAAAAACACACAAAAACAGAACAATAAGCTCAATGTTCTCATAACAATTAAGTTTAACTGTTCAGAAATTGTTCAAACTTCATAATCATTAGGTCGTCTATTGTCCTCTGTTGTAGTCAAGTGTACGTACACACATGTATCATACATATGTGTTCACATCCAGGGGCGGACTGGATGTTAAGATCGGCCCGGGCATTTCTATACAATGGACCTTATTCACCAATCGTAAACAAACAACATTTAGCCACGTGGTGCTCTATCTCTTCTATATAATTTACGATCTCATGTTTAATTCATGATGGTTGTCACGTGATTTATATCATATATTATATCATACGAGGGGCATCCAATTCTAGGTCTACCTATTGTATCTATAACTAAACGCATGCATACAATGAATCTTCATAAGTAAGAAATATATAGGCCTTATGTTGCTTTTTAATCGCCAAGTGTGTAAGCCCTAAAAGGATGACGCCTACTAGTAGCCCTGCCAACGGATATAGATTATTACATTATTTCGTGAAAAGGTGTTAGATTAAATTAGTATTAATCAAACTATAGAGTCTGTAAAAGTTTGTTTTTTAAACACGAAGCTCAGAGGGTCTCTTTTACAAGAGATGAGTATGAAACATTTAATAATTCGCACTTTCTCATTCATATGGCCCTTTAGGTGGCCCTACCGGCCCAGTTGGGTACCGGCCCAGTTGGGTACCAACCCACCGGGCATTTGCCTAAACGCCCATATAGCCAGTCAGCCCTTGTTCACATCCACGAAGGAAGTCCTTGAACTTGGGATTCTTTTGACAGGAACTGTTTTTAGTTTCTATGGAAGCTTAAAAAAACAAAACAAAACCCCGAGAAACATAGTGCCAAATGTTTTTGTTGGTGTGTTTACTAGATGACAGATCAGCAAGAATTTCTATTGTAAACGTTTTTATGTCCCCCCCAAAAAATGTATACTTTAATCCAGGCTAATTAACGCAAACACTGATCCAGGACTTGACGTCATCATCACGTTGTGAATACGTCATGTGTTCTGCGTCATTGCATATCGTATATAGGTCCAATGGAACGTCATTACTATGACAGTGTATCTCAATCTTTAATTTTTTAATTGGTGAACATTAATTGTTTATTAAATCAGTGTTATTGTGGAGAATTTGCAAATAGCACAGTGAATATGAATATTTTGTTTGTTTCGTTCAAGTAGGGGAAGAATATTAATAAAATCTTGGTTTCATTAAAATGTTTATGAATTATGCATGAGAGGCCACCCATTATTATTTTTTCTATAATTATTTATTGTACCTAACAAAACATGAATCCACAAAAAATTAACCAATTAGGGTTAGGGTTAGTTACTTTGTTTCGCATGGAAGAAATTCAATAAATGCTACTTAATGAGAAGTGTGGCTGAATATCTAAAGCTATTTTTTCCACTTGCCATTCTCTAATTACATTTTGAGTAGATATTCATAGTTGATGACAATTCGTGAATTAATAGATTCAATGAAAGTAATAGTTAATTAATTAGTGGTAATTAGTTGTTGTTGTTTTTTTAATATAAAAGGGAGCTTATTCCTGCGATATTGAGTCTGTAGTGATTTCATGGAATGCACAATCCTACTTTAAATATGTACTTTATAGACTTTTTTTTTTAAATTCGCGGTTTAGAATTGGTCTTCAATATACTGAATATCGCAGACTTAGGGGCCTACAACTAGCAACGATTCTTTTTCCTAAGTCTGTGTGGATTGCTCAACAAAGTTCAACATTTAAGATGACAAGAAACTGATGTTGATAAAAACAACTTATCAACTCACAATGTCGACATATCCTCGGGGTCTAAAGGGAGACGAATATGAGATGAATTAATCAGATTGTACAGGATGTTAGGACGTTCGCACTCTTCCTAGCATATTGGCTAGCGACTTGGTCCTCTAGTTAGATTATATTCTTCTAATTGTCCTTCAAATCAGGTCATAGCCTGTCGTTGACACGGTCATGTCCTACCTAAGACTTAATCATGTCCTGCCAATGCATGTGGTCCATGTCTCACCCAAGACTAGGTCATATCTTTCCAATGAAATAATGATGTCCTACCAAAGACTAGATAATGTGCTGCCAGTGACTATATCCATATCCTATCAAAGCCTAGATCATATCTTGCCAATGAAATGGTCATGTCCTGCCAATGACTAGTCCATATCCTACCAAAGCTTAGGTAATATCTTGCCAAATGAAATGGTCATGTCCTACCAAAGACTACTGCATATCCTGCCAATGACAAAGCCATCTAAAAACTTGAATTGCGTGGTTGATATATAATTGGTACCGATTCACAATACAGTTCTGTAGAGCCGGACTTAGGCATAGGCAAACTAGGCAGCCGCCTAGGGCCTCCGATTGATGAGGGATGCACAGGACTCCAAAACATTTTTTAAAAATTGCGAAACGTCTAACGTCTAGCAGAAGTCTACGACTAGTGAGCTAGCCTAGCCCTAAGTATCTACCATGATTCGAGAAATGCGCTATATGAATTTCTTTTATTTTGTTGATTTAGATGCAGAAAGGTTTTAAATCATTGCGTAATTTTATTTGTAGGTCTTTTTATTGTTATAATTCTTTAGGGGACAATTAACTCACTTTGCCTACGGCCTCCTATTACTTAAGGCCGGCCCTGTCTGAAGATATGTTATTGTCGTATCAAATTAGTTATGACATAACTTCTCTTTGAGTCTAGTCCTACAAATGGGCAGAGAACTCCACTGACAGATCTGGGACATTGTCTTGAGTTACATAACTTGAATGTTTCATCTCGAATGAATTTTTAACGCAATCATGACATTAAGTTCTCTCTCTCTCTCTCTCTCTCTCTCTCTCATAAAAAATCTAAAAAGATTCTAGAAATAAAAAATCACCCTTTGGGTCAGGATTTTGTGATTTTACCATCACAAAAGAGATGCAGGATACCAATAGCAAACACAAACAGACACAAACACTCTTTTGTTCCGCTGGCAATCACATCATTATATAGAAACTGATATAAACTTTTCACATGTAAATTATGAATGAGTATGCTGCGAATGTATATTTTGGTTTTCTATAGTTACAATGTTTTGTTTGGTGTAATGCACAAATTGTAAGACAAATTTCCTTATTGGTAATAAAGATTATTGTTATTATTATTAATTGATCAACTTGTCAACATTGCTAGCTGAATCATTCATCATGAACTAATTGATCAACTTGTCAACATTGTTATTTGAATGATTCAACATGAACTAATTGATCAACTTGTCAACATTGTTAGTTGAATGATTGGACATAAACTAATTGATCAACTCGTCAACATTGTTAGTTGAATCATTCATCATGAACTAATTCATCAACTTGTCAACATTGTTCGTTGAATAGTTCAACACGAACTAATTTTTTCTCCCACTTGAGAACTTTGCTATATTAAAAACAAAGAATTGGAAGACTTGTCAGAAGCATATGAAAGCAACAGGAGACGAAATTATTTGTTTACTATGCAATGTCAGAGACAGTTATTTCCCCTACGTCTGGCCCATATTCAAATCAAATAAAGAAATTGTTACTTCTGCTCGTAATTATTTTATGTTTTCGGTCACAAAGTGTTGTAAAATTGGTTCTTCTAAAACAGGGGTTCTCAACCTGTGGGTCGCGACCCCTTTGGGGGTCGATTGACAATTTGCCTGGGGTCGCCTAAGACCATCGAAAATATAGATTGTTTTTGTCTATTCTTCTTTTGCTGCGTGTGGGGGGAGGTGGGGGGGTCGCGGTTGAGTGGGGGATTTTAGAAAGGGTCGCCGAGCTTAAAAGGTTGAGATCCGCTGTTCTAAAAGGATGGATCTGGAAGTTGGGAGTTTTCGACCCTATGCCTACATTTTACGGAGAACAAAGTTATGCGACCTGGCTGACACTGTCACTGGGACCAATCGCGTATGGCGATAACAATATCTACAAAAAGTTGTAATTAAATTCAAAATTAATAGGCGGGGCTTACCATTTTATAGCCCAAAAATGTTTATGAGCTATTTTTGTATTTAAAAGGATATATTCTTGGAAATAACTCTTTGTCACACCCAACTAGAGATCATTTCTAAAGTATTTTTAACTGAAAATAAAAGCGTTTAAGGTTTTGTACTGATATTCTGGGAAAAAAGGGCAAGCCCTCTTTTGAGAGGTTTGTCCACTACCCGGCAGGCAGAGACGCAAAGTGTACATGTTTAACTTGTTTGTAAAATGTTTTACATATTTCGGATGTTCCTTCAGAGTTGAAGATAGTTTACTTCCTAGTCCAAACCTCCCGCAGGACGACGGGGGATGGGAGCGGGCAGGGTTTGAACCCTCGACCGTCGATAAATCCGAACGATAGTCCAGCGCGCAAACCGCACTACCAGGCAGCCATCCATACATAGCTTATATTATTTCACTCTGGATATCATACACATGTTTATTCTCCCCCTTCCCATCCTCGGATCAAGTTAAAACTCTGCACAATTCATCAATGTCGATGACAACATATGAATAAATAAAAAAAAAAGTACCCAATTAGTGGTAATTAGTTAATTTTTTTTTCATGTAGAAAAATGGAATTTTTAAAAATATTTCTTTCTGCTGTTAACTACAGCTGCATATTATTGACCTAATTTGTCCATCACAAACAGAGGCTTAAAGTTGTTGAACATACCTCCCTCATGAAATAAAAGAAAGTTAAGTCCCCTTTAGTTTTTAAGCGCAAGTAGGATTGGCGTTGTCCATATTGAAGGACATCCCGAAATGAAAATTTTGTCTGTTTTTTTGGAGATTTGCATGCGTTTTCATAAGATTTCAATAATTTCAGGAGAATTTCGTGACTTTTTTTCTTATTTTGCCATTTCGGGAGAATTCCAGGAACCCTTTAATAAGTAGTTAAAATGGTTTAATTTAATAATTTACAACTAGAATTCGCGCGGGGCCTATGAAAGTGCGTGGGGCAAGTGATGGTTTAGTATTAAAATCTCACCTAAAATAAACAAAATCAAAGCAAAAATCAGAGGCCAAGTGCGCTTGAACTTGGCTTGGCTTGGCTACCTAGAAGGGGGCTCGAGGTTCGACACCCGACTCGGGCAGAGTTGTGTTTACTGAGCGCCTAAAGGCAGCACGGAAAACCAACTCCTAGATGCCCCCTCCCCCCCACTGGTCCACAAATGAGATTGGACCAAAAGCGCTCTGAGCATGCTATAAGCATGAAAGTAGCGCTATATAAAAGCTATAATAATAATAAGACCGGCTCTGTCTCCACGTCCAGTCTTTACAAGGATTTGAACCCGGGACCTCTCGCTTTACCACTCAGCCATCAGCCTCGGGTATTTGGTGAAAAATACAAACAGATCATGAAGAAAAAGGCTAAGATTGTTTTGTTTCAATGAGATTACGTGACCAACTAGCAAAAGTCCAAACTTTACATCATTGCTCAAGCTTAAAATGAACATGTAACAGAAACAGCATATTGCGTCAGAAATAGGAGTGCACCTAACAATGGAGCTCTTACGATTGGAGATATTTCATTAACATGTGCTTTGGATATGGTTTGGTGCAGCCCAGGGCCGGTCTTATGCCACTGCAACCTATGCGGTCGCAGTGGGCCCCGCGCTTTCATAGGCCCGAGCTAATTCAGGGTGTAATTATTAAATTGCAAAATATATACGAAAAACCCCTGGAAATCTCCTGAATTTATTAAAATCTCCTGAAAACTCTCTCAAATCTCCAGCAAAATAGACAAAATTGTCAATTGGGGTTGTCATTCATTGCGGAAAACGCCAATCCTACGCCTGATAAAAGGAAAAAAAGGCATTGTCACCTTTCATGTAATAATCGGGCGAATTTACACCTTAATCGGAAGTTCCAATACTTTATTTACTTTTATAGTCACTATCATATAAATATGCCAATTGGTTACAAGGTTCGTAAAGTACAGATCGCAATTTTTAACTTAATACAGTCGATTTTTTTTTCTTATACAAAATCTTAATTTTCACTTATTATCCTTATTCCCACACAGACTAAGCCCCGCGCAATCAGTTTCGCATAGGACCCCGCAATCGCTAGGACCGGCCCTGGGTGCAGCAGAACGAAGAGTTTGAGAAACCCTGCTTAGGTAGAAAGTACTTCAAAATGTAACTTTCGTCTTGAAGATACAGTTTCTTCTCATTCCTATCGTAGTGGTCACTTGTGGTCACTTGTATAAAGAAACACAAATTATGTTTAAATCGCCAGAACTACAAGTTTTGTCGTATGACCTTTCCTGCAAAGATAAACAAACTAACCGCATGACCTTTGCGAACAACGGCCTTGACATTAGCGCAGGTTAAACACTGAAATAGAACGCACGTGTTTTAATAGGAAGGGAGAAAGAAGGATGTCTCACTCACCGGGACACAGGTACCGCCTTCAGACAGGTAAGCGAACACACACCTCCCTAGGCAGCCAGTATGCCTACCAGGGGAGCGGATGTAACGGGTGCATTAAAGATACTGGGAATATGATGTACTACAAATGGGTCCAATACTCACCTAGCGTAAACAATAGTCCATTCACTTAACGCACACTTAGATCTAGAAGATCTACCATTGCGTTTTTTTTAAAGGCCTCAGTGAAAACAATTTGGACTAGAGGATATTTTAGCAAGTCCGAAATGTGTATGGAAATGACATTGGCATGAGTTACATTTTAATAACATTAAATGCAGAGGTGGAAATCTTTTTACAAAGATTATATAAACTCACTCTGTTGGCTAAAAGTTTGCACACGTTATTTCTCCAACACCCAATCTCGTATCAAGCTGAAATTTTGCACAATTATTTATTTTATCTGACAACACATGAATCAATTTAAAAAAAAAACTAACCGATTAGTTTATTAACTATTGGTAAAAATTTTTTGGGTATCTTAAACAAGGGAAAGAAATAGTACTTGACTGAACTGGTGGTATAAGCTGAATTAGTCCCCTTTATAGATTGTCGCCTGAGGCTTATCACAAATTTAATTACATGACTGATCTAAACTAATTGATACACTTAATATAAGCTTTGTTTGTGTGTGTTTTTTTTTTCAGTATTTTTTCTAACAGGGTCGGTGTTGTTACAGGTCGTTGACCTGTAGCACCAAACTGCTGGTCGACAACTAAACCGTTGTTGGCGTAATATGTCTTAAATAATAAACTGGAACATTTGGAATAGCTTCCTAGTGAACAATACTAAATATAGTTTTAAAATAAAATAAATGCACTAGACTTTAGTAATATGTTTTAAGAAAATCGAACTCACTACAATCACACGACTGTTCAGTCTCTGGAGCCGTCTGTCCTAACCAAGACCAAACGACAACAATGCCACCCACGTTGCATCATTCACAACCAAGCGCTAACCTCTGCCAACCGTCACCATAGAAACACACACACACACACACTACATAACAGTCGAATTTAAGGCAGTGCAGGTGAGGTACTGCCCTAAGGTATCCACAAGAGAGATACTTCCTTAAAAGGGCCTAAACCTCCACAAACTCATAATTATAGAATTGTAAGTAACATATGCATATTAAAATATTTTTTAAATGGGAAAAATGAAATTACATTTACAAGTGCTCCATTTCTCTGGGCCTCTACAAAACTTTGGGGTCTCCACAAAACCTCGGGGCCTCCACTTACTTAAATCCGATCATGTTACTACACAGAACTTTTGGACCTACACAAAGTCTAGGATTGGAATTTTTCCTGCCTGTTAAGATTGTAGATCGCTATAGGATTATCTAAGATCTCTAAAGGACTTTATTAGATCTTTAGAAGACTTTCTTACATCAGTATAGGACTTAATTAGATCTCTTTATGAATTAATACAATCTCTATAAGACTTTAATGGATCTCTACAGGACTTTTTCAGATCTCTACAGGACTTATAATATTAGATCTCTATAGCACTAAGCTACTTTTAATTTGTGCATCAAATTTCCCGGTGTTGCGTCTGTTATAAAAAAAAAAAAAAAAAACACTATTTCCTAAGGATGGCGATTGTATGGCATTGTGTTATAACTTTTGAACTGACCTCGTGATGGTAGCGAGTTCGAATTTCATCCCCCCCCCCTTTTTTTTGATCCTCCTGAGCGGGTAGATTAGGACGAATAACAATCTACATTTCTGATGGCAGTCCAGCAGTAAATATACAGCACTTGCTTTATTTAGCTAGATTGATATTCAGGATTACCTATCTTGATTTAGACAGTGATAAATCTTCAGCTGTTCCTAGATAACTGTCCTCGCCTTCAAATTATGGCGCCATGTCTGAGCGTAGCAGACGAATAGCATATACTTTGAACACGCATGCGCATAAAAAAAAACAAAGATCTATCACATAGTTTTTAACGACTTTTTATTCTCGTAATGAAATTCTTTAAATGGTTGTAATTCTTTCTTATATTTATATATTATTTATATTTATATATAAAACTTGTCGTTTTCCCTCAACTGTATGAATTCAAGTCTATGGAGGACTTTCATAAGTGTGATTTTTGGTGTATCCGGTGTACACAATACAGAATTTTCGAAAAGCTATGCATTGTAAAACGCAAAAAAAATATATTTTTTTTAGCATTTCAAAATTTAGTTTTTTAAATCTTGTGCTTGTGGCACAGATAAATGTTTATTATTTAGTTTGCAAACGTGACCTTTGGCGTCCTTGACATTGTTGACTATTTATTTCACACAGTTGCGCTGGTCGCTTGACAAGCTCGTTACATGACTGCATAAACAGGTGTACTGTGATAGGCTGCTATTTAGACCACTAGATCTAGAGTAGATATAAGCCTTACAGGAAAGTTTTGGATAATTTCAAAATAATTATCAAGTTTAGTATCTGGCTAGGTCGAGGCGATGCTGATAGGTGTATGCATTAACCTTCATTCGTGAATTATTATACTGCATAGTTACGTACGTCACATGACAATGGTCACGTGATGAAAATTTCCAGGAATTATTTTTTTTTTAATTTTCCACTTCGGCCCTAACGAGAATTCATTCACTTTATGAACTCAAAAAATAATGACGTCATTTTCCGGCTTCTCCCACCGGAAGCACGATTTTAAATAATGTCACGCGCAGACACAAGCCCCAAAAAAATGTTGTAATTATTTAGAAATTGGAAAAAGAATGATTTTAGATTCAAACAAAATAAAACAAAATGTTTGAATTTATACGTTTTAAAATTCATTTTAATTTAATTAAACGAATGCAAATAGGTTTAAATAATTTTGTATTAATATTTGAAATTACATTCTTATTTAATTGTTGTTTAAATGACACAATAGCTACTCACTTAATTTATTTTATTTAAAGCACCAAATCAACTTTACCCAATTTAGAATTAATACTTGATACAAAGTAGAATGACGATGATGTATTCAAACGATTCACTAGTTTCAAATACATGACATTTTTATAGTTAAAACTACCAGGTAAAAAAAATATAATACACTAAAATAAATAAATAAAAATTAACATAAGTAAAGGGAACAATTAATAAGAAAATAACACAATTAATTATGTCATTTCTTTGCTTCTTAATTTTAACAATTAGACTCAGTGGATAACAAAGAAATATATTTAAAATACTGTTTTTTTAAAGTTATGTAGTGTAATTGTTTCGATAATTTTGAATCAATGATGTAACTAATTTGTAATAGATCTAGACTTTTCTAGACTAACAATAATACGTTTGTGCGATAGTAAATATTTTTACTCATTGTTTTTGTTTTATTGCAATAGACCTTATTCACCAATCGTAAATAAGCACATTTAGCCACGTCATAATATTGATAAAACAATGAAAAATACGTATCACGTGACATCCTTTATGGATTACATAATTTGTATAGAAGATATGTTTACGATTGGTGAATGAGATCCATTGTATTTTTTTAACCCTTCTCAATGCGCTATGAACAAATCATTTGTGTGAACTAGCAGTGGGAGAAGGCCTCAACACTGACCTGCAACGTCACAACCTGTGTGCAGTCTACACCAATATCTCGTTGCCACGTCGTACATACCTGTGACGTGGCAACAAGCTATTGGTTTAAACTGCCCACAGGTTGTGACACTGCAGATGATTGGTCTCGCACTGGTCCACAAAAGAGAATCGGACCATTGCGCACTAAGCTTGCTTAAAGCCTGAATGTTTGCGCTATACAATGGTAATAAAAACAAAACAAGTTCGATATACAAAATGCTTTTAAAAGCCTGGCTTATATTGAGTGAGATCAGATTAATTCTTTTGAATCAATCGTGTGATTAATTTTTAATGGCTCAAAAATTTACAGCTATACTTGCAATACCAAACAGCAATAGGAGTTTATTCTTTTTTTCAGGGCGATCCGAGAGAGTACGATTAGAATTATTCAGGTCAGTGTATGTATTTTGTCACCTTATTGGTAATTTTTGGTTGACCTTTATCAAGGACGACCTTTTTTTTTCTATTTATAGGATACCTCAGCTTTATAGTTTGTTTTTCTTTAAGCTTTCGACTTCAGTTATCGGCCTTATGTAGCATCATGCATTACAGAGACCTAAAAGTGTAGAAATAGTTAAACTTGTGCCCAATATTATTATTGGAGTACACTGCGTTTTGAATAAATTGCATAATTCTATTTTTTTCGCTGTTCATTTTTTTATTTTTAAATTTCATTTGGGGCCATCATATTTACTTCACCTAGGGCCTCTTATTATCTAAGGCCGGCCCTGCCTTTAATTGGGATGTAACGTGTTAATAAGATAGGCCAACTGATAAATGTACAGAATTGCATAAGTTAATTTCCCTGGTCTTGCGACTTTTACGCGTCTGCTAACTTGCGTCGTGGCAAGAGTCTCGTTAGCGCTTTGGGTGGGCGAACCATTCTATAGCTGCCACATATCTCATTATTACAAGGTTTATCTCCGTTATCTTAGTATATTTTGCTTATAAAAGGAAATTAACTAATTAAGACAAATGAATTGATTAATTGGCTTTTTAAAAATTCATTCATGTGTTGTCGCCGACAATAAATAATTGTGTAAAGTTTCAACTTAATCAGAGAATGGGGAAACATAAGGTGTTTGAAATTTATACCAGACAGAAAGACACACAAACAGAGTAAGCTGATATAACCTATGTAATAATCCCATTTCACTAACACGCACAATAACTATATACACACAACATTTGCTGAAGACACACACAACACTAGCTGAAGTCGGAAGACACACACAACACTTGCTGGAGACACACATAACATTTACTGGAGACACACACAACACATGCTGGAGACACGCACAACACTTGCTGGAGACACACACAACACTTGCTGGAGACACACATAACACTTACTGGAGACACACACAACACATGCTGGAGACACACACCACACTTGCTGGAGACACACACAACACTTACTGGAGACACACACAACACATGCTGGAGACACACACAGACATTGTAAAGAGCTATCTAGAGCTCGTACAGACCAAGAAGTCGTTCACTCAATCCATCCCGTGGAATAATTTCCATTCTCGCCACGATATGCCAAAGTAGACACATTGAGTGGCAGCCGTGGGAGAGGGAAGAGAGAGGGGGGGGATCGAGTCGTTTAATGAGTCTAGAACACTAGGCCGTATCAAAGTTCTTCTTAAAGCATGCAGTACATTGGCATTACACACAGTCACCGTCTGACATACACACACACAGTGGAATCGAGTTTAAAGTAGAGTGACAACTTGGGCGAAGTTTACTTTGAGGGGAACTCAAACATGGAGTAAGGACCACTGCTTTAGTGAGCAGTGGCGTAGCGAGGTACTGGCCCGGGTTCAAGAACATTATCCCTTGCACCCCCCCACCTTTCCCATTACGATAAAAATCAAATTGAGTTCACATATTAGGATCAAAGCAATTGACACAAAAAAGGCATATCTGATGCAGGCACCATCTTTTGTCAGAAGTGAATAAGTTAATAACTCTTTCTCTCCTAATTAACGATATCATCGTTGATTTGACCTCATTAAATCAAATTAATTTTTGGTTTTGATTTTTGGTGTATATGTGTGTGTGTGTGTGTGTGAGAGAGAGAGAGAGAGAGAGAGAGAGAGAGAATGTTGTTCATGTTTGCATCTATTGTGTTATTGTTATAGCAGTAATGTTGAGGTGGACAATTGGAGTCAAACTGAATTTCCATTTGTTTGAACCAATAAAATGACCTTATCTTATAAACAAATAAAGATACGAAATAACAACCAATAATCTAGCGTGTCGATGTTACGAATGTCGCTAGCAAAACGCTGAGGAAAAAAAAAAGCTTGTAATTAATGACTGATATTAAATACGCTTACCAAATTACATGACTAAATGCATGATCCATGTGAATTAATCGATCTCAAAAAAAATAAAAATAAGCATAGTGTTCCGTTAAATACTCAGAATGTGC
The DNA here is from genome assembly GCA_036873155.1 of Biomphalaria sudanica. NCBI lineage: Eukaryota > Metazoa > Mollusca > Gastropoda > Planorbidae > Biomphalaria > Biomphalaria sudanica. The sequence goes on along the minus strand of JAZGLO010000182.1, from coordinate 41,755 downwards.
GAATTGTTTCGTAAAGGACACAATATAAGACCGAATGGGTCTAAAATAATTTCTAGAATGAGTTTATATTTTGAATTTTGTTATATTTATAATTCCGCTTATATTAACTCACCTTGTATCTTTCTTGTATATTAGTATCTTTCTTGTATATTAGTATCTTTCTTGTATATTAGTATCTTTCTTGTATGTTAGTATCTTTCTTGTATGTTAGTATCATTCTTGTATATTAGTATCTTTCTTGTATGTTAGTATCTTTCTTGTATATTAGTATCTTTCTTGTATATTAGTATCTTTCTTGTATGTTAGTATATTTCTTGCATGTTAGTATCTTTCTTGTATGTTAGTATCTTTCTTGTATATGAGTATCCTTCTTGTATGTTAGTATCTTTCTTGTATGTTAGCATCCTTTTAGTATGTTAGTATCCTTCTTGTATGTTAGTATCTTTCTTGTATGTTAGTATCCTTCTTGTATGGTTCTTGTGTGTTTAGATTTACGCAATCGAATTTTATACGCAAGCTAAAAATCTATGGTCATATTACAAGATCTTCGGGGCTTACGAAGACATTCCTTCAAGGAACAGTACCAGGAAAAAGAGAAAGAGGCAGACAGAGACAGCGATGGGAGGACAGCATAAAAGAATGGACGGGCCTGCCATTAAAAGAGGTTCTAACTAAAAGACACAGAGGAATGGAGAAAGACGGTCAAGGAATCTTATATGGTGCCCCAACGGTCCAACAGACTAAGGATAGGTAAAGGTAAAAAGATCTGGGCATAGGCAAGTAAAAAATGACAATTATTTTACCTACGTCAAAAGAATAGGCCTAAATGTATGGGAATATAGATCAAGCTACTTACTTATCAATTAGGTAAATATCCGTCCTCAGATCTTCTTTTATTACGAATCTCAGAAGTTGTCAAAGGTAAACAAACACATGTAGTCTTACCAGAGTAGCTAGCCCTTTAGTCATGTGACTTTAGAGACACGTGACACGTCCGTATGAGTATCTCAATCAATTGGATTCCACAATGAAATCAAGTTGGACTAACAAAGATCAACAAACGTAAACAAAGGGAGACCACTGCACACGAGAATATTTAGAAACAGGGGGGAGAGAAAAACCCACACCCCCGAGATTTTACCCAAGAGATGTAGAAATCGGTATGCACGCGAAGTCAGCGCTGACTTTCTCTAGCATTTGGTAGCGTGATTCTGTATCGCTCACCGCCTCAGTGCCGGCTGGAAATCAGCACTCACTCCTCGGCGCGCTATTGCTCCTGCCTCTTAGGGGGAAGTGGGAAGAGAAAAAGTAAGGGGGGGGGAGGGGGGGAATGAGAGAGAGAGGGGGGGAGTTGGAATAGCGCACCTGTTTCCTCTCTTTCTTGACCTCTCTGTCTCCCCCCACCACGAAACTTTTCATCCCATGTCTGAGGAGGGCAGTGGATAGATAGAGGTTAAAGGAAGAATTGAATTGGGGACGGCTGCTTGATTGCGGGCTTTGATCAGCACGTTGGCCCGCCGAATAGTCAAGGCGGTCCATGTTTCAATCCTGAATAGTTTAAGTACTTCACTATAATTAATAAACTGTCTTTAAATTGAGTACTTGTTCGATTGATAATATGTTAAGACTGTAGATACTTTTTTTTTAAATTGATCTATCATGGTGTGGTCGATTTTGTAAATTGCCTAACAGGCCTAATTTATACATGTATTAATTTCTTATTAATGAGTTTATTCCTACATATAGTGTTTTATAAATTACAGACGCTTCTTCAAAGATGATACGCTCTTCATACAATCGATTCGAGGGGTCACATATAGTGCAATAACATAAATATATTAAGTACTGAGATTATTATTATTATTACTAGATATTATATTATCTTCTTATCTTATATAATACAGACGTTACTTCAAAAAAGAAGATGATTACGTCCTACGCGTCATGCATTTAGTCATGCATATTAACCAATGACTTAAATTCTGCCAAGTCACTGGTTTTTCTGGCTAGCTCAGGCAACCCATTCCATGCTCTAATAGCACTAGGGAAGAAGGAGTATTTGTACAAATTTGTCCTAGCATATGGGACGAGGAATGTGCCTTTATTTTTGTGTCTTTCAGAGTATTTTATTAGATTTTGTTTTTGTATTTGAAGATTATGGTTCAGTGTTTTATGTATAGTTGCTACTTTACTTTTGAGTCTTAAAGTATCTTTAATCTCCCATTAAGTATAATGTTAGTTTCATCTTTACCATCACCTATCCCTAAGTCTGTTGGGTCACCACACAAGATACTTTGACCATCTTTCTCCATTCCTCACCGTTATTTGGTGTTTTTTTTTGGGGGGGGAGGGAGGGTTGGGCCTTAAATAGAATTTCTTTCCATGACAGAGCTGTCCATTGTGTAATGTCATCTCCCCATCGCTTTCTCTTACTGCCTCTTATTTTTTTTACTGGTACTGTTCCCTGAAGGAAGGTCTCTGCGAGCCCTGATGATCTTGTAATATGGCCAAAGAGTTTAAGATTTCGTTTTTTTTTTTTTTAATTTCTAAGATCCAGTTTTGCTTTTAAATGACATTTTAAAACAATTCAATGCAGCGAGGGTGGTGGGCGCTTCCGTGGTGTCGAATGTAAACAAACCAAATGGAGGTAAATTTCAACCGAATACGTAATTCAATAGCACTGGGGAAAGGCCGAACCAGCACTAGAAGTTAGTCGACGCTGATGTTGAATATCAAACAAGTTTAATAACAATGAAGTGAACCGTCGAATGTCAGCTACGTTTATAAAATTCTACTAATTCCTATAATGATGAAGACCGTCTGTTTTTGTCGACTTTTATTTCATTCAGTCTAAAAAAAACAACTTATCCTTGTCACGTCATTGTCACTAAGTCAAAGCTTCCCCTATTTCAGAAACAAATAGTTAATTCCTAATCGTGCCATAACAGCTAGATCAAGAAGAAAAAGAGATGCGGGTAGCCTAAATGTGCTGGCGATATAATGGACGAAAATTTTTTAAAAAAAGGAAGATTGGCAGAAATTTTCAAAATTATTAGACAAAATAAACATTTTTAAAGGAAGTAGAACTGTTGCCAACTATAATATAAAACATGACTGTGTGTTATAAGCGGAGAAGTTCATAAGTTTAGTTCCGCAATGCTAAAAAAAACTACTCAGATATTCTTATAGGCTTTATTACAATACCTCTATTCAAGTCAGATGATGGGTGGAGAGTGGAACCTGGAGACGGATCTTAAAAACGGCTCTAACGATTTTCCTATTAATTTAACAGTTGGTGTATATCGCTGGGGAAAAAAATACTAGCTCGTTGGCCACACTGGGAAAACTCTAGTTTGACCGTTATAATTTTTCAAAGTAAAAAAATAAATAAATTTTAAATTGGCTAGAGAACTTGACCTAGATCTAGATCGAACATATGTTTTGAAAGGACTATCGAATACGGAGTTTTTCAATGTAAGACATTATTGATTCAATTTTTTATAAAATTAAAATGATAAAGTGTAGTATATCTAATCATATCTATACATTCTTTCTCGGGGTAAAGGGGGAGAGGGGGAAGTAAAAAATGTACATATTTTAAAATCTAATATTCTATCGTTCTATAACCTATCTAAAGGACGTATTGTCTTTTTTAAATATTTTTTTTCTTATTACATACATAGCGCGTGTATAGCAATATACAATGTGGAAGGGAAACACAAAAAATGCATGTATTTACAACCTTGACTCTATATATGTGAATACCCCTCCAATGTTTTATTAACATTTTAAAATATATAAAAAAAATAGTGATGTTTCTAAACTTATAACTGTACTATATCCACAGACATACGTATAACACTTAGAGACTCTGGAACCAGTATCTTGACCATCTGGTTGTACTCTCACTAGCTATTTAGTAAATAGGTCATCTCCTGTTGTCAGTTCGTCTCAATCTCTTTCTCTCGACTCACACACTCTCCGATAGTAAATACCAGTGAGTAGCAACTTTTTCTTTGTTTAGTACACCCACCATGTCCGCCCCATCCCTAAACACACACACACACACGCCTATGCAAAGGTTTACGTGCTTTGGGAATTTACTAAAGGGCGAGTACTCTATAGGTAAGTGCGGTACTAGGTTGTCGACCCTGGCTGTAAGGCCTTAAAGAGTTATCTATTTATTTTAGTTTTAACGTTAGCCATATTTTCCCAAGAAATACAATTTATTTAGAAAGAAAGAAAATAAAAACTGCAAGACAACAAACACAATTAACAATAAACCTTTAGTTTATAATAACACTAGATATATGTATGACTAGATTTACGTTACGACAAAAAGGTGGAAGAAGCCAAAACGAGGCAACGAGTTTGCAGACGTAAACTTCTTTTCCTGTTGATCGTCTAACTTCCGCTATTAAATCGAGCTATTTTCGCTGTTATAAAATGGTTTGATGAGGCGCGGTGGCTTAGTGGTAAGGTGCATGGCTTCCGAACCGGAGGTCCCTGGGTTCAAATCTCGGTGTAGACTGTGATTTTGAATTTAGGAATCTTTGAGGTGCCTCTGTGTCCACCCAGCTCTAATGGGTACCTGACAAAAGTAAAGGCGGTTGGTCTTGTGCAAACATGACACCCTTGTTAAACCGTTGGCCACACAAATAGATGACCTTTACATCATCTGCCCTTTATGTTTGAAATGGAACAAAATGATTAGAGGAACCATATAATAAATTAGACGAATAGACCAAAAAAAGGTCTGCATTTCAATAAATCGACATTAACATCTAGAGAAGTGGTTCCCAAAATATTTTAATCCATGGACCAGTGGACCACCACAGTCCTCATAGTAAAAATGCTAATACATAAAAGCGTAGTTTAAAAAATTACTAATCAAAGAAAAAAAGAACAACATAAACATGTAGGTTAGGAAGGAATTAGGGACATTATAATTTTGTTTTCAATGAAATGAAATAAAAAAAAATAATGGCCTCAATAAACGTGATGAGATTTTATGACCGGTAAAGTCAACACTAAACTTAAAAAGGAAACAACAGTCATAATCAATCATCACACTTTAGATCAATGCAACTTCAAAAATAACCTAACATACACATCCATAACATTAAAGAAGATTACCCATCACAAATGAAAGTTCTCAATCAGACACAGTAGAAATAAATACCTTTCACTGTTAATATTAATATCAGGAGATGTAGAGTCAAATCCAGGGCCTAGATCTAAAGATAGATGCAACATCTGCAAAAAAGTATGCACCATGAAACAGAAAGCCATTCAATGTGACACCTGCGATGAATGGTACCATGCATCATGTCTCCATATGAATACACCTGTGTATTATGCCTTAGGCAACAAAGATGCATCATGGCACTGTGTACCGTGTGGGTTACCTCAGTTTACATCAGGACTGTTTGATTCCTTTGATGCGGACACTTCTAACCCATACAACATCCTAAACACCATCCCAAAACCAACTCACCAACCACTAGCCAGATCCACTCCTGTTAAACCTAAATCTACTAAAATTAATACAACAGCCTCACTAAACAAACCTACTAAAGAAGTAATACCAAAATACCTTAAAACCTTAGTAATAAATTTTCAAAGCATTAGGAACAAAACAGCAGACTTAGAAATTTTATTAGAATGTGAGAAACCAGACATAATTGCAGGAACAGAAACTTGGCTACATCCTGAAATTTATAATGCAGAAATTTTCAATAGTAATTATGAAATTTTTAGAAAAGATAGGGCTGATAATCATGGAGGAGTTCTTTTAGCAATAAAAAACACTCTTATAGCAGAAGAAATTACCTTACCTAACTCAAAAAACATAGAATCTACATTTTGTAAAATTAATACCACCTCAACATCCCTTATAATAGGCAGCATTTACAGACCACCAAATTCTAGTTTAGAATGCATGCAGGAACTATGTAATCAGATTACTACACTTAAAGAGACAAATAAAAATGCAGTTTTTTGGATTATGGGTGACTTCAACCTACCTGATATAAATTGGAAAACACTAACCATAGATAAACACCAAAACCTTAAGGACATAAATGAGCTTTTCATAGAAACTTTACACAACCTAAGTTTAGATCAAATCATTAAAAAGCCAACTAGATTAAACAACACATTAGATCTCTTCTTAACCAACAGACCTGGATTAGTAGTTGATTATGATATTATCCCTGGTCTATCCGACCATGAGATCATAAAAATACACAGTCAGATAAAAGCAGTAGCAAATACAAAAACCAAAAGAAAAATCTTACTCTGGAATAAATGTAACCTAACACAACTACACCAAGCTGCATTAAACTTTCAACAAACATTCTTATTAGAAAAAGACATTAACCAACCAGTCGATGACCTCTGGAATTTCATTAAAAACCATCTTAAAAGCATTATAGAAAATCATATACCAACTAGATACACATCAAACAAAATAAATAAATGCTGGTTTAATAATAGACTAAAGAAGCTTTGTAAACAGAAGGAAAACCTATATAGAAAATTTAAAGAAACCAAGGCAGAAAGAGTTTACAAAAAGTACATAAAAATTAAACACCTAACCCAAAAAGTAAGAAGACAGCTGCAGAGTGAATACATAAACAATGTAATATCTAAAGATAACAACAAAAACCTATGGTCATACATTAAGTCTAAGAAAATGGAAACAACAGGCATAGCGCCATTAAAAGATGAACATAACATAATACATAATGATAATGAAACTAAAGCAAACATCCTAAATAAATACTTTGCATCAGCATTCTCAGCCCCAGGAGAAAAAGACATATTTCTTAATTTGAACCAAGTAGACAACATAGAAGATTTAGTAGTACAAGAAAATGGAATTCAAAAACTATTAGCCAACACCAAACCAAATAAAGCGTCTGGACCTGATGGTATTCCATCTAGATTACTCAAAGAACTAAGCAATGAGCTAGCCCCAGTGTTCAAAATACTCTTTAAGGCATCGCTTAACCAGGGCAGAGTACCAAAGGACTGGAAAGAAGCTAATGTCACCCCCCTATTTAAAAAAGGAGAAAAATCTGATCCAGGAAACTACAGACCAGTATCACTTACCAGCATCACATGTAAAATACTAGAACACATAATATGTAGCAATATCATAAACCACTTAGACAAACATAATGTCCTCACCCCATACCAACATGGCTTTAGGAAATATAGAAATATGTGAAACACAACTAATAGGACTAATTGATGATTTTTCAAAAGGTTTAGATAATAGTGAACAAATAGATGCTATCTTACTAGATTTTTCCAAGGCTTTTGACAAAGTTCACCACCATAGTTTGCTTAAAAAATTAAAATATTTCGGCATTAATGGTCCACTGCATCAGTGGATTAAAGATTTTCTGATAGGGAGAGAACAAACTGTAATAATAAATGGCTCTAAATCAACACCAATAACAGTAAACTCAGGTGTACCTCAAGAAACAGTCTTGGGTCCACTACTATTTTTAATTTACATAAATGATTTACCAAATTGCATTAGTTCAGGAACAAAAGTCAGATTATTTGCAGACGATTGCATAATATATAGAACAATAAAAACTAAACAAGACACAGATATTTTACAAAGAGAATTAGATGAATTACAGAAATGGGAATCAAATTGGAGCATGTCTTTCCACCCAGAAAAATGTCAGTTGTTAAGAGTAACAAAAAAACTAAAACAAATTAATTTCACTTATCTTATTAATGGCAAACCAGTAACACAGACTAAAAACGCAAAATACCTAGGTGTTATAATAAATGAAAAACTGTCATGGAATCCACATATTGATGAAACTATAAAAAAATCCAACAAAGCATTAGGGTTTATTAAAAGAAATTTCTATAAATTAAATAAGAACATAAAACTAAAATGTTATTTAACCTTGGTTAGGCCAATAATAGAATATGCATCCACCGTGTGGGACCCCTCAACTCAAGAAAACATTAAGAAACTGGAACAAACACAAAATAGAGCAGTGAGATTCATAACAAACGAATATTCACATTTGACTAGGGTAACACCATTAGTAAAATCACTAAATTTAGAAAGCCTTCAGGACAGAAGACTCAAAAGTAAAGTAGCAATTATACATAAAACACTGAACCATAATCTTCAAATACAAAAACAAAATTTAATAAAATACTCTGAAAGACACAAAAATAAAGGCACATCCCTCGTCCCATATGCTAGGACAAATTTGTACAAATACTCCTTCTTCCCTAGTGCTATTAGAGCATGGAATGGGTTGCCTGAGCTAGCCAGAAAAACCAGTGACTTGGCAGAATTTAAGTCATTGGTTAATATGCATGACTAAATGCATTACTCGTAGGACGTAATCATCTTCTTTTTTGAAGTAACGTCTGTATTATATAAGAAGAAGAAGAAGATAAGTCCGGTTCGAAATTTGTGAGTAGCAACTGGCAATCCCATATGCCCTCGTTTTTACTTTTTTTTTTTTTAGGTTAATAACCGCACTGAAACCACTTTCTACCAAACAGGAAACGGAAATGCCGTCTTCAACTTCTATACAATAGCCTATGATGCAGGATATAAAACTGGGGTATGTTTTGTAACCAGAATTTGTGAACCCCTAGTTTCTGGTTTGTGAATATTTCAATAAGCTGCTACTGTATTGATGTGGACTGTAGATCTGAGTTTGTCCCAACACGCAGTCAGATATATCCAAGTGAAGAATGTTTTGAAATCTTTGGTTGAGGTCTGCATGAAGAGCCACAAAGTGTTGACAGCTAACAAATCTTTAGCTATTTTCTGGTCATTTCGAAACTAAAAAACATTCCCATGCTTTGTTTTGATAGAAATATTTTGGCTACAAACATAACGTTTTGTATTTCTACTTTGGACTCACTTAAAAAGGGCACATTGTACTTTCAAATTAGTTTAGTTTGATTGTTAAATGAAACAGTATAGGTTTTGTCTTTTTCTTTCAAGAAATTCCTATTCTGAATCAAAGAGAGTATAAAATCGATTTCAATATGCACTTTTAAACTTTTATAATGCCGAAAACTATTTTGTGCAACAAGATGCGTGTTAACTCATTCGCAACTGGTAAAATAAGTTTTTCACCGAGTGTGTACGAGTGTACGCATTCCGGATGTTGTAATCAGCGTAGAAATGTTCTAAGAAACATGCAATCTGAGGTTTTAAAAGATAATAAAAAGAATGTTTTAGATTTTTAATTTAAAAGGGACCAAACTCAGAGGCGTAGCTGGCAATGTGTGGATGAAGCGGGCCGCCAGGGGCATCAAGAGGTGGGAGGCATCAAGAGGTGGGGGACATCAAGAGGTGAGGGGCATCAAGAGGTGGGGGGGGGGCATCAAGAGGTGAGGGGCATCAAACTTTCGTTATTATGCGTGAAGTTACAATTCTACTGAGCTTTTCAGTAAACACTACACATTGTACATACATGAGCAGACTCATGGTACTGTTTTAATGTAGTCTCTCCTCAAAAAGATCAAGTACTACTTTCGCTTTTACATCTAAAGATTGACTCATGAGTGGTGGAGGTTATCATGAATAAAAACCGTAAGACCAGCAGAGCCCACGTTCTGTCATGGCTAGCTTGCATAGAGCTTGAAGTTTGCCTGCGAGTATGGAACTGTATTGACATCAATGATCAAGTTTAAATTAAACAAGAGAGGGGAAAAGGTGGAGGGAATTAATGAAGAGAATCTCAAACATCATTCAAAGCAGAGTGTATTATGTCGCACACCTCGAGAACGAGATGAAGAAGAATGTAAAGGATAAAATCAAGGCAACGTTTTAGTTTGTGAAATTAGCATATGATTTTTAGTCACCTTCCAAACTATGGAATCTTCAGATCTAAATCAATCTCGATAGTGCCCCTTATCTTATCTTATATATTACAGACGTTACTTCCAAAAAGAAAATAATTACGTCCTACTCATTTCATGTGTCAATCTAGTCATGCATGTTAATCAATGACTTAAATTCTGCTAAGTCGTTGGTTTTCCTGGCTGATTCAGGCAACCCTTTCTATTTTCTAATGACTTTGGGGAAGAAGGAGCACTTGTACAAATTTGTTCCAGCATAAGGAATAAGAAATGTGCCTCTATCTTTTCGTCTTTCTGAGTATGTCATTAGTTGTTTTTTTTTAGTTGTAAATTATGGTTTAGTATAGTATGTATTGTTACGAATCTCACTATCCAGGCTCTCTGCAAACTGCACCTTACACCACCAACTTAAAGAACTTGACAACTCAGGGCTCCAAAGTAACGTAACAGTTTAATGTCCAATAAATTACAGCCAATACTGAACAATTGGCAACACGTAACACAGGCTGTACAAATATCTCTCCGTATCAACCGTACCGCCGTATCAACTCTTGCACTGGCCTCTCCGTCTCTTGCACTGGGTTCAACAGTTCAGAACTGACTTCACACACTGGGCTCGTTGTGTCGGACTCGATCACAGACCAAGATCAAGACGCCGTTCGTTTCAACTGTACTTGATAGTACTCCGCACTGAACCGTCGTAATGCTCCGCACAGAACCACACCGCAGAACCACACTGAACTGAGCTGTAGTCGACCGGACTGTATTGAACCGGGCTCTGAACCGTCTTGACTGCGACACCTCCGCTCTTTATATAGGGTCCCTACTGGCCTTCTAGAACCGGACAGAACGTCGCTCGACCATTCTGGGTGGTCAGATGACCCCATCCCTCGTGACGCTCCTGAGCTCTGTTCACGACGTTGATCCTTCCCGAACCGTCATGTTGACACTAGTCTCGGCTGACCGTCGGAACTCGTCATGGTTGACCGCTCGTCTACACACATACCACTACCCCAATCTGTGACACCACCAGGTTTATAACAGTAGTATGGCTACTTTACTTTTTTATTCTTCTGTCCTGGAGTGTCTCTAGGTTTCGTGATTTTACTAACGACATTGACGAAAACGAATTTCACCAGGAGCGAAAAAGGATTCAACCTTTGGTTCTTCAGCAGCATCCAAACTAAACAAGGACTAGTTGAGCTCTTGTCTATATTATGAAATAAAAACATAGGGGCTAGAGAAAAAAACAACAACACGATGACTCCCAGTTATCAACATCTAGATTGGCATATCTCTAACACTATTGCGGTAATGATGCTGCCAACATGCGTTTTTTTTCGAAAGTAAAGCTGATCAAGAAATACTTGCGATCAATGATGACAAATTTAATATTCACTAAGTTGGTAATTTTTTTAAATTGAACTAAAGCAGGTAAAAAATTCGAAAAAATTATTGAAAGTTTTGTCTAAGCTCTTACAGATTTATTTGCTATCTTTTTGTATAATAGATTTTTTTTTTACAAATTAACAAATACTTTAACAATGGAAACACATTATTTTGTAATTTTAACAAGAAAAACTTTAGGAATTTTTGTTTCATTGTTTGAAAATCAGCCGCACCGGGCATCCTACACCCTAGCTACGCTCTTTTCCCATATAGTTTCTGTGTTGCTGTTAATTTCATTCTTTTTCTTTTACTTGATTGCGTGTTTGTGAATATATGACATGAGCCACTCATACTTTATTAATACAATGATCACTCCCTTATTTCAGTTCTGCTAAAAGCAAGTCAGAAAGAAAAACGGAGGTTGGCCTAAAGGGAGACATTTTGACACCATGACTTGTTTATGTTTACGGACTTTGCGATGTGGTTGACTTGAAGAATTGGTCATTGTGACGTGGTTGGCCTGTGGTTATGATCATTGTGATGTGGTTGACGGTCAGTATAAAGTTACGAAACGCTGTATACTCAAATTGTTGAGATCAAAAGAAAATCCGCCGCCGATGACACACGCAGACGGCGAAAATAAATCTAAATCGACCACCGGCAGACAATGGTTAAGCCTGCGCTAGAATGGCAAAATATGTAAGTCATATCTAAGGATGTGTAGCCACGGAAAATACTGCATTCCTCATTAATCTTCGGACTCAAAGACAAACCTTATTATTATTATTTTAGGATAGGCCTAAAAAATAAAACTCCCCCATTCCTTCCGGGTGCGTCAAAGAAAGCAAGAGAACTAACTCTAAATGATTAAATTTTAAATAGATGCATGAGATTAAAAATAAACCTTTTAAAAATTGTAACCCTTGTTTTTTTACAATGATGTAACATTATGAGCTATTGCATTTGCAACTTAAACCAATCAAAGAACTGAAGCGAACCTCATTGTTGTTATTTCAAAAGATAAAGTCGGGCACGGTTAGATGTAAAACTGTGTGTATAATTAAAGTCTAGATGTAGAATTATGTTTTTTTTTTATTATTATTTAATCACAGACTTCAATCTAAATCTTCGACATCACAGCTTATCCCCCTTTATTACCAAAACACTAAAATATTAATCACTACATTTATTTATTCGTACACTTCTCCTGCAAACTTTTAGATTTATTAAATTATTAAAAACTCAGCGCTAATGAACGAAATGCACATGGTGCCTAACAAGATATTATGATCTCTTGTTCTATCAATGTCATCATCTTTGATGTGTTCGACCTCAGATATATTGTTATTCTTAAACAACTACAAATAAAGTATGAAAATGTAATATTTGCCATATACAGTACTTCTAAGTAATTTTGAACCTTAAAAAAAACAACGAATAGATAGATAGATCTAGAATCTAGATAATACTGGTATTGGTCTTGGACTATTGGCATTGGCGGTATAGTTATACTTAAACTAAGCAGAGTTAGACTAGTTAAAGAGTTACTATGACCGATTATGTGACTATAGAATAGACTCTAGAGTCTAGTTACATAGATTATATTATAGTTTTAAAATCTATGTTACCTCAAATGAGAAGATAAGATAATAAATTATTATTTCATCCTATGCATCAATCTACTCATCTACTGTCTAGTCATAGCGTCTACATGTTACAATCACTTAAATTTAAACTCTGCTAAGACTAAGTCATTGGTTTTCCTTGCTGATTCAGGCAACCAATTCCTTGCTGGCATACTCTAACTCTAATCATCAAATGGCACTATGCCACTAGGGAAGATCTAGAAGTTAGATCTATTCTAAGAGTATGATATATATAGAATACTTTAATACTAGCTAGATCTACCATGTAATGTAAGACTGTTTGAGACACACACTGACACAGTAGTTTCTAGATTCTAGTTAATTTCTAGTAATAGTACAATAAATATTTAGAATTAAAATCTTAGCTAAATCTAATCTACATATATTATATAGATAGATATTATAATTATAATATTATAGTTATTTAGTAGATCTAGTTACTAAAATCTATAATCTAGATCTAGTAGACTAGATGTCGTCTAGAGATATTGTAGACTAGATATAGAAGATCTTAGTAGATAGATCTAAAATCTAGACTATTTAAACCAATCAACTTGCACGATTTTCATTATATTAGGCCCTATTTATATTACCAGGTACTAGATCTATTATAAGCTAGAATCTTCAAATCTTTTGATAATAATAGTTACAGTATACACTACACTTAAATATGAATCCTACCACAGACATAACATCTATATACCAGTATACTATGGGCATGGGAGACATGACTATAAATGTTACTGGAAATATTGCTTCTTCATATCAGAGGCATTAAACATACTGGTACAAATAAAGACCTAAAATGCTACCAGAGACATTAGATCAAATTAATTATTTCAGACTTGAATAGAATGGAATTGTTGAAATTGATAAGTAAACTTTAAAAATATGATCTTAAACTGATTTTTTTTTGTTATATATATATATATATATATATATATTTGTTTGTATTTATGGCAGATGACAGACAAAAAGATGACATTAGGATTCTTAGAGAACTTTCTTCTATCTGGTTCAGCTGCTGTCATTTCAAAGACATCCATAGCTCCACTAGAGAGAATCAAATTACTGATACAGGTAAACACAATACAGAGATTTCTAGATATATGGCAACAGGAACAAATAAAATAAAAAGCAAATTCAAATGACTAAATGTAGGCTTGCTGTTCAGTTGTACTATAAAGCCCTTTTTTTTTCCCTTCTAGCTAGCTTTTTGCTGCCGAGCTGTAGTCTTGTGTCATGGATAAGTACTAAAGTAGTGTGAGTTATTTTTTCTCTGCTGTTCCACATTGGGGTCCTCTGGTAGTTTATTTTTCTTTAAATAGGATTCTCCATTCTTTTGGTAACGGTAGGTCTCCAGTTCTCCAAATACATTTGATAAAGTTAGGTGTGCAATTCTTGGCTTGTGATCCCAGTCCTCAGAGAATTTCTTTTGTTATTGTATCAGGTCCTGGAGATTTGTTTTACTTCAAGTTTTGTATGGCTTGACTAGAAGGAAAAGCATGTCAATCATCTGATTTCAATAAATTACTTAAGATGTCTAATAGTTAACTGAAATTACTTCTAGATTTATTTATCTTGACATGGCATGGATCATTCTCATAGATATAAAAAAAAAGAAATAACTTTAAATTTATAAATTTTTTTTGTTTTAAGAAATAATTTTTTATTGTGTATTATTTTTCAATATTGTTTTTTTCCCTTGACATTAAAGAATCAAGACGAACTCATTAAATGTGGGAGACTGAATAAACCTTACAGGGGAATCCTTGACTGTGCTGTCAAAACGTTTCAGTCGGAAGGACTTTTGGCATTTTGGAGAAGTAATTTTGTGAACTGTGTCAGGTAAGGATGAAAGTGTTTGTAATCAACTCAGTCAGCTAAAGACTGTATGTTGGTAAGAACTGTTTCAACTAAGAACTTATAGCAGACCTGCCTATTGTTATGCAAAGTGCGTATTCGTTACGCAAAATCTCTAAAAAATTACAGTATGCAAATACTAATTTAATCCATCGGTTACGCATTTTGTATAATTTTTTTCCTCTCTAAATTAGCTTATGAGTGGTCACGGAGGTCACACTAAGCCGTCCAATGGGGAAAAAAAACATAAATGTTGGGGTGAACACATTGCACCCAGACCTATACGTTGATTCGTTCTTGATAGCAATTAAAAGAGGCATCAGTATTGGAGGTGAAAAGCTAACTAAAGTTAACAGCTTCAAATACCTCAGAGCTATTGTCTCAGATGAAGGAACAAAACCCGAACTATTGGCCCGAATAGCACAGTCCACAGCAGCCCTTTCAAAACTTAAAATAATATGGAAAGATAAGGGCTTAGCCCTCGGCACCAGAATCAGACTGATGCGCTCTCTGGTCATGGCCACATTTTTATATGCTTGCGAGTCGTGGACGTTGAATGCAGAGCTTGAGAGGAGGATCCTAGCAATGGAATTGAGATGCTACAGAAGGATCCTAGGCATCACATTCAAAGACCGCATCACAAACCAAGAAATCAGAGACAGGGTTACTGTAGCGATCGGAGCCCATGACGACCTGCTAACTATTGTAAAAAGACAAAAGCCTAAAACATTTGGACACATTACAAGATCTACGGGGCTCGCAAAGACCTTCCTTCAGGAAACAGTGCCAGGGAAAAGAAGAAGAGGCAGACAGAAAAAGCGTTGGGAGGACAACATTAAAGAATGGACGGGCCTGCCAGTGAGAGAGGTTCTAAACAAGGCAAAAAAAAGGGAGGAATGGAGAAAGACGGTCGACAAATCTTGCCTGGTGCCCCAACTGTCCCACAGACAAAGGGATAGGTAAAGGTAAAAAAGGTAAAAAAAAAGCAAATTAAATCTAGTCTAGAAATGAAAAAATGCGTGAGTGGCGGCTCGAAGTTCATTCTTTTGGAGCTTAAAAAAAGTATCCCTGATTCCTGCATTAATTTTAATCCAAAATATTGACGCGCTATCGATTAAAAACATATTACTATAGCTGGATCTAGATCTAGATATACAGGAGTAGATCTAGGCTGCAAACTTATACAGTATTCTGATGTCCTGGTGTATTTGACTCATTCCTTGCATCTAGCTGTCTATAAAAATAGACCTTTACTAACTTTAAAGATCAAATATTCTTAATTGATTCACTTTATTTCATTTGTATTCATTTATTTCTAGGTATTTTCCAACACAAGCAATGAACTTTGCCTTCAAAGATCACATCAAAGCAGCTTTTAAAACTGTTCCTGGTGAATCCCATGGAAGAAAGTTAGCCAAAAATATTTTTAGTGGCAGCATAGCTGGCGCTTTGTCCAATTGTTTTGTGTATTCACTGGACTATGCCAGGACCAGGCTGGCTATGGATGCCAAAAATGCTGACAATCCCTTAGCAAATAGACAGTTTACTGGAGTCATAGATGTCTATAAGAAGACATGGGCTGCAGATGGTATTCAAGGACTTTATAGAGGTTTTGTTGTGTCTGTGATATCCATTATGGTGTATAGAGGCTGTTATTTTGGATTTTACGATAGCCTCAAACCCATCTTGCTCAGAGAAAACCCAGGGTTCTTCTCCTCCTTTGTTCTAAGCTACGGTGTGACTGTCAGCTCCAACCTCATTGCTTACCCCCTGGACACTATTCGCAGGAGAATGATGCTCCGCTCCGCTGAGAAAGTTCAATACAAAGGTTCAGTGGATTGTGCTCTCCAGATTATAAGAAACGAAGGAGCCCTGTCACTAATGAAAGGGGCTGGAGCTAACATTCTCCGCAACATTGCTGGAGCAGGGGTTCTAGTAGGCTTCGATAAGTTTAAAGACATTTATATTCGATACCATCACAAATTATGAACAATGAAGTTAGTCTATTCTTTAAAGTGACACATAATCTAAATGTTAGTTCACGAATTCATTTACAGCATGTGTGAAAGTGAACATATTTAGCTTATGTAGTGTGAACATGCCTTAAAGATATTTAGCTTGTGTAGTGTGAACATGCCTTAAAGATATTTAGCTTATGTAGTGTGAACATGCCTTAAAGATCAACAAAAATACAATCTTGTTGATTGTCACTGAATGACTTTGTCTAATACATAAAACGAAGTACAATCATTTTAAAAAATATGCCACGCTTAAAACGGTTCTTTTTCAAAATTTTCTTCATTCTTGTGATAATTTGTTAAAATGACGAATTTTTTAGCCACTTTGATCCTTGCAAAATAAATTTATTAAAGAGTGTCCACTTGTCATAATCAAACAAAAAATTCTTGGTAAAATAAACATCTCCAAGATATGAAACTATTTCTCTTTGAACTGAAAGACCCTGAGAATAAAGGTACCAGTACAGACATTTTGAAAATTGTGTAATGTTTTTTTTAAAAGAAAACTAGCTTAGTAACTTTTTTAAAAATTAGGTGTTTTAATTTAACAGCAATAAAAGCTCAGTTTCATTAATCAACCAGCGATGCATTAATCAATCAATGATTGAGACATTAATCAGCAATAAGTCGTGCCATAAATTCTTATCTTCAAATTTTTAGCCAAACTTTGATGTCAATATTTTTAGTACCAGTATTTAATTATTCAATTGTGATGTCTTTATTTCTTTAGCTATTCATAATGTCTTTGGACCTAATGCTCTGTTGGATACTAGTCTTATTGCCACTAGCCGTGTACGGTAATTTGATCCTGATATCATATCAAATGTTGAAATAAATTCAGAAAAAAAAATCATTAGTTAATTATAATGCTTAGCAGGTTCATCTCATGATTTTACATGGTATGTGGTATACGCTTTGGACTGTCATCAGGATAGTTCAGAGTTCAAATCTGCCCTCTTCCATCCCCTGGTGTACTGAAGGAGGCTTGGGCTAAGTGCATGCTTAGGACGTAATCATCTGCTTTTTTGAGGTAACGTCTATATTTTATAAGATAGGATAAAATATAATGATCTTGTGTTCTGAAGACTCGTACACAATCTATCAATCAAAATAAAACAATGATTTA
The DNA here is from genome assembly GCA_036873155.1 of Biomphalaria sudanica. Classification (NCBI taxonomy): domain Eukaryota; kingdom Metazoa; phylum Mollusca; class Gastropoda; family Planorbidae; genus Biomphalaria; species Biomphalaria sudanica. Next base: position 23,846 of record JAZGLO010000182.1, on the reverse strand, counting down.
TGTTTTCTACTGTTCAACTCATAAATGGGGAACTGAAACATGAATATCATTTTGCATTTGATTTAAGTTTTAATTTTTAGTTTCTTTGAACCTATTTAAAAAAACAAAACAATTCAGCTTAGTAAATCTAGGTGGTAGGCTATAGTTTAGTAATTCTAGGTGGTAGGCTATAGTTTAGTAATTGTAGGTGGTAGGCTAAAGTTTAGTAATTCTAGGTGGTAGGCTATAGTTTAGTAAGTCTAGGTAGTAGACTATAGTTTAGTACTTCTAGGTTGCAGAGAATATAATCCACAGGATGAAGTGATTCTGTAATTCAAACTAACACATGGGTGTGTAACCAAGTGGCATAAACCACTTGGCTTCTTATCAAAAGGGGCTTGAGTTTGAATCCTGACTTGAGCAGAGTTGTGTTGTAAAATGTTTTTCATGTTTCGGATGTTCCTTCAGAGTTCAAGATAATTATCAAGATAATTAAATCCCAGGATGACGGTGGATGGGAGCGGGCAGAGTTTGAACCCGGGACCGTCAATAAGTCAGAACGACAGTCCAGTGCGCTAACCGCACAACCAGGCAGCCATCTGTGTTTGCTGAGCACTTAAAGGCAGCATGGAAACCACTCAGGACAATAGCGCTCTTAAGGAGCATGAAAGTTGTGCTATTCAATAGAGATTGAACCATAGCGCTCTGAGCATGCTATAAACAAGAAAGTTGCAAAAATACAAAAGCAATTTTAAAACTTAAAAATACATTTAAACTGTCTAGTAATATTCACTCTTCTTTCTGGTTTCACTTACTTCCACTTTGCTGTTATGGTCCCAGATCTGCTTGTGTAGTCTATTGGTTTTTCATTCACACTTGGAAAGAGTTGATGTCAAGATCAAAGTTCAAGCTAATGTAATACCAAAAGATATGATGAATGCTTGAACACATGTTTGTGTGCGCTTTGTTTTGTATTATTGATGATGCTATGATACACTTAATTCTGTTGTGTCTATTATAAATAAGAAATTTGTGAAATAGTTTTGGTTGCACTAAATTATTAGGTCTGTGTGTGTGTACGTAGTGGGTTTATAAAATTTTTAATCAGAATTAAACATTTTCATAAATATCTCTTTGTTCATTGCAAACTTTAATAATGACACATTTGAAATGACAAGTTAGTGTTACTTGTAATATGGCAATGTCTTTGATTTTCATGATCAAGGATGAGTGCAGTGTTTCACATGACTACGCAAATCCAGTTTGCGACCTGCATATTTTCCAGCATCTCATGCAGACAAAAGCCATTGTCAGCAGTCTATTAAAGTTTTCTTTCAGGGTTACATCTAATAAGACGCCATGACATGACCTGAATTGTACCAATGTGCTATAAAATTTAAAACCTAATAAGGCCTAAAGGCATTATCAAAGTCAGAAGATAAAGAATAATTGTAGACCCATCTTTGACCTACTTATTTTGCCATGCCTAAGGTAGATCTTGTCTATCTGAATATTAACATTTGATTAGAGTAACACCTTAAGTAAAATTATTTAATTTAGAGACCCTTTAGAATATAAGTCTGAATTTAAAAATGCAATTATTCATTAAATACTGAACCCTAATTTTCCAATACAAAATCAAAACCTAATGAAATACTCAGACACAAAGATAACAGCGTTGCATATGCTAGGACAAATATGTACAAATGCTCCTTCTTCCCTAGTTCTATTAGAGCATGGAATGGGTTGCCTTAATCAACCAGGAACACCAATGACTTGTCAGACTTTGTCATTGATTGACATGCATGACTAGATTGACCTAGGGACATGCGTAGGATGTAATCATCTTCTTTTTTGAAGTAATGTCTGTATTTTATAAGATTTATATTGGTTTCATCACTCATATCACATTGCAGTGATCACTCATAACCATTATAGTCAACATTATCATTGGCAAAATTAAATCTTATCAAATTTATTAGCAGATTCATCTGTAAACCCATAGGGCAAGGTGGCTGAGTAAATAAAACACCTAGCTTCTAAGCTGAGGGGGTTCTAATTTCAATGGAAAATTTGAGATTTTTTTCATGTCACAGGGTTCAGATCAGTAATCCTATATCTGAGATGAACTGCGCAGTGGTTTCCAGATCAGGCAGTCCTCCATAGTTTCTCCTCCATAGGAAGGTTTGTGGGATTTTCAATTTTGGGATTTTTTGGTTACTTGAGTCCACCCAATTCTATTGGTTACCTGACCATTAGTTGGGGAGAGTAAAAAAAAAAAGTCAGTTGGAGATTCGTCACATGACACTTCATGACAGCCTTGTTAACATCAGTCATAGAAACAGAGGACCTGTACATTATATGTCCAATAGAGCGCAAGGTCTGAATATGAACTTTATTTGCTTAAAAAAAACAAAATTTAGCTAAATTTCCAAACATATTTTAAATTTAAACTACTAGTACTATTACTACATAGCAACAACAAAAAAATGTTAAAAAATTGAACTAATTTTTCTTTATTGGCGAAAAGAAAATTAGGCAATTTTTTTTGTAACATTGTAGCCAAATCTCCAAATCGCTTCTCACATCTGTGGCAACCTGGTTTGCGTGGTCATGTGAAACACTGCACTTATCCTTAACACTTCTGAATCGAAGACATTGCCAATATTTTCATTTTGGTGAGAACCAGAATAGGATGAACAAATACTCTAAAAAATAAAGAATTCACCATTTATTTTGAAATAAATTGCGAGGCCAATGATATGATCGTGCTTTACATATGAGTGGCCAGTACAATGACCTTTGGGTATTGCTTCAGCAAAAGCATCATCCTGTGCATTGGTCTTAAATGATTCAGCTTTGTTCAAGAAGAACCTGTATGATTATTTTTGCTCACAGCATATCAAGATGGCTTGAGTAATATCTTGATGTACCGTACTAAAGATGCTAAAAATTATTTCGTGTTCCCCAACTGAAAAAGAACACTGCACATCACCAGTCATATTTTGTCAGATTACTGGTAATTTAGGTTGACTTTTATTATGGATGGAACTTATTGAAGTATGCATACTACGATAGACTGACCATGACAACCTTGTTATATTAAAGACACTTGTTTGATTACATTGGATCAGGTTATTTTTTAACTCAAATAAACTCCTTCTGAACGGAGTACAAACGAATGTCAGAGGACTTAAACATAAATATTAAAGTGTATTAAATAATAATAATAAGGCTTGTCTTTGAGTTAAAAGGTTAAAGAAGAATGCAGTATTTCCCCAGCTGTAACCTACATATTTAGCCACATCCAGCGCAAGAGTAACTATTGTTGATTTAGATTTTCTTTTTGACGTCTACATCTGTCCTTGGCAGCTGATTTTCTTTTGGTCTCAAATGTGTGTCCGCAGCCTTTGTAAATGATGTTCTTAAGGCTTATATATAACAAACAATTTGGTTTCTTTTTCTGTTTGGCTAATTCTTTTTTTTCATCATACAATGTTTCCTCAACTGCATTCAACATATAATCAAGGATATTCTTTGCTTGACAGTAGCAAGTTTTGTCACTTTTTGTTCTGAAATAATCCTCTAATAATTAGATATTGTCCTCAAGTCCAAGGAAAGAAATAATCTGACCAAATGAATTTGAGTCCTTTTGTTTTACTGGTATGTTATTTTTGATATTTTAGAACAATGAATAAAACAACATATTAACAAAATGGAGAATAGTGAAACTTGTTTTTGTTTATTTTGTTACAGTAAAAAATATGTTCACTATTGACAACAAAGATAACATTTAGTAGAAATGAACAAAAAATATAAACATTTTTCAGATGTTAATGTAAGAATGGTGTCCACTTACACACACACACAGACATCATATTGATTCAACTAAAAGGTCAATAGATTTATTTAATACATCACACAATTCAAACACTTCTGAGCTCCCTTATACCTTTGGAAAAAAAAAAAAAAAAATTTTTTTAGATAACAGCCAGAAAGAAACGGGAGACTTTTTAAAAAAAATTCATTCTGAAGTTCTCAATTTTGTATTTTTTTCTCACTTATTAAACTTTAAAAAAAAATTTAAAAATTCTTTTGCTCAAGACTTTGTAACATTGCTATGATGACAGCCAAGTAATAGCCACTAGTCACAAGAGATCAATAACATAAACATCTGTCAAACACTTGTAGCCTACATCTTGATACATGCAATTACTTCCACTCAAATATTTGCTCTGTACTGCTGATACACACACACACACACACACACACACACTTTACTTTTGCATAGAAAATAAAAAGAAATCAAAATATGCCCCTGGTGGTCGTTTTATTTTCTTTTTCATCAGCATGTACAAAATCACAAGAAGCAAATTTAAATAGTGGCAGAGCATCCAATGAATAGGAACATTTGTTTCAACATTTAATCATCTTCTAGCAAGATTTTATTTGTGTAGCTTGACGTATTCTTGACAGCTTTTATTAATCTACCTGATGTTACTAGAACTCTCCATCTTCAAAAGTTCATTTTATTTTTAACCAAAAGTCAAATTGTAGATCTTCAAAGAACTTTCACAGTCACATTAAAAAGGATTGCGCCCCTTAGGTTTAACCCACTTAGGCAGAGCTTTATGATTTCTGAGCTTTTTGCATGAAGTTCACACGTTATTTAATATAAGAGACATCTCTCAGAGTCAACTGTCGACTAGAGAAGTCAACTATTTACAACTAGAAGTTGACAAGGAGATCTACCTATTTAAATCTTGTCTTTTATTCATTGAAACCTTGATGTCTCAATGTGTGGCAGAAACTGTCCAACTGGCTAAGTTATTGAGCTACTGAACTATATAACAAGGAGGAGCATAAGATGTAATTGCTTGTACATAAAATTGGATAGTTTAAATTAAATTGTTAAATTACCCATCTATCGCTTAGAATGATTTTGGCGACCTCATTTGAGAAAAACATTAGACTGCGAAAATCAACAATAACTTATCATGATGAAAGTCAACAATGACTTATGATAAAAGTGTTTTTACCATGATTACAATGCATTGATTTATTTTCATAGAGCTATATTTGTAAGTGGATACAAGAAAACTGCTACAATCTGAGCCTGATGAACTTCTACAAGATATCCCTCCAAAACTTTAAACTGCTGTACAAGTAAACTTCTTTCAAAAGCATAGAGCAATAGCCATTTCAAAGCATGCAAAGTATAAACTAACCTATACACACCAGCATGATTTAGAAAATCTATACAATACTTTATTTTCTGACACCAATCTCTTAATCATTAAGCCATTGGCCAGATTTCTCCACAGGTGTAATATGATTTTTAAAAGATTCCTGTCATTAAGGTTTGGGGATATGTAATTAACCGCCTTTTACAAAAGGTAGAATGTTTGTTTGCACACTATTTTTTGTTTACATGTTGATATATATAAAAAATATAATAATAATTGCTTAGTATGTTGTATATAACATTTACATTTCAGATGGATAATACTTTTTTTTTTCTTCTAACAAAATGTAAAAAAAAATATTTTTGCTTGTTCACTGACTACACTGTTTACATGCTGATAAATATATATATATATATATATATAATTATTATTGCCTAGCAGATTGTGTATAGTATTGACATTTCATGTGGATACATCGTTTTTTTGTGTTGTTTTTTTACAAACTGTAGGCTATGTTTTAGTACCAAGATTACTTTTGTTTGCATGTTGATATATGTACGTTTTGAAAATCCCTTTATTAGAAGTTTGTCTGTTTTAAATGAACCCAGAAACAGACAAAAATTAGAGGGGGGAGAAATGTCAGGACTGAGTTCTGGTCAGCCTGGGTCTCCTGTTTACTGTAGAGGAGAAGGGGGGCATTTCAGGTTGTTGACTTCAAAACTGTTATTGTTTTGGGTTGTTTTACTTGGTGAGATGTTTTGGTTGAATATAATGTAACTCATAATAAGGCAGTGTTGTTTTTTTCCTAGTCCAGGACAGTTGGACTTTTGGATATAGATTAGTCGAAGTGTAGACTCTAATTATTTCTCTGTGTTGTCACTATTCAGTCTATGGAATATTAAGCTGACATATTTTTAATCGATACCGGATATTTCAAATGTCTGAACTGATTCTGTATTATAGTACAGACAATGTAATAAACATGTTATATGTATGTGAGTTGGCATTCTGAATCTTTGTTCTAATATTGTTGTATGTGTCGTTGTGGTATTGCCCAGGACTTGGGTACATTTAGTAATACACATACGTATATTAGAGAAGAAATGAGTCTTGACAATGGCATTGTGGGTGTTTGACTAATGGACCAAATTAAATAAGGCACAATGTCAAAAAAGAAAGTTTTTCTATAAAGAGAGATCAGAAATTTTGAGGAGGCAATATTTGTTTCTGGTCTGTAGTTGACAACTGTCTTGTTCAACTCAAAATCAGTGATACTAAATATATGACCTTATTTATCCAACTAAGATAAAAGAAAACCTCATTTAAATTCTTTCTATTAGATTTTATGTAAAAATAGCATGTGAAAAAACAGAGAAATGAGTGAACTCTCTGACATTTCCAGTTGTCAGTTGCACAGCAATAAATATCAAGACAATATATGGAACTAAGTCAAGTAGCAAGTCAAGTACAGACTAAATCAAGTCCTATAAAGTCAAGTAGCAAGTACAGACTAAATCAAGTCCTATAAAGTCAAGTAGCAAGTACAGACTAAGTTAAGTCCTATAAAGTCAAGTACAGACTCTATGAATTCCTCTTTGTTCACAACCTATTCTCTGTATGTACAGCACAAAATGTCATCATGGAACACAAACAATAAAGATAAGACTGGAACCATGTGTTGACCTATGACCTAAAGTGACGCACGAGTCTATGGACAAAGGTGCAGTCAATGCTTTTATCAAACAAGACTCACATTGAATAAAAGTCAAATGGATAGCAAGACTTTAAATCAAGTATTATGAATTTTGTATTAAAACAGTTATCAAATTCATCAATTAATTAATTTCATTTTTGATTGGCTGATTGATTGACTTAATAAGATAATGCCAAGTGTTTGTATCTTCACTGTCGGGGATGTCCACTGTCAGTCCATGGTCAATCAGAATGTAACATGTCACTCAGAATGTTGAATAACATTTTATTGAAACTTAATATATAACCAAAAGTAAAAAAAAAATATTTACATTCAAACCAGTAAAATATGGTATGTAAAACAATGTGAATTGACCAATCAAACAGAGTGTTTTATGATAGTTTGTACAGTAAAAACACTAAAAGATTAACAAATCAAATCTTTCTAAAATGCTATAAAATTTCTTTTTGTTCTATTTTGTATGTACATAATGACACAATTTTAATCTTAACGAAAAACAAAACAATTCCTTCCCGACATCCTATAAAACAACATACAACAATGTCATCAGAAAGTTTGGACAAAATTTGTTCTTCATACCAATTAGTGAGACAAAACTTTAGCATTCACACCACATTCACTTTGTGTGGTTTATAAGAACATGTGTTAAGGTTAAGGCCATCTCTTCATTTCTGAAGACTTTCACCAGACAAACTCAATTAAGCCAGTCTACACATTCAACAAAAACACATTTCTGATGATTTTCACCAGACAAACTCAATTCAGCCAGGCTACACATTCAACAAAAACACATCTTTGATGATGGCCTATGAAAGTAAAGCAGACGCAAAGAACTGAAAAAGATGTGGTTTTGTTCTTTTAAGTGATTTATACAACGGAATGTTGTTTTTTTTTTTGATAAACCCATTTGATGTTCAGAAGAAATACTTGGTAATTACTAGACGTTGTTTTAACCATGACATACACTCAAAGGGAAGGGAAGGAGTTAATTTATTTTATAGACATGGGAAACTAAATAGGCTTAACTCGTTTTTTTTTTTTTTTAATGAACATGCTTTGAATCTAGTTCTTTACAATTTCTGTCATATGTGCATTCTAATTGTATGTACACTTGAAATAAGCTCATGTTTGATTTAATTCTTTTTATCATTCCTATGAATAGGGGGGGTTATCAAGCTCAAATAAAAACAAAAAAAAAACTTTAAATGTATTGATAGATGTCAAGATTTTAAGCCAAAGCTCTCAGAAACATTATTGAAGTCAAATTGAATACTTTAATTCTTATAGAACTCATCTAAAATAATACTGAGAAAGAAGTACTGCAAACTGATCTTTGAACAGACTCCACTGGAAATGTGAACAATGAACTAAATAAAAAAGCTTTTTAAAAAATGCTTACTTTCACATGAGATAGTTTTGAATATCTCCATAAATCTGCTCTCTACTTGTTCAAATACTTTGTTTCGTGTACTTTTTTTGGCTTAAAGTTTTTAAACAAGTCAAACTAAAATGAATACTTTTGCTGATTCTTTAATAATTAATGAAAAAGATTTAGGTTAAAAAATTGTAATTTCTATTTAAGTAAAAGTATATTTTGACCAATAACATTTTCATGAGTTCATGTATAAAGTATTTAAAACAACTGGATCTTTATTTTTTATTTCTTTAGTATATAGGTAAGTACAGATCCTAGTAGTAGTGTTATGATACATAATTATATGCTTTCTTCTGAACTGTTGGCCAATACTTTGACAAAGAAATGAGAACATGTTTGTTTTTAATGTTCTAAGCAAGTTGTTTTAAAGATAAACACTAGCCAAAAAAATAATTTTTATTTAGTTTTCTGGTTGGTATCTTTTTCTACTTAATGTTTTAATTCAATGTTTCCTCAAAGTAACAAATTTAGGGGCTGCCAGACAGACATTCAACTCATGGCGATATTAGGACAATTCTACTTGTTTCACACACAGACAATAGATGTCACACAGAATCATGCTATTCAACAGAGGACATGGTCAGCGTGGGGGCTAAGACACATTTACAGAGACCAATCTTCTTCCACACATTACTTTCTATATGCACACTTTGTCTACTGGACATTGATTGCCAACTTGTCCAAACATGACCTCATGTCCAGCTGACCTTCCCAATGCCAAGAACTATAAATGAACCTCTGCTTGTGTAATACAAAGTGTCTTTAGGTCAGTGCACTCATGTGACCACTACCTAAGTGCCATTGTGCCATCTTTTTGAACTAAAAGCTGCAGCCCTGATGCTAAAGAAAAAAAAATTGGAATAAACAAAAAAAAAAGTGTAAACTAAAAATAGAAAGAAAACAAATGAAGAAAAGATAACTCAAAACCCAAATATTGTAGAGTTACCAAACTTGACAGGAAACTTAACTTAAAAAAATGTTGTTTTTAAATGGACTAACATATATATATATATATATATATATATAAAAGTCTGAATTATGTTTTCGATGAAACCTATTCTTCATCAAATCTTTTTTCTATTCAAAAACTTCCTCGTTCGTTTGTTTTTGTTCATTCTTCTAAAGTTCTACCATTTGCTGTTTAACATGACATTACCCAAGCCCATACAAATATTAGAACATATAAATTGTATATTAAAAAAATTGTGACTATCAAAAGACGTTGGTGTTTAAAAAAAAAAATGTACTTGAATCAAAATGCTTTATAAGGGAAGGTTTCTTACTGTGTAACAAGACAAATGTCTTCAGTAAAAAAAAAAAAAGACCCCTCCCCCCTCCCATTGGATATGTTGTTTTTTTTATTGTCCTGCTGGTTTAGTAACTCATACAATCTAAAAAAAATTTAATATATAACATGACAAAGTTCTTGTCTTTTTGTTTTGTGTGCAATAAAAAAAAAAAAAACCAGAAAAACAAAGAAAAAGTGCTCAAATAAGAAAACAAATTAATGGATGTCGAGCAGATGTGTATATATATTTTTTTATTGAGTTCAAGGTCAGGTCACAGAATTGTATAATCTTAACATCAGTCAGTCCAACATAAATTTGATATCAACTTTCACAAATAAGATTCTCCAAACTTCAAATCTACTCTCTAAACTGGTCAAACAACACTATACTCTCTACACCAAAGAACATGCTAGCTAGGGGAAGGAATGTTGCTTTGGACAGGACAAAATGTGAAGGAGTTGTCTTCCCTTAGCTTACAGAAACCTCACTTCCTGCAAGAGACACAAAGAGACAAGTGTCATGGAGAGCTACATAGATGTAGGATTGTGGATGGAGAACTCATGAATAGGAAAACATGATGACATCAAAGTTTCTGAGATGTTTTAACAGCATGGGACTTTGGACACTATTCAAACAAGTGAGGGACAAAGTCAAATGGTACAAAGATACATAAAAAATTATTATTATTATTGAAAACTTTAAAATAAACCATTTTGAAAAATGAAAGCATAAAGCTGTGGAGTTTGTTTAGTGAAATGAAACTATGTAGAGATAACAGAAGAAGAGAAGAAATGGTTTTGCCAAAATCAGGAGGCACATTACTTATTCCTCATGCAGGGATAAATTCATCAAAGTGCTCATTCTTCTCTTGTGTCATAAGACTATGGAACAGGTAGCCTCAATAAGCCAGGAAAACCAATGACTTTATTGCGTCTTTAATTATCATACATGTCTAGATGAGCACATGAATACGAGTAGGACGTAATTATCTTCCCTTGAGAAGGAATGTCTGTGATAAGATATTTTCTCTTGAGTACTTTGACTTAAGAACATCTACAATGATACAAAAATAGAAATTTCCATATTCGACATTTCTTGATTTCAAACAATATTCTTTATCAAAAAGAATCTAGGTCATATTGTTACATTATTGTTGGTTCGATTGGATTATCATATCAAATCCAAGATTACCTTTCACTATGTAAAGATTTATATTGGTGATGTGGGCCCAGCCTGATTAATTTGTTCTCCATTAGAGATAAAAATGAAATGGAAACTTCTGTACAGTGAATGGAATCAGGTTGCCTGACATGTAGAGGAGTATGAGAAACATTTTTAATAGTTTCCTTTGTTATTAAATATTTTGATGCGACACCTTGTAATAGTCGTTGGATTATAGCACTAGATAACTAATACAACTGAACTGATGTAGGCATATTATATTATTGATGGTAGAGCTTGAAATGACTTGAACTAACTTCTTCATTCAAACAAAAACATTTCACTTTTAACTTTTACTACTACATGCACAGATTCAACTGGAGAAAGGATCTAGTCAAAATAAATGTAAATACTATTGAAACAAAATCACAAAAAAACATGGGGCTCATCAGCCCAAACCAACCTAAGAAAAATAGACAAGGTTCAAAATATTGGTCTAAGGATAATGACAGGAGCAATAAAAACAACACCCATAAGAGCTCTGGAGAAAACCGCTGCCCTGATCTCTCTGGATGAAAGAAGAGAAATAAAAATCCTTTCCCAATACACTAAATTGAAATCCTTGGAGAGGCACCCACTCAGAACAAAAATCCACAAAACTGGCACAAAAAAACGTCTCAAAAGGACCAATTTCATACAGGAATCTTTAAACCTAAAAAAGAAACACCAGCTTGAAAAAATAACTCTGGAATCCTCGATACACCATAATGAATCTCCACCCTGGGACAAAAGCCCTCTTACTACTATAAGGGACAATATTGAAAACATAAAAAGAAAATCTGACTACAGACCATCAGAGCTCAAGGAAATAGTGAACTGTTTTCTACTATACAATTATCCTAGCAATCAGTGGATCAGAGTTTACATGGATGGCTCATCCCATAAAGCCACCACAAATGGAGGAGCTGGAATACTTATCAAATGGCCAGATGGAGAAAAACTAGAAAAATCCATTGCAACTGGAGAGCTCTCTGACAGCCACTGAGCAGAAAGGGAAGCACCAGCACTAGCTGCTACCATGCTAGCATATCATCCAAGTTCCCCACATAGTCAGATTGTCTTTCTCACCGATGCGAAAAAAAACCTCCAAAGCTTGCAAAACTCTGATTCCTCTTATATTAAAAACCTCAGAATAGCACTTACAAAGCTCAACAACAACAGCAAAAAAACTGTTATTCAATGGATACCAGCTCATATAGAACTAGAAGGAAATGAGAAGGCTGACACACTTGCCAAGAGTGGGAGAACTAACTCACAAATAAACTCTGCACTCTATCCAGAAGAAATGAAGAAATTAATCGTAAATAAAATAAATGAGAAATGGACGAGCTCTCATCCAAATCACAAGAAAGATGATGCTTACTATAAGCTATCCTGACAAGATCAACGTCTAATCTTTCGACTCAGGACCGGACACAACAGAATGCGACAACACATGTACCGGAAGCTCAAAATTGGAACCAGTGAAATCTGCCCATGTGGAGTGTCACCAGAGAATGCTGACCATGCCCTCCAAAACTGCTCTCTTTACCAAGAGGCCCGTATAAGACACTGGCCCCAAAAACTATATGGAGAGCACCCTGATTTGGAAACCACTGCGCAGTTCATCTCATGCATTGGTCTAGTCATCTGAACGCTTCAATATAAAAAATGAGAACGAAGAAGACAGAAGACAACAAAAACAATTCCTTATTCTCTACCCACAGGGTTAGGACATATTACCATCAATGATGACAGACCAGCTCATGGTTTCATCTTCTGCACACACATCCACCCAGAGGCGCGGTGGCTGAGCAGTACAGTGCTTGACTGCCGAACCGGGGTTCGAATCCTGGGATTTTTAATTTCAGGATCTTCGAGCGCCTCTGAGTCCACCCAGCTCTAATGGGTACCTGACAGTAGTTGGGGAAAAGTAAAGGCGGTTGGTCTTTGTGCTGGCCACATAACACCCTCGTTAACCGTAGGCCACAGAATCAGATGACCTTTACATCATCTGCCCTCTAGACCACAAGGTCTGAAAGGGGAACTTTACTTTTTTACTTTACACACATCCACCCACACACGCACACATCTACTACATTGGTATAGTTGTATTAGCTCTCTGGTGCTATAATCCACGACTGACTATGACGCAGCTAAGAGTTCCAGGGAGTCAACTCATGAAGAAACAACTTAGAGGTTACCTTCTTCTACGCTGGTAGGGTTCAAGTCTGTACTTTCTATCAACTCCTGCACCAACGCTTCAGCATCCACTCTTGTGGCCCCGACCACAACCTCTTTACCCGATTCTTCAATTTTCTGAAACAAGATGTTATGAAATTAGCATGACTAATTTGCATAATTTATTTCAACAATCTATGAATATGTTTCTAATCAACACTTCATGTCATTGTATCAACGTATAAAACCTTTTTGAATCTTTGGCTTAGAAACTTTATAAAAGGTTTACATTGAAAGAAATATTTTCTACAAGGCCGTCTATTTATCTTCTTATAAACATCATGGACTAACAATTTAAAAAATAACCAACTAACATTAAAATTTTTATTTTTTTTTAAAGTTAGTATCAACACTACTGGTACAATAGTTTCCTTCAGAAATGATTAATGCTTATTAAAAGCTATTACAATGTAAACATTTAATAATGTTTAAACTGCACTAAATAATAATGAAAACAAAACAACAATAAATAAACATAAAAAAAAAGAATTTTAAATATCCTAAGCGAAAATCCAAAAGGTAATCCACAAACTCAAAAATGTTCACATTTTTAAAACGTCTGAGAAAGAACAGGTCTCTAACAGTTCACTCAACTTGAAACCCAGAATTTAAAATACCAAAACATAGAAAAAAGCCAAAAAAAAAACATGAGAAATAAAGTGAACAGTAAATACTAAATACTAGATCCTCCACTGGGACAGTATGAGGCAGAACTGCTGGACAATAGACCTGAAAGGTGGAACAAAAGATTGCGGCCTGATGAAGGAGCAACTCTAAAATAGTTTCATGGTGACACGTAGAAATTTAAATTACAATCTGATAAACTGTAAAGAATTTAGAGTTTGATATTTGGAAATAAAAATTACTCAGACTGAGTTTGATGATAGTGAAATATGTAGGCCTTCTATAAAACCTTAGTGAGCATCGCTCTGTTGGATGTCTGACAAGATTCACAAAGATTATCTCAACCAAAGGCAAATGTTATGGAGAAATAATGGGAGATGATTTCACAAATCTGAGAAGAGACATAAACCTAAAGATGCTGAGCTAAAAGGTCCCTGGAAAAGGGAAAACTTCTAATATTAAAAAAGATTAATTCACTTACACGTCTCCTCTCCAAAGTTGATCCGACACTGCTAGGAGTTCTGAAGAGAGAAATGTTATGCATGATAAAAACAACATCTTCACAACTGTTGCTTCATGGCATGAATCCACATAGAATAGAATCTCATTGAAGTTACAAATTTGATGTCATGCATAGAGAGCATTACTTTTTTTTGGGTTAAATTTTAGTTTGCTAATAAAACATGAAACATTCCAATGTTTAGGTGAATGAAAAAAATCTTATATTTTTTAAAGCTCAGTTTACTTTTCAAATTAGGCGAAAAAAACAAACTCCATATAACAGCTGCAAGGGTAATAATGAACCTCTACATCAGTGTAGGACATCTACACTGATGTAGACCTCTACACTGAAGTAGGACCTCTACACCGATGTAGGGCATCTACACTGATGTAAGACCTCTACACCAATGTAAGGCATCTACACTGATGTAAGACCTCTACACCAATGTAAGGCATCTACATTGATGTAAGACCTCTACACTGAAGTAGGACCTCTACACCGATGTAGGGCATCTACACTGATGTAGGGCATCTACACTGATGTAAGACCTCTACACCAATGTAAGGCATCTACACTGATGTAAGACCTCTACACTGAAGTAGGACCTCTACACCGATGTAGGGCATCTACACTGATGTAGGGCATCTACACTGATGTAAGACCTCTACACTGAATTAGGACCTCTACACCAATGTAGGGCATTTACACTGATGTAAGACCTCTACAATGATGTAGGGCATCTACACTGATGTAAGACCACTACACTGACTGCTAGCGAACATTGACCTATAAAAGACAACATAAGAATATGAACGTAAAGAATTACTGAGTGGATCTAAGAGACTAAAGGTGGCTGAAGGATAGACTTCCTGATTACTACAAAGCAACAATTTCACATTACATTTTTTTTTTCTACAAGATCTACACAAGAGTTATTCATTTACTTTTAATTAAATTCAATTCCAAAACTTCAGTGGCTTCAAGATATTAGGACATTATTTCAGCAGTGCAGTGTAAGTGATGGTTAACTTTATTATGTGTGACACTTGTTAGAAATAAACTGTTATTGTTAGTTCTTAACAATTGTTTTTCTTTCAATTTCTTAACTTGATAAATGTAGGGAGATAATAAAGAAGTAGTTTGAATATCTCCTGGGTATATTAAGAAATGTACACATTAAAGAAAATAAAATATTCTGGACTAGGTAACAATAAGTTTTTCACATCTAAAAAGAAAAAAAAAAAAAAAAACTGAAATAAAAGTTTATGTATCAGGTTGAGAGTTAGGTAACAAATGATACTATAAGATTATGTGGTGAGACAACACTCTAGCAGCAGCTAAGCACTGACATATACTATTAAGTAATCTGTTGGACTGAAAGTATGATCTACTAGACATACTAATTACCTGCTAACCAATTAATGTTTCATAAAGTGCAATAGTAGTCATGAAAGAGAACCTAATGTATGATCTAATTTAGGATGGCGATCTATGTAAGTGAAGGAGTTTCTAGCTATTAGAAAAATGAAGCGAAAATATGTCTCTTTTTTAGTTGAATGTTTTACGAATACAAAAGAAAAAAAACAACACCAATTATACTGCTACACAATTTCTTTTTATAATTCAACATTACAACCTTTCTTTTTTCTTTACCACTTTCTTTTTTTTGTTCAAAACCATTGGTTACAGCCTGAAATCTAAGCCAAATAGTTTTCTTCTAGTCTTTAATTTTTTTCTGCTGAGCAGAAGTCTCAAACCTAAACTTGACCTCAATAAAAACTTCCAGATTAACGTGCAATTTTTGTTTTGTTTTCACTCAATTAAAAAATGATGAAAGTTTACATCCAAGTTTTGTATCATTCTAAAGGATGTCATCCCATACATAAAATATCTTCAGTATTCTCTTTTTATTCCATTTTTATTGTTATGAAATATACAAAGGTTGCTAAAGTAATAGCCAAAATCAAAAATTGAAGAGGATGTTACCCCTACTACTTATTTGAAGAAGACATTACCCCTACTACATATTTGAAAAGGATGTTACCCCTACTTTTTATTTAAAGAGGATGTTACCCCTACTACTTATTTGAAGAAGACATTACCCCTACTACATATTTGAAAAGGATGTTACCCCTACTTTTTATTTAAAGAGGATGTTACCCCTACTACTTATTTGAAGAAGACATTACCCCTACTTCTTATTTAAAGAGGATGTTACCCCTACTTCTTATTTGAAGAGGATGTTACCCCTACTACTTATTTGAAAAGGATGTTACCCCTACTTCTTATTTAAAGAGGACGTTTCCCCTACTTCTTATTTGAAGAGGACATTACCCCTACTTCTTATTTGAAGAGGATGTTACCCCTACTTCTTATTTGAAGAGGGCATTTCCCCTACTTATTTGAAGAGGACATTACCCCTACTTTTTATTTGAAGAGGACATTACCCCTACTTCTTATTACTAGATATTTTTTATTAGACTACGCCAATAAATAGTACATGTCAGATGCATACATTGAAGGTACACAACTCTACAAGTATATTGTTAAAATATTGGCAAGCGTGACAAAATAATTCTTGGGAAAGCAAAATCTACCTGAGGTTACTTGAAGTCTTCATCTTCAAAAGTTCATTTTATTTTAAACGAAAGTCAAGTTGTAGATCTTTAAAAAGTGAAGAACTTTCAAGGTAGACAATTTAGTGTTAAAAAAACAGTCATATTATTCAGCATTATGCCCCTTTGTGAATGCACACTTAAAAAATAGTTTTTAACCCATTTAGGCTGAAGGTTGTGATTTTTTAACTAGAAAATATAAGAAACAGGAATTTGAAAAGAAAAAAGTATTCCATTCCATTGCTGAGTAATAAGGAGTTCCTAAATTGGAACACTAGGCAAATTCAGTAGAACAACCACTAACAATATAACCTGCTTCTCAGACAACAGTTTTCATATGTAAATATCTTCTTATGACATTGATTTTCTTGTTTGACTATCATATTCATAACTTGAACCAATGTTGCAATGGTCTTCCTTTTTCAGACAGGGTAAGCAGGATGGCAGTGACTCTTCAAACAATAACATGTGATACATCGCCAAAACTCCACAAGATCCATTGGCTTCTGATAATGTATTTTATGCAGTCTCCATACATTTTTTAAACCCAATTCCAAACAGAAGAATAGAGGAATACCATTTCTTTCCAGGGATTGATGCCTGCAATATATCAGTGTTTTCATCAGCTCTGTTTCCACCTCGAATGAAATGGTTGTAGACTCTGATTATGTTTGTTTGGCAGCTATACTTGGATTTTTGTTTTCAAATAAAGATTGACAAAACTCAGGGGATAATCAAATGTGCATCCTTCTATTTTCTTGAGGGCTACATCTGTCACTTTCATCTTTCTCACTGTACCTGTTGCCTCATTGAGCTAGGCAAAACCAAAAGTGCATTGCTAATGAAAAAAAAAGGTAACAAACACAAACTAGTATTGTCCAGGGTGTGCCTGTACAAGTGTCTCACTAAACTGCAGGATAAGAAGTGCACAGACAATGTAATCCTCATAATTATTGATTTGGCTTTGCCCAGATATAGCTGAAAACAGCCACCAAAAAGACAGTGGAAGCAGAAACAAATGGTCTTACCACAAAAAAATTGCTTGCACCAATGAAGACTGAAATAAGTAACTAAGGATTGATTGATCAAGGCTGTAATATGTTTTATTTGAAATAAATATTGTTACGATTTCTCCTAATCAGGCCTTCTGTAAACACAGCTAAACACAACACAGCACATCTAACACATCAAGAACTTGACTACAAGAGCTCCAAATAATCTGGTACTTTAATAAGGGTCAAATAAAACAGCCAATAGGACACAATTTGCAACACAATCAACTACTACAACACTAAACTGTATATCACTGTACTAAACTCATAAACTCTACTGTCTCTTCCTGGACTCGTACGTTTCACTGGAGGACTGCACCAGGACCGACTTCATGGCTGACTAACCGTCCCGGTCTCAACGCTCTCCGGTCTTGAACTGCTGCTTTCTTACACACTGTGTCTCTGGTCTGCGCAGGCCTATGATCAGATGACCATAACACTGGCGCTATTCAAGTGCAAAGTTCATGCCAGTACTGTCCCTTGCCTTTCAATATAGCAATCTAAACTGTATTACTTTCCTGTGTCACATATGTCAGCTGATCACACACAGTTAACCCTTTTGTGTCCCGAATAGGGTTATAACAATTTTATGCATCTACCATTGAGTTATTTTATGGGATGTCTCAGCTAGGAAAACTTATCCATTGGATCAAAATTTACATTGTCAGCAGCATAAATTTGCATTGTCAGTGACATGCAAGTTTGAAAATATGGTTGTTAAAGTGATCAAGTCTCATCACAGCACTAACTAGAGCATTACCTGCATCTGTTCTTCATTCCAGAGCATTTTCATACAGATTGTACAGATTTTTAAAGTAAAAGCTATTATTAGTGGTACTGGATTTGACTAGTGTTCCAAAACTGGAACATGCAAAATTAGAAGTCTATATAATGTGACAGGTAGTTTCTTTTCACATCAGGATAGCATGACTCTTACAGAAGTAAAAGAACAAAAAATTGTTAGTACATGACACAGTTCAGGAAATCTATTCCTGTCTTCAAAACTGCGCAGAAAATTTACTACAAGACTTTAGGAGGAGGCTGCAGTCAGCAATCTCTGCAATGCTGTGATTAACTCTGTGCATCCCCAGAAAGCTTACATGAGTAAAAAAAAAATCACATTTCCGCGGTGGTCTTGATCAGTAGGATATAAATAACTACCATGGGGGTTTGTGTTACAATAACGGATCACTCGGCATAAATGGGTTAATGAATAGTAACAACAGCAAAATGTTCTTCTTCAGTTATACGTCCAAAAAGCTTGGAATTCATTTTCTTTAATGATCTTGAGAGTGTGTAGGAAAACATGGTCAAAATAAAGGGATTCCAAAAATCAATTACAATTTTTCAGGGGCAATAAAAACAAAACAAAAGGGAGTTAATGTTAAACTAAGAGTGTTCAAGCAAAGCAAGCAAACAATCACCTAGTGTGACCAAGAGAAAATTCACTGCCAGTGCTGGACTGACGGCTGTGACTGAATGAACCATACCCTGAGCCTCTGGAATGCTGGGAAGCGTAGCTAGCACTGCGGGAGTGACCCAGACCATCAACTGGGTTTACTTCTAGATCAACTCCATCTGAAAACAAGTCAATTCAGCATAAGGAAACATAACTCAAGTGCATAATGATTATAACTTCTCTGTAAATACTAAATAAAAAAAGATGCTTTATTTCTTTTAAATATTCCGATTTAAATTTTTCAATCATTTAGGGACTGAGAGCTTTGCACTGGGGTTTTGTGGCTCCAGCTGGTGAGACCATTTTTGAGCCCAGAATGTTTGCCTGCACACTGGGCAAGTTATTACAGCTAGAGCTTGTGTCAGTTGCTCTGATTTTTTTCTCTCTAGCACTTTTCTTCTGCCAGCTCTGTTTTCTCCTTGGCAATTTTCGTACCAGTTATCTTGGGTTCAATATCACAGTTGAGCGTGAAAATGGGTTAACCAGTTTAGCCGACATATTGCGCGACGCCATGATGCTCTGTCATGTACCTCTGTCTCCCAGGTGCCTGGGTCTATGCTGAACGCCTTCAGAGAAGCTTTGAGGGTGTCCCTGAAGCGCTTTCTTTGACCACGTTGTGAGCGCTTTCCTTCGCTTAGTTGGCCATACAGGAGTCTTTTAGGGATGCAGTGGTCTTCCATTCTGCAGACGCGTGACCTGCCCATCGCAGCTGGGACTGCATCAGGATTGTGTGGATGCTTTGCAGACATGCTCTTCGAAGGACTTCAGTTTCTGGTATTTCTGGTATATGTAGATGCTTACTCTTTACTTTTCACTTTATATTCTAGATCCGTTGTTTGTGAGGGGAACCAAAAAATATGCTGGTATTAGAGACAAGGAATGAAGACTACTTTAATTTATTAGGTTCATATCAATGTTCAAAATGCTTTTAGTTTTAAGTTCTTTCTGCAATAATTAAATAGAAACCTATTATTGGTGATAACTGACAAAGTTGAATGGCAAACAAAGAGATTGTGTAGAAAACAAAACAAACCAGACATCTGAGATCCCATTTTCCCCCTGCGGGTCAAACTACTAAATCCACTACTACTAGACGCCAGGCTATCCTCACTGTGATTGTCACATGGTCTCAGGTCAATGGGGTCAGTGTGACCTGTCACGGATGAACTCTGAGACACTGAATGGTTGGAAGGCCTGAAGAAAGAGATATATAAAAACAAACTGAAAGTCAGTAGATAATTCTTCTCTAATAAAGAAAGTTTACTTCAGTCTGTTGAATTTTGTATATGAAGTTTAAAAATATAAATTACAAATCATTGATTTTTATAGTGTCTGTAAGTCTCCACAGACCTATCTTAAGTTGCAAGAAGATGACTTGTGTCTTAGAGATGTGAAGATCAATATTTTAAATTTTAATCATTATAAATAATCATCTGTGAATCATTTTTAATAAATCTTTATACAAGTTTCTTTTTCAAATAAAATTTAAAGTCAACATTTCAAAAACTAGAAAGATTTTTAAAAATCATGAAACAAATTAAAATTAATTATCCATAAAACAATAATGTTACAAGACGTACACTTTGAAAACCGGGTCCCCAGAGATGAGAGACAACTCTACACTGATTTTAATGTTGGAGTTGTCTTGCCTGTGCTTGGTGTCATAGCCTTCTAGTAGGTAGCGCTTTGATAGCTTGCCTCCTCCAGCAAAGTGGGCAAGGTTAAGGTCGACGTAGCCCAGTTTTTGATGGGACCTGCCTCCTTTGAGCTCCTGAAACAACATTTGTAGAAATAAAGTTTCAAGGTTTGATATAAACACTAAACAAAGTTTTTCTAAACATCTTTGAATGTGACACTTTTCTATGGCATTTTATGTCTCCAGAATGTGACTCAAGTGGCTTTAATATCTATGCCTGGTCAAAAGTAAGGTATTTACAATCAACAGACACTGCTGAAATTTCAAATTTTTTTTTTCCTTTTTCTGGTGCTATCACTATTTTTAATCTTTGCTCCCTCCATCATGCTTGTCCTCCACCTAGGCCCATCCTCTACCTTTTTGTTTTTCTCCCAACTGTTGGTGTCCAACTTAAAAAGCTTCATGTTTCACAGACATGAGTGAAACTTAAAGAGTGGACAACCTGCAGCTCCCCTGCCCACTTATAGATCACTAGACAATATATCCTGTTGAATTCCACCCAGTGGCATTTGGTGTACATCTCTACTGCTGATAGCTGCAGATGTCCTGGCTCCCTGCTGTTTGAAAGATCTTATCTTGTCACCTATTTTTTCAGAATTTGATTTAAGCATCGGAGATGAAAGGTGTTGGGTTTCTTTTCCTCCCAAGAGTTGGTGGTTTTCTGCCCTATTGCAGTGTGCTCAGCACAAGCTAGAGCTATAGTAATAATAAGGTGATGTACTGAAACAATCTTTATATTTGGAAAAAATGTTTAGTTTAAAAGCAAAACCACAAGAGCAGAAAGTCAAGAGAAACACACACCATGTCCAGTTCATTGAAGTGTGAAATAAAATCATGACATTACAACTCTCCAGAGATTTAATTCTTATTTTAGTTCAATGTGTGTGTGTATGTGTACATTTATGTGTGAGAGTGTGTCAATTGGAATGTGTTTATGCAGGTCTCAACTTTAAAGCAAATTCTTTTTGTTTGTTTTTAAAATGTTGTTCATCTTTCGGATGTTCCTTCAGTGTTGAAGATAATTGACTTCCTAGTCCAAACCTCTCGCAGGACAGCAGGGGGGTGGGAGCGAGCTGGATTTGAACCCAGGACTGTCGATAAGTCCGAATGACAGGCCAGCGCACAAACGCATGACTAGGCAGCCGCTCATTGCTGTAGTGTTTGGGAATGCTCCTTGTTACAAAATTCAGAGTCAATAACTCTTTAGGCTTGCTTCATCCATCATTTTGTTTCTACAAGCTGCCATTGGCCTATACAAAATCAAACTTGACATTGTTTAGATGAAATGTTCAAGTGTCAAGTTTAGTTGTGTTCATTCAATTTGTCAAAGATTCAATCAGCCATAATGATAACTTGCACAAACATTTGTCTTTTTCAAAACAATCATAAAATTTCAAGAAAAAAAAAAAGGACTTGTGTTAAATATGTATTCAGCAATTTAAAAATAAAGGATTTAGTTTTTTTTAAGCAAACAAAAATCTAAAATTAAAGATAAGAAACAAATCTTTGAGACAATTTCAAAGAATCCAAAGAAATAAAACTGACCACAAAACAGAAGAAAGAGAAACAATAACCCAGAGAATGGGATTCATTTTGTTTTCATGCAAAGAAGACTTCAGAGAGACTTAGATGATGTATATATCACAAACAAAAACAAGATGATACTATGATTGACTATCTGTACACAATCAAAGGTTGATACTATGACTGACTATCTGTACACAATCAAAGGTTGATACTATGACTGACTATCTGTACACAATCAAAGGTTGATACTATGACTGACTATCTGTACACAATCAAAGGTTGATACTATGACTGACTATCTGTACACAATCAAAGGTTGATACTATGACTGACTATCTGTACACAATCAAAGGTTGATACTATGACTGACTATCTGTACACAATCAAAGGTTGATACTATGACTGACTATCTGTACACAATCAAAGGTTGATACTATGACTGACTTTCTGTACACAATCAAAAGTTGATACTATGACTGACTTTCTGTACACAATCAAAAGTTGATACTATGACTGACTTTCTGTACACAATCAAAAGTTGATACTATGACTGTACACAATTAAAATATTTCAACAAATAAATAAAGTAAAAAAAATAGTTCTGAGATTTCGTGACTATCAGAAGCTCTTGAGGTACAAAGTTCAAGTCTTCTCCAAACGAATAGGTTGAACTAAATTAGCAAAGAACTTTCAGTGAAATCAAGGATGTTCAACTAAATTAGCAAAGAACTTTCAGTGAAATCAAGGATGTTCAACTAAATTAGCAAAGAACTTTCAGTGAAATCAAGGATGTTCAACCAAATTAGCAAAGAACTTTCAGTGAAATCAATGATGTTCAACTAAATTAGCAAAGAACTTTCAGTGAAATCAAGGATGTTCAACCAAATTAGCAAAGAACTTTCAGTGAAATCAAGGATGTTCAACTAAATTAGCAAAGAACTTTCAGTGAAATCAAGGATGTGCAACCAAATTAGCAAAGAACTTTCAGTGAAATCAAGGATGTGCAACCTTCTCCACCTAGGGTCCCATATTCCATTTCTGAATAATGTCAGATGAGACCAATTCTATTGGCCTTCATGCTGCAGTGGAAGCAGACAAGGCTCCAGATTGTATCCACAGGAAAGATTTGGTAGGACATCACAGAGCAAAGTCATTGTACTAGTCAGACTGCAGTCAATTCAGCAGTGAATAAGTTCTATCCTTGGACACGCACTATTCATAGATATCCATCAATACACTATAGGCACACATATATATATATATATAACTCTATAAAAACGTATTAGTTTCTAGAGTGACCTACCTTTCTAACTGAGATTCTAACTAC
>JAZGLO010000181.1:0-43087 GCA_036873155.1 Biomphalaria sudanica | reverse complement strand
ACAAGGGTCAAGGACACCATTTGTTAAGCTTGCTGTCATCTTGCAGGGAAATTCAAATTTACTTTTCCATTGGACACAATTGTTGTGCACTTCTTCCCTGTGGATATAACAACAATGTTGTGTAAACATCTATATCATTAACAATAATTGTGTAAACATCTATATCATTAACAATAATTGTGTAAACATCTACATCATTAACAATAATTGTGTAAACATCTATATCATTAACAATAATTGTGTAAACATCTATATCATTAACAATAATTGTGTAAACATCTATGTCATTAACAATAATTGTGTAAACATCTATATCATTAACAATAATTGTGTAAACATCTATATCATTAACAATAATTGTGTAAACATCTATATCATTAACAATAATTGTGTAAACATCTATATCATTAACAATAATTATGTAAACATCTATATCATTAACAATAATTGTGTAAACATCTATATCATTAACAATAATTGTGTAAACATCTATATCATTAACAATAATTGTGTAAACATCTATATCATTAACAATAATTGTGTAAACATCTATATCATTAACAATAATTGTGTAAACATCTATATCATTTTAGAACACAGCACACACCATACAGATGTAGAAAGATGAATTTTTTTTTTTAAATTTAGATTTGAAACATAAGGCAACAAAAGGTACAAATTATACACACACAAAATCCTTATCCGAACACTCTGTGACTGTTAATTGCTTTTCTTTCATGCTTTATCATGCTCTGGTCCAATCTCTTTAGTAGACATGTGGGGGGGGGGGGGGGGAGAGTATTTGGGAAGACTTCTGTCCCCCCCTCCCTTCAGGGGCTCAGCAAACACAGGTCAGACCAAGTCTGGATTCCAACTTAAGCCCTCTAGATAGGCAGTCAAACAGTTTTATGCCGATCACACATCCCCCTAACAAAATAAAATTTGCTATTTATCAGTCTCCACACAGCACTGTGTCTCAGTGAAGGAAGTTAGGGCAGCCTAACAGTGGTGTTCAGATAACATTATGATTTAGACAAATGTACGCAACAGTTAAATTCAATTCAAAATAAGTCAAGCTTATATAAAATCTGCATAAACATAAAAGCTTTAAAAACCATATAATAATGACCAAATATTGTTAATAGTCCAGAGTAATAAAAAAAAAACAACAACCCACTAATGAACCTATAACAATGACAAGAATAGCACTAGTCCTTATTCCCTCTAGGAAACCAACTGTCACACACAAAATAGTTAACATGTTGTACCTCTGTCACCACCTCAAAGCTTGTGCCCTACAGTAGGACATCCTATTTTGAGGTGGTGACAAAGGTAATATATTAATTGTACTTTAGTAGAGAGGGTGAAAATGTAACTAGTGAACACACGGGTTAAGTATGACTGGAAGTATTATTCATATGAAATATTGAGAGCTTAGCAAGTGGAGCTGAGCTTAGTAAGTGGAGCTGAGCTTAGTAAGTGGAGCTGAGCTTAGTAAGTGGAGCTGAGCTTAGTAAGTGGAGCTGAGCTTAGTAAGTGGAGCTAAGTCAGCTGAAGAAGTAAGTCAACAGTAGTTAGTTGAAGAAGTCAGTTGAAATCATTAGAAGAGTGAAGCAGTCCAGTTAGAAATTGTTAGTTTTATTCTAGCAAGTTGTATTAGTTTGAATTTGAGAAGTTATAGCAAGTACTTATATGAATAAAACAAGTTAATGTGAAGTCAAGTATTGGACTTAGTGATACGAACGCATTATAAGTGGAAGCTAGAAAGTTAGAATATTCATCTAATATCATCATGATAGTTATTGTTGCTAGTCAAGTTGTTAGTACAGTAATACTGTGCATGAATGACCTGCCTACAAAATAGATCATCCTGCATTTTGTTTTATCAGGTTCTACAAGTAGTATTTTAATTACACCAACTAATCCTAACCATTTACAAAACTCTATCCTTGTAACCAAAACATTGTGATTACATAACTGTAAAAAGTTTACATTCCTAGCCAGGGAATACACCAACACAGGGACATAACTCTCTTTCATGCATATATAACAACACAAAACAAACAAGGCAGTCAGTGTCACCATACAAGCTACTGACAGGAATAATGACTCTGTGAGTGTACCAAAGTCAAGGTGTCTTAGTGTTAGGAAAGGATGCAAGGTAATAGTGTGTCGGTAAAGGTGTTCCCGGGTGTGGGTGTCTGTGTCTCCACTCAAGACTAAAATTACCTTGAAGATACATCTGTGAAGCTGCCGCCCTCTTGAAGCCTGACTTTAGCAAACAGGACACCAGTAACGAATGGAACAGACGCGAGCTCTTCTAATCCAAGCTGTACCTGAGAAAACAACAAGATTGTACCTTAAATCAGAAGCAACAATTGACAAAACAAATCAGAAGCAACAATTGACAAAACAAATCAGAAGCAACAATTGACAAAACAAATCAGAAGCAACAATTGACAAAACAAATCAGAAGCAACAATTGACAAAACAAATCAGAAGCAACAATTGACAAAACAAATCAGAAGCAACAATTGACAAAACAAATCAGAAGCAACAATTGACAAAACAAATCAGAAGCAACAATCGACAAAACAAATCAGAAGCAACAATTGACAAAACAAATCAGAAGCAACAATTGACAAAACAAATCAGAAGCAACAATTGACAAAACAAATCAGAAGCAACAATTGACAAAACAAATCAGAAGCAACAATTGACAAAACAAATCAGAAGCAACAATTGACAAAACAAATCAGAAGCAACAATTGACAAAACAAATCAGAAGCAACAATTGACAAAACAAATCAGAAGCAACAATTGACAAAACAAATCAGAAGCAACAATTGACAAAACAAATCAGAAGCAACAATTGACAAAACAATCAGTTTAGAGACATCTCCAATTATTGCTATTATTATTTATTATCACAAACCCTTCAACGAAATAATCTTGGTACTAATTAACTTATTTCTTCTTTTTTTTTAAAATAATTACTTCAATTAATCCACACTACCTCTCCCCACCCCCCATAGCACCAAAGTTTCTTGAGATCAGTACTGAACCTGACATAAAGGAAACTTAACTGCCTACAAATCATCATGCTCAAACCAAGACCAATCGTCATAGTAGGTCTGAACACTGACCAGTGTCATGGCAATGAGCTGTTGGTTTCCACTGATCACAGGTTGTCATAATCACAGGTCAGTGTTCAGACCTACTATCACGATTGGTCTCATTCCAACTCTCCCTTTTGTCCACTACTAAGTCAGAGGGCTAAAACAACAAGTCCAGCCAGGAAAACCAGTGACTTGGCAGAATTTAGGTCATTGGTTAATATGCATGACTAAATCAATGATGAATAGGACGTAATCATCATCTTTTTTGAAATAAGGTCTGTATTATATAAGATAAGATAATTTAGACCAACCTGGAACTTAAATTTCTTCTTTTTGGACATGAAGGGTATCATAGCTGTAACCCCTTGACCTTTCTGGACATCGTCTTCTGCAGACCCGTCCCCGTCAATCTTTAACTGGAAGCTTCACAAAAACTACTAGCAGATATGGAGAATCTACAATGAGTTGGTCTGGCCAACGCTGGTCTCCTTTGATTTGTTCCCCCTACACCAGAAGTCTGGCAGTGAATTCTCAGGGGAATCAAATACTGCTTTCAATATGTCCAAGAGTGTCAGCCAGTGCTGTCAAAGTCTTGAGAGGTCACTTAGGACATGGTGTGTCCATATACTATGTTCTGGGGATTGTCTTTCAAGGCTGATGAACTGGCTCAGTCAAATGTTTACAAATCAAACTCAATACTGTCTCACATCTTGGTTTATACACAGGAAATAAAGTAATCCAAGCTCTTTGAATTCAACTTGTATATTAAATATCCACACAGAATCAATCACAGAAAAAAACAGAATGATCCAATATCCAAAATTCAAGCTGTTTGATAGAAAGGACAAGAAGATATTTGATTAAATCCAAGCAAAAAAAGTGTTTCCTGAAAGATTTGTTGATGCCAGACTTGTTCTTCGCTCAAGTCAAAATGAGATATGAAGTCATCCACAAGAACATTCACTTCAGAGTCGGTTGTGGTCTAATTGCTGTAACTCCTGCAACAAAAACAATAAAACCTGTATTTCAAGCCATGTCAGAAGACAAAAAGTAAATCATAAATCAAGCTTATGCTGAGACTAGAATTACACTTTCATTCTATTCACATAATTCATGGTCATAACAGAATGCTGTGGAAAAAAAAGTGTGTTTTAAGATTTGTTAACATAACATTGTGTACAGGAGGGAGGTACGTGGACAGACAACATTCATTGTATAGAATTAGCCTCTATAAGAGGATGTTTGAAATAGTTCTGTCTCTTCTCTATCTCTCTTTGGTCACTTCATTGACCTGGTCAATCCAAATGATGACCACTGACAGATTCAGATTGCACTCAGCAATGAACTGACTGAACCTACTCAAAAGACTAACGCGGTTGATATGCTGGTGAGTTCTGACCTCTCCAGATTATTAGCTTATGTTACCTATACGGACAGATGCACGAGTTTAGAGACACCTTACTTTAATTTGTCAGTGACAAGTCTCTGTAGTGTGCTGGCTAGTAATGACACTAAAAAACTAACTATGACTGAAACATGGCAGTCTGTAGGAGTCTCAGACTTCTGCTCACTTGTATCAATGAGCTCCCTTTACAAACGTACATAAAGCAAGACAAATGTGCTTAAGATCCAGGAAGGGGAGCCAACCACTTCACGATCTCACTAAGAATGGACAATAACTCTATTCTAATGGATGAGATAAGAACGACAACTGAATAGCTGGAAGAACATAATAGCTCAATGATTGAACTACATTCAACACAGAAACACATCTAAAAGTCTTTGAAAAACAAGAATAATTGAATTTAACTTGGCACTTACACTTAATGAATTAGATATCCTCCCCCCCCCCCACCTCCAAAAAAAAAAAAAAACACATCTCGGTCTACTCCCACAAACATGCAACTCAAATAGTCTAATCACGCAAACACATCTTAGACATTTTACTCACACAAAACTGTATTCACAACTAACCCTACATTAGTCACGTGATCCACACTTTCACAATGGCTAATGACGTCATATAGACCTAAAAGTTAACTAGGCCAAGCAAGTAATCCAAGTAGGCCCGTACTTGTCACCAAGGAAAGATAATTCATAAGCATCGCAGAACGAGACCTGATCAACTTTTGGTTGTCAGCCCCTTAAAAGAGCTAGTCACCGTTCCTTAGAGCAGGGGTTCTCAACCTGTGGATCGCGACCCCTTTGGGGGGGGGGGGGGCGATTGACCATTTGCCAGGGGTCGCCTAAGACCATCGAAAATATGAATTGTTATTGTCTACTCTTCTATTGCTGTATGTAAGTGTGTGTGTGTGTGTGGGTGGGGGTCGCGGCAGAGTGGGGGATTGTTAAAAGGGGTCGCCGAACTTAAAAGGTTGAGAACCACTGCCTTAGAGGAAGTAATACATAATATACCCAGTTATCCAACAGTTTGCTGGTTCGGGTTACCCTATGGCGTGATCACAAGGGAAGTTATCACTAGAACAAAGAAAACAAAAATAATCGATCTGCTGATAACAAGAGGGATTTAGAAAAAAAACAAAAACCTGATCGTACGAGAGTGATCAGGCTTTGATTGCGTGATATGTATACAAACATGTTACACGGAATGGAACGCAAGTATACACAACTCAAAACTGATGTCCAGATAAAGCCGAAACTAAAGATAAGTCCCTGTACAGTTTGATTCCTCTATGTGTGCTACTGTAACTTTGATATCATTCCGCCTCTTTTAAGTATCTCAAAGTTGTGTAATTTCTTAACAAGTCCCTAGAAAGTGACTCCAGAAACGTTATCTATTGTGTGCTTACTGCCTGCGTAAGGACATTTATTAATAATGAAAGTTCTCCATTTCCCCCTTCAGGACAAGAACTGCGGTTTGAAAGTCAACTTCCTGTTACGATTGTGAGACCAAAACCACGCTAACGGGACACACTCGCCTTGGTTAGTTGATACTTTTAAATTATTTTTTTTTAACAAGTCAAAATAATCGTACTGTACAGTGTATTTATTGATATGATTTTTGTTGCTGTGAATGTTATCACGTGATGTGCGACACTCCATCTAGTAATCAATTGACCTTGACATTATATAGCCTTAACCCGAGTAACCCACACTGTCAATGAAGGGAATAATGTAATCGAACTGAATGATAAAGCGGATTGATACCAAAGCCTTGATACAAAGTAGATCCGGTTACATGAACTGAAGACAATGGCGGCTTCTATCAGCTAAAAGCGTCTTTTATTTTAAATCGATGTTCAGGCGCATAAAAAAAAAAAAAGAAATATCTAAATCTTAGCAGTCGAAGCATTTTTAGCGGTGATTTGGAGACAGAGACTATTTTATATTCAAAGAGGGAATAAGCCAGTTCGTTATAAGCTGCACTATGTCTTATGCTGGAAGTGCTTGCCGTCCTAACAGAGAATTTTAATAACAACTGAGATCTAAATACATGATTGCAGAGTCCACTAACACGATTGTAGAGTCAACCAGCAGGATTGTACACCGAAATATGCATGATTGTAGAGTTGTCTGCCATGATTGTAGAGTCAACTAACATGATTAGTTGGCTACCTGTAGTTTGGTACCACAAGTCAACGACCATCCACTAACATGATTGAAGACTCCACTAACATGATTGAAGACTCCACTAACATGATTCTCCCTTCCCCAGCCACACCGCTCAATACCATTAGTAGGTCAGTCACTTTGTACGCGTCCATCTTTTAAGTAGAGGATTAACTCACCAGATAAATCAAGGCCTGAGGTTCAGCCCCTATGGAACTAGCGGTGATACTGAGCGTCGATAATGTATTCATATTTGACTAGGAACCTCTTTTTTTTTTAATCATAAATTATTTTTTTTTATGATTCTTTCAAGCAAAGTGCCAAAACGAAAGTATCAGTCTCTTTAGGTAAGATTTAATTATTATTATTTTTTAATTGCAAGCCACACGGGTTGTTTCAACGGAATCAGCCAAGAAAACCAAAGACTTGGTGGAAGTTTAAATCTCTAACACCCACTCGTAGGACGTAATTATCTACTCTCTTACAGGAGCGTCTCCTACCTAAGAATCCAAACGTGACAGACGTACAAAGCTGAAGTAAGTACGTCCTGATGTACATTTCGTTTAGACATACACAGAGGCACGTTTGAAACCTTGACATTCTGCCTGGACATCGACAACCTAACTCTTACTTAGCAAGGTGTGTGTGTGTTTGTGCAGGTTTTTAAAGCACATCAACTAGTTCCTAACGTTGACTTGACAACCTTAATGCATGT
This sequence comes from Biomphalaria sudanica, assembly GCA_036873155.1. NCBI lineage: Eukaryota > Metazoa > Mollusca > Gastropoda > Planorbidae > Biomphalaria > Biomphalaria sudanica. The sequence goes on along the minus strand of JAZGLO010000181.1, from coordinate 35,683 downwards.
TAACTTAGACTTGACAACCTTAATGCATGTAACTTAGACTTGACAACCTTAATGCATGCAACTTAGACTTGACAACCTTAATGCATGAAACTTAGACTTTATGCATGCAGCCTGGCGAAGCTATGATAGGGGGGGGGGATTTCCCGGTCCCCACTTTAGGGGGGCCCCAAAATGAATGGCCAAAATTTTATTTTTACACTAAATATTAAATATTACGATTTTTATCTCATGTCCTGATGTCGAATGTCAAAATCTAAGGGCGGCCCCCTAGGCCCCCAAACGATGGCAAATTCCTAGCTACGCCACTGAGTTCAGCCAACCACTTGAGTGAGTTCATGTTGGGTGAGGAGTTCAAAACCCGCTGGTCCAGTTGAACTCCAAGGCGATGTCCGTGACTTTCACTCCAGCCTTGGTTCAGCACCAACGTCATCCACCTGGGACACACACACACACATCACATATACACACAACACCCACACCATATACACACACATCACATACACCAAGTACACACACACACCACATACACAACACTTCATTGACAGCGCCTACATTTCTCCCGCACCGCACTGACGTGCCACAAGTTCCGGAAGTAGAAACAATGAGCAGACGTCGTTTAGTTCTTACTTTGAACACGTTGTACTTTTTGACTGAATCAGAAACACTGTCAAGCAACAAAGTTCAAACCAACTAGATCTAAGTTTTAAAACCCAACTAAGAGAGTTCCACTGAAATAGTCGGAATCGAAACATTGTGTGGAGCAATAAAGGTCTATCTCATTGGCCGCTTACCCAGCGAAACCCCAAGACTGGTATCTCTGTATGTTGAACGTCAGACCGAGAGTTCGCTACACAAACTTGTCTAGAACGTTGGCACCAAGCTTCAAGTTTTAAAACTTAGGTCTGTGAAAGTCCTGCCCTTGTTGTTATAAAAGGTCTTAGACACACAGCACAAACATAGACACACACACAGCACACACAAACGTGGACACTCTTGTTTAAATCGCCTATGGACAACATTTGGCGTGACCCCAGTTGTAAGGTTGAACACTTCTAGAACACGAGTCTTAAGTCTCATGGAGACTCGAGGTCACTCCAGGGTCCGAGCGCAACAATAAAGCACTTCACTGCACGGTGAGGGCCTAATCTAGTCGGTGAGGGCCTAATCTAGTCGTCAGCATTTTAAGATTATTTTTTTCAAAAAGGTGCTAAGAGTCAAGGTGAGATTGGACCAAGTCCTATCGTCAACATGCTGTAGTAAGCAGGTCGTTGGATTGTAGCCACAACTTCCTGGTACAGATGAACCGATGCAGGCGTTAGTATATATTTATTTTTTATAAATCAACTTTAAATAACTTGAAGTTACGTCTCTTCTGAACTACATAACCTGTATTATATAAGATAAGATAAGATAGTCACAGATTTCCATTGAGATGAGATCTAGATCTAATAGTAATGAAATAACTGATATTTAACCAAATCTAGCTCACCACAAAACCACGTCTTTACCCTGTCATGTCTCTAGATCGTCCGTCATTCTTTACATATATTATGAATGGGACCCTGTCGTGATGTCATCCTTCTCCAAGACCTACAATGAATGCTCCTTTTCGTCATGATCCCCTAGAAACAAACAAACAAACACATACACATTCCCTAACACATGGGAGGAAACATTTCCCCAGAGTCTGCGTCATCATAGACTTAACTCCAATTCTCGCTTCGGAGAGATTTGTTTTGTATAGTTATCTCCATAGCAACCGTTACTATGAGCCATTCACTTGACTTTATTGGCTACAACAACAAAAATTGTTTGTAAAATATGAGCAACAAAAAAGAAAAAAAGTGAAACTTAAAAGAGAGTGTAGGTGTCAACACTTATAAGTTGTACACAACACTTAACTTGCACACAACACTTGTACACAACACTTAACTTGTACACAACACTTGTACACAACACTTGTACACAACACTTGTACACAATACTTAACTTGTACACAACACTTGTACACAACACTTAGCTTGTACACAACACTTAGCTTGTACACAACACTTAACTTGTACACAACACTTCCCGGACATGCTATCCTGCCTCATAGTGGCGCCCGGGTGGAAACGATCGTAGGAGGAAATGATTAGGCTAAAGGGTAGCAAAACAAGACTCCCGTGGGGGTGCCTAAGGGGGTGCGAGAGCATCCTCATTGCACTGCGCGGAGTTGTAAAAAAGCTCCCACAACCTTGTCACAATCCAGGCGCTGTTCCTCAAGGGGCCGTTACATAAATGGCGTGTCCCGCACGGTTAGCCTGGTATAGAAAAGGAAAATGAAGGGGGTCTTAATGTACGCGGCCTCTTGCTTCGAGTCTGACCCACCCGCCACACTGTTCTCATTCAGGCCGGTGAAAGAGAGCTCTTGTTCACTTTTGCTGGCCTAGAGTTCCAAGAGCTGAGGGCTCAACTCTACCTGACAGTTTCAAGAAGAAAAAGAAGAACACAACACTTGTACACAACACTTAACTTGTACACAACACTTGTACACAACACTTAACTTGTACACAACACTTATACACAACACTTAACTTGTACACAACACTTAACTTGTACACAACACTTAACTTGTACACAACTTGTACACAACACTTGTACACAACACTTGTACACAACACTTAACTTGTACACAACACTTGTACACAACACTTAACTTGTACACAACACTTATACACAACACTTAACTTGTACACAACACTTAACTTGTACACAACACTTAACTTGTACACAACACTTGTACACAACACTTGTACACACACTTGTACACAACACTTAACTTGTACACAACACTTGTACACAACACTTGTACACAACACTTGTACACAACACTTGTACACAACACTTGTACACAACACTTAGCTTGTACACAACACTTGTACACAACACTTAACTTGTACACAACACTTAACTTGTACACAACACTTGTACACAACAATTACACACACACACAAATGAACAGTCGAAAAGTCATTCACTTGCTTGTCGAAATTCAATCATGATCTATGTTCCTACAAATGTGTAGGCGAGTAGTGAAGAAATATTGAGACAAAGTAGAATGTAACAAAAAAAATGGTGTCAAAAACAAAATGTGAATGTACTGCTAGCGATAAAAGAGGACAGAAAAGAAACCCAACAAGTTATAGTTTAGTTTGAGTATCTCATAGAATGATAGGGTGTTTGTATGTCACCAAATCCTAAAAGATCATTCTGAGTTTCTTGATAATCCTTTGTCTATGTACCTTAAACTCCTGCCATTTCTGGCTACCTCGGATTTATGCTGATGTTTTTAACACGGGCCAAGAGAGACAACCACGTCCTGGCTGAGCCATTGGATAAAACTGAACGAGATAACTACAGCAGCTTATCACCCGTCACTCCCTGACATCTTGCTGACGTCACACCGCTGGGACAACTTATCGCAGACTTGAATAACATCAACAAATGATTGCTTCATCCCAAGTCTACTTGGACAGTTAAGGCGGAGGTAGGAAGAAGGTAATGAGGTAGGGAGGAGGTGAGGTGAGGAAGAGGTAAGGAGGAGGTAATGAAATTGTTTTCAGAAGACAAAAAAACGCATGAACGTTTTGTCGTTAATTTAAAACAATATGACCCTCACCGATCCCTTAGTCAGTTGGTCCGTAGGGGCACCTTGCAAGAGTCGTCAACAGTCTTTCTCCATTCCTCCCATAGCTTTCTCTGTCTCTTTTTCTTTTTCCTGGTACTGTTCCCTGAAGGAAGGTCTTAGCAAGCCCCGAAGACTTGTAATATACCATTGAGTTTTAGTTTCCTATATTTTTTCCCAATAGTTAGCAGGTCATCTGCTATCAGGTCATCAGGTCATCATGGCTGCAGTAACACTGTCTCTAATCTCTTCCTCTGTGATGCGGCCTTGAATACGAATATATCCCATAATACAAAATGTTGCCTTTGATATACATAACATCTTAGTCCAGGGAGTCAACAAAATATTCAAAACTGTAGGGTTCAAAGGTTACCGACTCTAACAATCAATACGAAAAACTAACATCCTGAAACAGGATTTAGAAATGTCTATATTAGATAAGGACCAGTGGCGAAGCTAAGGATTTGGGGGTCCGGTGGGGGGCATTACCTCTTTAGGAGCCCCTGCATTTGACATCATGGCATGAGATAATGGCGTAATGTTTAATGTAAAAACACATTTCGGCCACTCATTTGGGCCCCCACGGGGGGGGGGGGGTACATTTTCACATTTAAACTCCCCTTCCCCACTCTAGCTACGCCACTGATAATGACCTACATTACAGTGTACCTACGATAGTGGAGTAACCAATATCCCAGTTGTCAATAACAGTCCCGAAATTAAACAGAAGCAACAAAAGGGAGAACAAGACACCAAGATCACCGCCAGTGAATGTCAACCCTTGATGGCCTGAGATCTGTGCCACGAGATCCCCGAGTCTGGCTAAATTATGCATGGAAATTAAATAAGCCGCCACCGGAGTGTTGGAACCCAAGTGAACTGGTGATAGCACAAGTGGCCGATCAATCAACTAGATAAGGTGACCGATATACTCACGTGTGTACGGTGTGAATTCAGTTCTGCAGGTGGACATGACGTGCCAAATACGCTATACAAAAACTGACTCTTACTTACACATTAACATCCTGTTTGTATATGAGAGAGAGAGAGACAGAGAGAGAGACATGACGGGCTATGAACATAACGCTATATAGCTTGCTGTAAGACTATTTCAAAAGTTTTCAAACTTTTGATGTCACTGTTTAGTCAGCGACGTAAACTTATACCTAAACTATTCTGTTGGACCGTGTCAAGTCTTGTGACCGTGGTCTGTCACTAGTTCATGGCCAAACAATAGCCCCATTGTTACAACAGCCTGGCACGTCCATGACATGGTAGAATCTATTACGAAACATTTTCTTTGCCCCCCACCCCCCACTCCTCTGACATGTCAAGTCTAAATCACGTCTGCAGAACTGAAGAAGAAAAAAAAAACCCAAGACAATGTCTAAATCACGTCTGCAGAACTGAAGAAAAAAGAAACAAAACCCAAGACAATGTCTAAATCACGTCTGCAGAACTGAAGAAGAAAAAAAAAACAACCCAAGACAATGGGGAAAACCAAAGGAGGAGGGTAGGGCCGTGTGGTAATTTTGAGCTTAGCCACTGTGATGGTCAAACTATCAAGCATTTGACTTTTCAACCAAGAGACTTCGAGACCCTGGTGATGTAGTCCAATGAAAGGAGTTGGTTCCTGTAATGACCGCATAGTCAATGGATGGTCACTGATACACTAGAATCTCACTCCATTGCTTCGTATCGAAGGGAAAACTTTAAAAAAAAAAACCAAGACCCATTAAAAAAAAGCCACAAGCTTCAAACCAAATCTCACTATTTATAAATACATTTGTTTTTGCCATAGGTTTGGGAAGGGATATAGTTCGCGTAAGGTCTGTGTAACTTGATACATTAAAACCTCTAAATAATAAACATAAAAGTAAAGTAAAGTTCCCCATTCAGACCTTGTGGTCTATAGGCAGATGATGTAAAGGTCACCTGTTTCTGTGGCCTACGGTTGACGAGGGTGTCAGCACAACGACCAACCGCCTTTACTTTTCCCTAACTAATGTTAGGTACTGTTAAGGCTTCCGCGCGGTGTTGGTTCTTGGAAATATAACTAGTGTAGATCTACGTCTGTCTGGAAGTAACACTGAACTCAAACTACTTCAGTAACACCGGCGAAAGGCCGAAACAATCAAAATATGTAGTCGACGCTGATGTTGTTCTACAAATATATTTAATAATCAAGAAGGGACTCGTCCGATGTCAGTTGTTCTACAAATATATTTAATCATCAAGAAGGGACTCGTCCGATGTCAGTTGTTCTACAAATATATTTAATCATCAAGAAGGGACTCGTCCGATGTCAGTTGTTCTACAAATATATTTAATCATCAAGAAGGGACTCGTCCGATGTCAGTTGTTCTACAAATATATTTAATCATCAAGAAGGGACTCGTCCGATTTTAGTTGTTCTACAAATATATTTAATCATCAAGAAGGGACTCGTCCGATGTCAGCTATGTCCGTAAATCCGTATATCTATTGTACTGCTCTATACGAAGCGTCTTCTTTGTAGCGTCACTTAGAGCGTTCTTGTTTTTTAACTAACTTTACGTCATCGTCGCTAAGTAAAACTGTACCCTATTCCCGAAAAAAATAACTAATTCCTAATCAGGTCATAACAGTACCCATTAGAGCTGGGTGGACTCAGAGGCGCCCGAAGATCCTGAAATTAAAAATCCCAGTCATCACCAGGATTCGAACCCCTGTCCCCGGTTTGGAAGCCAAGCGCTTTACCGCTCAGCCACCGCGCCTCCAATTAATAAACATACTAGTTAACAAACTGTTTCGATCAAAAGACAACCAAACAAGAGTTCGAATGTATCTAGCTCTGGTAAGCAAAGACCAGGTGTCCTGTAGATTTGGAAGCCAAGCGCTTTACCGCTCAGCCACCGCGCCTCCAATTAATAAACATACTAGTTAACAAACTGTTTCGATCAAAAGACAACCAAACAAGAGTTCGAATGTATCTGGCTCTGGTAAGCAAAGACCAGGTGTCCTGTAGATGTCAGCACAGCATCAAGTCCATGTTCGACCCGAGGTCAGTCGTGCAAACCAAAATCAGATCAGCGGATTGACAGCATTATTGTCCACAGTGGTCAGCTGGTTACTTTATACTCCATGTACAAAAAGAGTCCTACGATGTTGGTTAACCAGCTCAGTTCTAATGGTGGAAAGAAAACCAAAAAATGTTTCGCTCGTAGCATTTCTTCCCTTGTTAGATCTGGACACAAACCCAAACCACTTGAATGTGTACATGTGACATCATAAAGACAAGAAATCGAGAATGAAGTTTTGTTAACTCCTGGCTAATGCAGTTCTAGAGTTTAGAGAAAATCAAAACAAGACTTTAAATACAAGACAAAATGAGGAAAACAATCGATGAAATATACCTGATGGTAAGAAATCGAAATTTAATTTTATTATTTAAAAAGAAACCGAAATAAATCTGTAAAGAGGAGTCACGTGGTCAGTCAAAAATTGATAAAGAAGTCAGTGCTGGGTGGTGTTGAAAATCACCCCTCCCTGAAATGAGTATACCCTAGTGATGTACTGCTTGAATGTCTATACTTATGTTAAGAAACCAAATGTAGCCTCAAGGCGCTGAGTAGAATAAAGTATTTCAACGCTTCCTATTTCAGGAAACTATTTCCCAAATCTTTATTTTGTGTTGCTTTCAGCTGTAACTTTCCAAGCAGTGGTAACAACCAACACGAGTCTGTCATGTCTGTACACCAACACGAGTCTGTCATGTCTGTACATCAACACGAGTCTGTCATGTCTGTCATGTCTGTACACCAACACGAGTCTGTCATGTCTGTACACCAACACGAGTCTGTCATGTCTGTACACCAACACGAGTCTGTCATGTCTGTACACCAACACGAGTCTGTCATGTCTGTACACCAACACGAGTCTGTCATGTCTGCACACCAACACGAGTCTGTCATGTCTGTCCATCAACACGAGTCTGTCATGTCTGTACACCAACACGAGTCTGTCATGTCTGTACACCAACACGAGTCTGTCATGTCTGCACACCAACACGAGTCAGTCATGTCTGTACATCAACACGAGTCTGTCATGTCTGTACACCAACACCAGTCTGTCATGTCTGTACATCAACACGAGTCTGTCATGTCTGTACATCAACACGAGTCTGTCATGTCTGTACACCAACACGAGTCTGTCATGTCTGTACATCAACACGAGTCTGTCATGTCTGTACATCAACACGAGTCTGTCATGTCTGTACACCAACACGAGTCTGTCATGTCTGTACACCAACACGAGTCTGTCATGTCTGTACATCAACACGAGTCTGTCATGTCTGTACATCAACACGAGTCTGTCATGTCTGTCATGTCTGTACACCAACACGAGTCTGTCATGTCTGTACACCAACACGAGTCTGTCATGTCTGCACACCAACACGAGTCTGTCATGTCTGTCCATCAACACGAGTCTGTCATGTCTGTACACCAACACGAGTCTGTCATGTCTGTACACCAACACGAGTCTGTCATGTCTGTACATCAACACGAGTCTGTCATGTCTGTACACCAACACGAGTCTTTCATGTCTGCACACCAACACGAGTCTGTCATGTCTGTCCATCAACACGAGTCTGTCATGTCTGTCCATCAACACGAGTCTGTCATGTCTGTACACCAACACGAGTCTGTCATGTCTGTACATCACCACGAGTCTGTCATGTCTACACCAACACGAGTCTATCATGTCTGTACATCATTACGAGTCTGTCATGTCTGTACACCAACACGACTCTGTCATGTCTGTCCATCAATACGAGTCTGTCATGTCTGTACACCAACACGAGTCTGTCATGTCTGTCCATCAACACGAGTCTGTCATGTCTGTCCATCAACACGAGTCTGTCATGTCTGTCCATCAACACGAGTCTGTCATGTCTGTACACCAACACGAGTCTGTCATGTCTGTCCATCAACACGAGTCTGTCATGTCTGTCCATCAACACGAGTCTGTCATGTCTGTACACCAACACGAGTCTGTCATGTCTGTACATCAACACGAGTCTGTCATGTCTGTACACCAACACGAGTCTGTCATGTCTGTACATCAACACGAGTCTGTCATGTCTGTACACCAACACGAGTCTGTCATGTCTGTACACCAACACGAGTCTGTCATGTCTGTACACCAACACGAGTCTGTCATGTCTGTACACCAACACGAGTCTGTCATGTCTGTACACCAACACGAGTCTGTCATGTCTGTACACCAACACCAGTCTGTCATGTCTGTACATCAACACGAGTCTGTCATGTCTGTACATCAACACGAGTCTGTCATGTCTGTACACCAACACGAGTCTGTCATGTCTGTACATCAACACGAGTCTGTCATGTCTGTACATCAACACGAGTCTGTCATGTCTGTCATGTCTGTACACCAACACGAGTCTGTCATGTCTGTACACCAACACGAGTCTGTCATGTCTGTACATCAACACGAGTCTGTCATGTCTGTACATCAACACGAGTCTGTCATGTCTGTCATGTCTGTACACCAACACGAGTCTGTCATGTCTGTACATCAACACGAGTCAGTCATGTCTGTCATGTCTGTACACCAACACGAGTCTGTCATGTCTGTACACCAACACGAGTCTGTCATGTCTGCACACCAACACGAGTCTGTCATGTCTGTCCATCAACACGAGTCTGTCATGTCTGTACACCAACACGAGTCTGTCATGTCTGTACAACAACACGAGTCTTTCATGTCTGTCCATCAACACGAGTCTGTCATGTCTGTACACCAACACGAGTCTGTCATGTCTGTCCATCAACACGAGTCTGTCATGTCTGTACATCAACACGAGTCTGTCATGTCTGTACACCAACACGAGTCTGTCATGTCTGTACACCAACACGAGTCTGTCATGTCTGTACACCAACACGAGTCTGTCATGTCTGTACACCAACACGAGTCTGTCATGTCTGTACACCAACACGAGTCTGTCATGTCTGTACACCAACACGAGTCTGTCATGTCTGCACATCAACACGAGTCTGTCATGTCTGTACACCAACACGAGTCTGTCATGTCTGTACACCAACACGAGTCTGTCATGTCTGCACACCAACATGAGTCTGTCATGTCTGTACATCAACACGAGTCTGTCATGTCTGTCATGTCTGTACACCAACACCAGTCTGTCATGTCTGTACATCAACACGAGTCTGTCATGTCTGTACATCAACACGAGTCTGTCATGTCTGTACACCACACGAGTCTGTCATGTCTGTACATCAACACGAGTCTGTCATGTCTGTACATCAACACGAGTCTGTCATGTCTGTCATGTCTGTACACCAACACGAGTCTGTCATGTCTGTACACCAACACGAGTCTGTCATGTCTGTACATCAACACGAGTCTGTCATGTCTGTACATCAACACGAGTCTGTCATGTCTGTCATGTCTGTACACCAACACGAGTCTGTCATGTCTGTACACCAACACGAGTCTGTCATGTCTGCACACCAACACGAGTCTGTCATGTCTGTCCATCAACACGAGTCTGTCATGTCTGTACACCAACACGAGTCTGTCATGTCTGTACACCAACACGAGTCTGTCATGTCTGTACATCAACACGAGTCTGTCATGTCTGTACACCAACACGATTCTGTCATGTCTGCACACCAACACGAGTCTGTCATGTCTGTCCATCAACACGAGTCTGTCATGTCTGTCCATCAACACGAGTCTGTCATGTCTGTACACCAACACGAGTCTGTCATGTCTGTCCATCAACACGAGTCTGTCATGTCTGTACACCAACACGAGTCTATCATGTCTGTACATCATTACGAGTCTGTCATGTCTGCTCGTCCATTTTGTTCTTACCTTGATTATATTCCTATGATTTCAGACGTTAAGTGATCCAAGTCATGGTCAGAAATATTCTTTGCAACCAATGGACCTCATTCACCAATCGTAAACAAACAACATTTAGCCACGTGATTCTCTCTTCTATTACGATCTAATTTTTAATACACAATGGCTATCACGTGACAGTTTTTTCCGTTGTTTTATCAATATTATCACATGACTAAATGTTGTTTGTTTACGATTGGTGAATGAGGTCCATTTTATATTTTAAAAAAAAGCAAACTACCGTCCAATAGACACCCAATCTACAAGTAACAACTTATTACAAAAGTTTGTGTACAATTTATTTCAAACAACAATGTCCTAACTAACTCTGATGTGCTTAAATTTTTTTTCTCAACAGTTTTGTTCCATTGGAAATGTCACCAAAACTTTTCCACGGGAAAGACAATGTCGTCTGCTTAGAACAAAAGTAAATATAGAGCAATAACTTATTTCTCCACATTATAGGCACACACAAATACTAATGTAAGGAGATCATGCAACACGTACCTATGTAAAGTTTGCTGTGACTTGGTCAGAACAAACGTCTTCTAATACATGTATAGCCGAGACCAACTGACCAAGTCCATTGACTAAATTCTACTTGTGAAGTCTACCAACACACACACACTAATGTAAGGAGAATCATGCAACACGTACCTATGTAAAGTTTCCTGTGACTTGGTCAGAACAAACGTCTTCTAATACAGGTATAGCCGAGACCAACTGACCAAGTCCATTGACTAAATTCTACTTGTAAAGTCTACCAACACACACACACTAATGTAAGGAGAATCATGCAACACGTACCTATGTAAAGTTTGCTGTGACTTGGTCAGAACAAACGTCTTCTAATACATGTATAGCCGAGACCAACTGACCAAGTCCATTGACTAAATTCTACTTGTGAAGTCTACCAACACACACACACTAATGTAAGGAGAATCATGCAACACGTACCTATGTAAAGTTTGCTGTGACTTGGTCAGAACAAACGTCTTCTAATACATGTATAGCCGAGACCAACTGACCAAGTCCATTGACTAAATTCTACTTGTGAAGTCTACCAACACACACACACTAATGTAAGGAGAATCATGCAACACGTACCTATGTAAAGTTTCCTGTGACTTGGTCAGAACAAACGTCTTCTAATATATGTATAGCCGAGACCAACTGACCAAGACCATTGACTAAATTCTACTTGTGAAGTATACCAACACACACACAGCGCGTTACTTGCAGAGGCCAGTCCAATCAGTTTTAGTACACACTTGGTACGGTACAGTTAAAGAAAGAGGGCGCTGGGGTGGAACGCGCCCATCTGCGTGAGTTACTTCAGTAGTACCGATACTTAGGACCAGGTCAAAGGTCAGGTTAAGTGGGTCAAGACGAGCAGAGATGTTTCAGCAGCAGGAAGGTCGCGGGAGAGACCTGCTTAATTAGCCCCAGTGAGGATCGCCGTACTATCTGATCTAAACCATTTGGTCGCTTCTGAGCAGAACCGAGCTTCTTATCACGTGACTTCATCCTCTACTGCCCGCCTTCTTACGTCCACCTTCCTGAAAGCGATTTGAAAAGACTGTCTGCTATTGCTCTTATATTAGAAAGTTCTCTTCAGTGTGACTGGAAACTTTTAAGGAAAAAAAATGGTAGAGCCGTTATTGCATAACTATCGCAGTGACACGCCAGATAAAACCAAAACAAAAACTCCTGCTTCTTACTGTTTCACTGCTGCTCTGGTAATAAAACAAACGGCCAACGGGACTTGTGTCTGGTTTGAAATAGAAAATACCGTCACTGTTGCTGCTGCTGCTGCTGCTGCTGCTGCTGCTGTTTTTATTTACGAGTGTCCCATGTAGTCTACTGAAGCCTGTCGTACAAGATACGTAGCCGCGCAGTGTCAGTACTTTGGCCTCGAGTCATCGACAGATTTGTCCATGAGATAAAAGTGACAAAAAAGTTCATTTCCTCACCGACACGGTCAACTGGTTCAAGGAGGAAACGCATGACTCAACACTACCGTTTTTTTTTTTGGTCAATTTTTATATGACTTATCACGTGGTTGATCAAATTAAAGTCTTCAACTTCAAAACATACAAAAAAAAAAAAACATAAAAAAAACAATTTAAAAAAAAGACAATACCTTCATTATACAACTTAAAATATAATTAAAAATATTATTATTATTATATTATTAAATATAATAGAAAATTAATTTTAAAAAAAATCAACAATGCCTTATATTCGGAACCTCCCGGCCGCGATAGCCCTTTCAAAATCGCAATAGTCCTTTCAAAACCGATGTTGGCTCTGTTCTAAGTCTAGTTCTGAAGCCAAAGTTACATTTTACTTTTTTTTTTACTTTGAAAATTATAACTGTCAAACTAGTTTTCCCACGTGTGGCCAACGAGCTAGTAATTAATTTCTCAGCAATAGACATCACCTGTTAAATTTCTAGGAAAATCGTTAGAGCCGTTTTGAGATCCGCGGTACGCGTTCAGGTTCCTGAAGGTCCCATGAAATTCTGACTTGAATAAAGATATTGCAATAATAAAGGACATTTTTTTCACTGGAGATTGTCGTTTTTATTTATTTGTAATTTACATTCAATAAATTAACAAACAATTCTTCTTCTTCTTCTTCGTTCTCATTGTTATGTTGGAGCGTTCAGACGACTAGACCAATACTTGAGATGAACTGCGCAGTGGTTTCCATATCAGGGAGCTCTCCATATAGTTTTCTTTCTATTGGGGTGTTTTGGGGCCAGTGTCTTGATCGGGCCTCTCGGTAAAGAGAGCAGTTTTGGAGGACGTGGTCGGCATTCTCTGGTGATACTCCACATGGGCGGATTTCACTGGTTCCAATTTTGAGGTTTCGGTACATGTGTTGTCGCATTCTGTTGTGTCGGTCCTGAGTCAAAAGATTAGACGTTGGTCTTGTCGTGATAGCTTATAGTAAGCGTAATCTTTCTTGTGATCTGGATGAGAGCTCGTCCATTTCTCATTTATTTTACTTAGAATTAATTTCTTCAATTCTTCTGGATAGAGTGCAGAGTTTATTAACAAACAATCATTATAATTATTAATGATCTAGTTGTTTTTAATGGTGACCTTAAAGTATTTCTCTATGAAAATGATACAACTATGTAACGGTACTCTTGTATATTTTAATAGAGTACTTCAAGCAATCAAAGGACATACATATCTGACAGAATTGCTTCCACCAAACCACAAAACAAGCCGAAAGTATTCAAAGATTTCCAGTAACACAAAGCAAGTGAAAGTACGAGACAGCAGAGTTTGACAGGAAGTGGGACAAAGGTCAAAGAGCAGACGAGAGTTTGACAGGAAGTGGGACAAAGGTCAAAGAGCAGAAGAGAGTTCGACAGGAAGTGGGACAAAGGTCAAAGAGCAGACGAGAGTTTGACAGGAAGTGGGACAAAGGTCAAAGAGCAGACGAGAGTTTGACAGGAAGTGGGACAAAGGTCAAAGAGCAGACGCGCCAAGTATTTTAATGAGACTTTGTAATCATAAGTCTTCGTGTAGGGTGAGTCTAGAAACCTGTAGCGTGATGATGGTCAATGAAATGGAGGTAGATTGTAATGTGCAACAAAACCACTAGACACCGGAAAGAAAAACAAAAAACAAATTCGTTATAAAAGTGACTACATTCTCAGTCTCGTTCAAATCTCGTCCAACGTGACTTAAAACATTCCAGCGAGAAACGCGCAGTAAAATTTTAAATAATTTCCTTTATGAAAGGTTTGTAACTCCATAAGCAGGGGCAAAAAGAGAGAGAGAAAAATAGGGACGAACAGAATAAGGAGAGAAAGTGAGAAAAGATAGAGAAAAAGAGAAAGAAATAGAAAGAGAGGAAAGGAAATAGAAAAGAAAGGATAGGACTTAATCATTGTCATATAATATAAAACTTGATTACTGAAACAATTGAAGAGGGGATTCAAAGACAAGAATATCATTACATAACATGAAACCAACCGGTCTAGCGCCAGCTGTATAATGACTTTAAACAAAATACAATCTATTGTTGATATCTTGAAATTGAATAAAACAGGGATAGCAGGTTGAACCTTTGAGAACAATGATAATACAGTACATTAGAACTAATGCTAGGCACAGTTATAGAAAGGTTGAAATAGATTTGGTTAAGAATGGAAGTAAGTGAGACAGACCTACATCCACACATAAAGTCGTAGAAAAGTTGTACTAACACTTTAAACCTCCACATCGTCCAATGAAACATCTGCATCCAATTAGCCCTCCCACCCCCCTCTCTCTCACTCTTTGTAGAAATCTAACTCCAGCTTCCAGGCAAGCCTAGTCGATAGTATTGATCCAACGCCCCACCTACACTCTGCTAGTCAACAACCTTCTTGTCGTTTCTTTTTGTTCACATTACCATTGCTTCCGTCCATCCCTACATCTATTTCAATCCATCTGTCCATTTATTTCAGTCCATCTGTCCATCTATTTCAGTCTATCTGTCCATCTATTTCAATCCATCTGTCCATCTATTTCAATCCATCTGTCCATCTATTTCAATCCATCTGTCCATCTATTTCAATCCATCTGTCCATCTATTTCAGTCCATCTGTCCATCTATTTCAATCCATCTGTCCATCTATTTCAATCCATCTGTCCATCTATTTCAATCCATCTGTCCATCTATTTCAATCCATCTGTCCATCTATTTCAGTCCATCTGTCCATCTATTTCAATCCATCTGTCCATCTATTTCAATCCATCTGTCCATCTATTTCAATCCATCTGTCCATCTATTTCAATCCATCTGTCCATCTATTTCAATCCATCTGTCCATCTATTTCAGTCCATCTGTCCATCTATTTCAGTCCATCTGTCCATCTATTTCAGTCCATCTGTCCATCTATTTCAATCCATCTCTCCATCTACTTTAGTCTATCTCTTCATCTATTTCTTCCTGTGATTCTATCTTGTATCATCGTTCCCAGAACACTTCATCCAAGCAGGAAACGTTTAAGTCAGATGTCAAAACAAAGGTTCAGAAATCCACGGTAAAAATGGCATGCGTTATCGACGACCATCAAGAGTTTAGCTGAGGTCAGAGGTCAGAAATCAGAGGCGTGGCGATTAGAAGTGTTGGCACACTGAATGGAGACACGCGGGTCATCATGAATGTAAAAGAGCAAGAGCCATCCGTATAAAACAGTTTTATGCCCCCAACCCCGAACTGAGATACCACTCCAATAGTCCCTCAGAGAGAAGCCCTGTGCCCTACTCAACGCATCTTTTGGTGCCGCGTTTTCCACTTAAAAGTTATGGTTTGATGTTGATTTTTTTTTTTCAGTACATGGACTCGAAGTTTAGAACTCGACCCCCATTGATCTCAGACAGAGAACATGCTTCAGTACATTCAAGAAAAACATTAAGACCTATCTGTTTCAAACTTTTGCAAAATAAGTTTTGAACTCTAGCGTTTGTGTCTCGTATGTTCTCACAGTTGCTTGAGCCAACATTGTGTTTGGTAACAGACTTATACAAATTGAAATATGTTCATTGAGTGACGCTATGAGTTAATTCCCTTTATAGTGTACATACTTTAGTGACAAGCATTGGCCTGGTCTCTGTATTTTCTTGTATATTTTCCAACTGACAAAGGCGGTGTGCATTGTAAAACAAAAACAAAAAATAGTAATGGTAATACACATAGTGCGAACCATGCATTATGGGTAAAAAAGTGCATTGTGGGTAAAAAGTGCATTATGGGTAAAAAATGCATTGTGGGTATAAAGTGCATTATGGGTAAAAAGTGCATTGTGGGTAAACAGATTGTTTCCTTGCATTGACCAGACAAGACAGGCCTTGTGTGGTCAGGTCATTCTTTGTTTGAGTGACCACTTAGTTCTCCAACAGAATGATAAACTGGGGAAGAGACTTGTTTTTTACGCTGACATTACAACAGGTCAACGAAAGAAGCGGGCATACTGAGAATGGCACAAAGAATTGTACAGTTGGCAGTCGGTTTAGTTTACTGCCAGGATGGGTATCTGAAAATGTAGGCACCGGATATTTAGGCACCGGATAATTAGGCACTTTTTGACAAGGCGGATAATTAGGCACCGGATAATTAGGCACTCTTTAATAAGCGTCCTTAATTTTGAAAATTTTTTAAAATGTTAACGTATATTTTATCCTTAGGCTATGGGCTATCGGTGACGTTATAATAAAAGCAAACTAGAACGATTCTTACTAAAGAAAAGCTGACAAAATGGGAAGAAAAAGACAATCATAAGAATGTGTGGAAAAAATGACTCCTGAGTCATTATATAATATAGACATCACAGGATTCGGGGGAGGGGAGGTAGAGATGATTCTTCGCTCATTGCTTCAGTCCATCACCAGCCCCTAAAAAGTTGACTGGTGAGTTTTTTTTAAATTGATGATTATGCAATCTGTGAGTGCCACTTGGTTGCAGAAAAAACTCTAACAACTTAATGAACAGGAAAAAAGACTCTAGTAGTCTGTATCAAAAGCTTTCGAACATTGAGACTTAGTAGTCACAGAAGCAGCTTTTATACATTGACCTGCTGAAAGAGGCCACTAATACTGGACCACAAATCGACTTAGATGTAGCTGGATAAAAACGTTTATTGCATCGGCATGATATTTCGCAGGTCGCGGAAAAGACTCGATACATTTCGAACCCAGGAGTCTCATATAGGTTCAACAGGTGGACCCATTTTGTTTTGAGATACCCGCCCGTGTGAAGGAGCCTGATTCATTGTTTTATCATAAATTGTCAACACAATCATCATATTAAGAACTTTAAAGATTTTCAATGAAAAGAGACCACTATTCCAAAAATTAATATAGAAATTTTCATCTCATCTGTCTTTTCCATAAACTCTTTATTTTGTTAATTTCAAAACATTTTATCGCGATTTCTAGCCATTTTGCAATGTCCAACCATATATATTTTATATAAATATCATAGCACATAAATTTGCATATATTGAATATATGCGTAGGTATAGTTAAAAATTAATTACCACAAAAAACAATTTGAAGGAGGTAACACACCTATACACTCACACAATAGATCTTCCTAAAGAGGTTGATAATAGAGATTAATGCTGTTATTAAAAAAATGAATACTACTTTAGTTTATTAACATATCTAATCCCTATAAGTAATGCAAGCAAAGCCGCCTCCTCATTCCCATACTCTTTTTAAGGAGACAAGTTTCTCCAGACTGCCAATTTAGCACCTATGCTGTTCCATACCCTTGAGCCCAGTGTGTAGCCCTAAGATTCACTAAGTAACTTTTACGACCAAGTTTACATCTATCTGCGAGAAATCCTCTCCCTTAAGTGGGAGTGTGTGCCCCCCCCCCCCGCCTATCCCATTTTAAAAGTATGACCCCTCCCTTTCCCACAAGCAGAGGGCAAATGCGATTATATTTATCGCCAACACTCCCCGACATAATAAAAATATTTTATAATACTTTTAAATCTAAACTATTGACATTAGTAACTAAATATTTACACAAATAGCATAACCATCAATTTAAAAAAACTCACCAGTCAACCTTAGGGGTTGGTGATGGAGGAAAGCAATGAGCGGAGAATCCTCTCTACCTCCCCTCCCCTGAATCCTGTGATGTCTATATTATATAATGACTCAGGAGTCATTTTTTCCACACATTCTCATGATTGTCATTTTCCCCCATTTTGTGAGCTTTTCTTTTATTAGAATCGTTATAGTTGCTATTTATTATAACGTCACCGATAGCCCATAGCCTAAGGATAAAATATACGTTAACATTTTAAAATGATTTTCAAAATTAAGGTCGCTAATTAAAGAGTGCCTAATTATCCGCCTTGTCAAAAAGTGCCTAATTATCCGGTGCCTAAATTTCCGGGTGCCTAAATTTCCGGGTGCCTAAATATCCGTAAATATGCGGTGCCTAAATATCTGGTGCCTAAATTTCCTAAATTCGCCAGGATGTGCACCATAGATTATGAACAGAGATCATGTGACAGAATGGTTCAGACAAGTGCACTATTAGAGCAGGATATACACGCAGACGTCAAGACCTAATGGTACAGTCAACAAAGATCTTATGAAAGTAAATCAGTGAAAGGTCAGAGCGACCAGTCAAGTGAAGAGAACAGTTACCATGTTGCCAGTTAGTATGATTATAGTCTAGTATTTATTGAAACAAAAATGTAATTTGATCACAAGCTGTTTTGACAAAGACAAAAGATTTCCAAAATACAGTATTTGTCCTCTATTTATAGATTGTACTACTCTATAGACTGTATGTCCTCTATTAACAGATTTGTCCTCTATAGGACACTGTAGACAACCAGATGTAGTTTCTCCTCGGTGCAAAGAATGTTAAACGAGGTAAAACTAAGTCAAACAAGTAGGTCACGCTGCTAATGCTGGCAGCTAGGTAAGACCGCCTGTAGATATACATGTTCCCTGGAGGACAAACATCGCCCCCCCCTCTACCCACCTCGCATCATAGTCAGGTAGCAGTATAAAGTGGAGCACACAGGGGGGGGGAGAGGTTGGGAGCAAGGTGGCAACACAAACAGACAGACAAACAGACAGACAAAAACAACGTGTGTCAAATAGTTTGACACCAGTGCGTAAGTATGAGAATGTGTTTCTCTGTGTGTGTGTGTGTGAATGATGAAGATAATAATTCTGTTTCTTTAATTAATAAAAAAAGACGAAAAGAAATTTAAAAAAAAACACAAAAAAACGTTCCTGTATTTGGAAGCACGCATCATAGTCGCTCAATACTTAGGAAAATGTCACCATCGCCCATACAAGGTCTGTCGTATGATGTAAGGAACTTTATCAAATGTGTCCAGTCCATCTGTTGTCTCGTCTTTTAGACCACAGGTTTTAGAAACTTTATACCACAGATTACCTACTCAATTTAAATCCCAGATTATTTACAAACTTTATACCACAGATTACCTACTCAATTTAAATCCCAGATTATTTACAAACTTTATACCACAGATTATATACTCAATTTAAATCCCAGATTATTTACAAACTTTATAACACAGATTATATACTAAATTTAAACCTCAGATTATCTACTCAATTTAAACCCCAGATTATTTAAAACATTAAAACCCAGATTATATACTCAATTTAAAACCCAGATTATATACTCAATTTAAAACCCAGATTATATACTCAATTTAAAACCCAGATTATATACTCAATTTAAAACCCAGATTATATACTCAATTTAAAACCCAGATTATTTAGTAATTAAAGCTTTAAAACAACGTATAAAATGCTAGACTGTAACATTTCGTAACTATAACCAAAGAGTCAGTATTTCAAGAGGAGGAACTGCTTGATATTTTGGACACACTCTAGAAGACGACTACGAGCTTAAACTAGAAATGTACCATTCAAACTGTCACAAGTCAAAACAAGATTTAAGTCAAAACTAACCAGTCAATGTCAAAAGGGATTTTCAATCCATTCCCTTCACGGGGCTGATAAAATTATCCGACAGACATTTTAACTTTACTCTCCTAAAGGCAACCATCAAGACAGAAACAAAAAATACAACGCAATGTTTAAACAAACAATTATATCATAGTTTGAAATTTATAAATATTGCGTAAGTCCAAAAATAAGTTTTAAAATGACGCCAGGAATAAAAAGGGTCAGAAAAATAAAATCAAGATAAAGTTTGGGAACAAAGTCCAATGTTTGATGTTGGTCAGTATTTCCGACGATAAAGGGATCAAATAGCTTGACCAGACAAGTCCAATCTCGACCCTCTACTCTCCGTCCACTTTGCGTGGGTGCATAAACTCAGCCACACAGTTGCCCACAAGATTCACATTCTCACCAGTTTGGATTTAGGTGACCAAAAATATTATTTGTCACTTTTTGCCAGACCGTTTAAACAAAAAAAAAAGATGTAGAATGTGCAGACATTCTAACGTACAGAATATTAACATGTCAAACCTTTGACCCAAGGCAGTTCCACGGCTAAGAAGTTTTCTAAACATTCTGTTGGAGACGAACCAGTCTCCCAAGATGTATCAGAATGTTATCATGTTTTAAATGTGTCAATCGTCTGTTTCGCAATGTCACCACCTTTGTTAAAGTGGATGTACTCTGTGTGTGTGTGTGTGTGTTTAAGGGGAATATAAAAATGTGTTTTACTGTTACTTGGGAAGACGCCATGATTTCTGTGAAACTAAGTATAAGATAATGAAGGGTTGGTGTTATGGTATCTCAATATTGTAGGACTAGATTAACAGACGTTATAATATGTATAATAGATTGTTAATAAGAATCGGATCTGTTGACCACACAATAGACTGTCACGAGACTCCATCATAAGACAACCTTGAAAAGCAAATAGTTTACGTATATAGACAGAGAAGACTACAATTCCAGCAGACACATCACAACGACGTAGTCCACAAGTAGACACATCACAACAACGTAGTCCACAAGTAGACACATCACAACAACGTAGTCCACAAGTAGACACATCTCAGTAAAGTAGACACATCACAGTAACGTAGTCCACAAGTAGACACATCACAGCGACGTAGTTAAGAGTAGACACATCACAGCGGCGTAGTCCGCACGTGGACATATCACAGCGACGTAGTCCACACGTAGACACATCACAGCGACGTAGTCCACAAGTGGACACATCACATCAGCGTAGTCCACAAGTAGATACATCACAACAGCGTAGTCCACAAGTAGACGCATCACAGCGGCGTAGTCCACAAGTAGACACACCACAGCAACGTAGTCCACAAGTAGACACATCAGAGCAGCGTAGTCCGCAAGTAGACACATCACGACAACGTAGACCACAAGCAGACACATTACAACAACGTAGTCCACAAGCAGACAAATCATATCAACGTAGTCCACAAGCGGACACATCACAGCGACGTAGTCCACAAGCAGACACATCACAGCAATGTAGTCCACAAGCAGACACATCGCAACAAGGTAGTCCACAATCATATGTGTGTGTATGTGTTTCTGAACATATAGTACATAGCTGATTGCTTCTTGATTGAACAGATCAGACCACAACATACACACTCAACATTTTCTTGCTATAGTCCCTTACCTACATGTCTGAGGGGGGGGGGGGGCTGTGCTTAATGAGTTATTGATGACATCATAGCGGCCCACGCCCCATCCACCCAGCCCTCCTGATGGACACACATTGAGCCCTTCACGCCGCCACTGTAGCGCGTTGTTCACTGACATTTGGAAGTATGGAGGTTTAGACGGCCGGGCTCTGCCTCATTAAAATGCTCTCTGCTGTATACATCGAGTCTACCAGAAGCAGGGTAAATGAGAAGATAGACGTCCTGAGCTTGTATTACCGTCTCTATTGCATATAATGTGTTGCCTACATGAGCAGCGTCGGCCATGGGATGTAATGGCGTCATCTAAGGGGACTATTAACATTCGATCACGCTCAAGTGGGGAAAGGGTTTATAGGGGACACACGGGGAGGGACATTAGCATAGTATCTTTTTCTGTGCGACTTTAATCAACACACACACACGTACAAACACACTTGGACACACACACAGAATTACAAACACACTTGGACACACACAGACGTACAAACACACTTGGGCACCCACAGACGTACAAACACACTTGGACACACACACAGACGTACAAACACACTTGGACACACACAGACGTACAAACACACTTGGACACACACAGACGTACAAACACACTTGGGCACCCACAGACGTACAAACACACTTGGACACACACAGACGTACAAACACACTTGGACACACACATCTTTCTAAAGAATGTTTAGGACCATTTTTAAAAATATAGTTTGATAGTACATTGATAGTACATTGACCAAAAAAAAGTCTCTCAACCACGTTTTCCATCAGATACTGAGAAATAACATCTAGCGATATGTCCAACAGGATGACATTGAATATGACATGTGAACAGTCTATTCCTATTCAACGTTGTTAAAGGGTCTACGTGCGTGTTTCCGATGTAACCATGAAGAAATTAGAGCGGATGGTTTTGGTTGTGTAGGCCGAAGAGTTTCTGATGAAACCACGAGCTGGTCTGTCGTCATCCAAGTCGATAAAAAGCGCTGGTGAGAGAGTTAAAGGGGAGATAAGCAGCAGACGTGAGGCAGTAAAGACGTGTATTCGTAGTGAGTTAATAATTTTAAATTATCGTTTTGTTGAAGATGTTTATATCTTAAATAAAAGTTATTGATGTCTGTTTTAAGTCTTTTCAGAATTTAATTCGCCTACATCCCCTGGAGCAACAAACCAACTAACTGTTGTTGTTTTTACAACGCTGACCTAGAACAGTATCTAACAATATCTTGTTTAGACTATCATTAGACAGCTATATACTTTCAGAAGTCGCTAGATAGACGCCTATATCGGTTAGTTGTACTGGATGTTTGGAGCTACAAACCAAACGACCGGGAGACCACAAACCTGACCCGTTTTCTACACCGCTGACCTACAGCCGTCAATATCTAGGGTGGATTATCATCGGACAGCTACTTCCCTAAGTCGCTAGGTAGACTGTAAGGAGGGGTTAGGGGAAACCACTCTGCTAGTGAAGAGCTCATAATTGTAGAGTTATCTATTGTTTCTATAGTCTCGGCCCATTTTGCGCTCACTAAGACTCAGACGACGACCTATAACGGGGACTAATTCAGCTTATACCACCACTTCAGTCAAGTACAATTAATTACCAATAATTAATTAAATTATTGGTTAATTTTTTTTTTTTTGATTCTTGTGTTGTCGGGTAAAAAAATATAATTGTGCGAAATTTTAGCTTGATCCGAGATTGGGTGTGGGAGAAATAGCGCGTATGTACTTTTTGCCAGACAGACAGAGCGAGTTGATGTAAAAACGCGAATCGAGATGGGTATTAAACCTAATGACTTTCATATTATTATTATTTTTTTTTAATAAAAAGGTACCATGTAAATCTAGATGGTGGAAAATGTATGTGGTATACAGATCTAGAATCATTCTAAAAGTCTAAATCGTATCCTGATTTGGTTTGGATAATTAGAGAGACACTAGAGTGTAGACAAAAATAACTGATTTTGGCATTCAGTGAAAACAATCTTACAACTAGTGGTTGGCCCTGTTTATCAGAATCAAAGCAACGGGCGTATCCGGTGGGTACTGACAAAGATGTTTACATAAAACTAATCCTACCTGTATTTTAAATTGTGCTCCTTTCAACTGAACACGAGTTTCTATCAATTGAAATTGTGCGCAACGACTATATCCGTTTAGAAGAACAGTTACACTGACAGCAGACGACAGGCTGATATAAAACCCAGCGCAGAGAAACGCGCCATCACGGAACACGGTGTAATCAACCGAGCAGGCTGATGAATGCGAGATAGGTAGTACGCAGATGGCGATGACGCAATACGGCACGTCACATCAGTGTCTCGCACACAGCCTTTACTCTCTGAGACAAATCTTTAAATAGATCTGATAACCTACTTTTTTTTTTGGTTTCAAAGAAGAGTCAGACAAGTTCGAGTAACCCGCTCACGGTAAGATGTAAACAATGACGTCATCACGGGCCAACGCCTGCATCAAGCATGAATTCGTACGGCGAACAAATATTGTATGTTATATAAACACACGCACACACACAATATATGACAAGGTCCAAACAAGACAGCCCAAGCTTCGGCCTAATTTATGTAGAGAGAGCTAAAGCAATGTGAAGGTTATTTAGTTATTTCAGTCAACCATTAAGTCAGAAGTCTAGTACGAAGACCATTCAACCTGCACACAGTTAATGTCCTTTGAAACAAATATAATACATCTAGACAGACGAATTCTCAACAAAGGAAACTATAATTAATTACATAAACTAGATCTATATATAGCGGCATATACTAAATCTATATATAGCGATATAAACTAGATCTATATATAGCGATATAAACTAGATCTATATATAACGGCATATACTAAATCTATATATAGCTACAGAAACTAGATCTATATATAGCGATATAAACTAGATCTATATATAGCGATATAAACTAGATCTATATATAGCGATATAAACTAGATCTATATATAACGGCATATACTAAATCTATATATAGCTACAGAAACTAGATCTGTATAGGCTATAGCTACATAAACTAGATCTATATGAAGCGACCTAAACTAGATCTATATATAATGACATAAACTAGATCTATATGAAGCGACATAAGCTAGATCTATATGAAGCGACATAAACTAGATCTATATGAAGCGACTTAAACTAGATCTATATGTAGCGACATAAACTAGGTCTATATGAAGCGACATAAACTAGATCTATATGAAGCGACTTAAACTAGATCTATATGTAGCGACATAAACTAGGTCTATATGAAGCGACATAAACTAGATCTATATGTAGCGACTGAAATTTGATCTATATGTAGCGACATAAACTAGATCTATATGTAGCGAAATAAACTAGTTCTATATGAAGCGACATAAACTAGGTCTATATGAAGCGACATAAACTAGATCTATATGTAGCGACATAAACTAGGTCTATATGAAGCGACATAAACTAGATCTATATGAAGCGACATAAACTAGGTCTATATGAAGCGACATAAACTAGATCTATATGAAGCGACATAAACTAGGTCTATATGAAGCGACATAAACTAGATCTATATATAGCGATATAAACTAGATCTATATATAGCGGTTAATTGCTTTTTTAAGGTCACTTAAAAAAGCAATTAACTGCATAAAAAATAGAAAATCTCCTGGGAGTGATGGTATCCCAGTGGAAGTAGTGAAAGTCAACGAATCACTCCTGCTCCCTGAACTCTATATTCTCCTCTGCCGCTGTTGGGAAACAGGTCATGTCCCACAGGACATGCGTGACGCAACTATAGTCACAATATACAAGAACAAAGGGGATCGGAGTGACTGCAACAATTACAGGGGTATCTCTCTCCTCAGTATAGTGGGCAAGATCTTTGCTAGAGTGGCACTATCCAGGCTGCAAGTGATAGCTTCTAGAGTCTACCCAGAGTCTCAGTGTGGATTCAGAAGTGGTAGATCCACTGTAGACATGATATCTTCTCTACGACTACTGCAGGAGAAATTCAGAGAGAGAGACAGACCCCTTTACATCGTTTTTGTTGATCTGACTAAAGATTTTGACATGGTCAGCAGAAGTGGCCTTTTCAAACTCTTGAGGAAAATAGGTTGCCCTCCCAAACTACTGCAGTTCATTGAGTGTTTTCACGAGGAAACTAAATGCACTGTCAAATTCAATGGAGCCCAATCAGCACCTTTTGAGGTTTGCAGTGGTGTCAAGCAGGGATGTGTGCTCGCACCTACTCTGTTTGGCATATTCTTCTCCTGTCTACTGCATTATGCATACAACGACATAAACGAAGGTGTGTTTCTCCATACAAGATCCTCTGGAAAACTATTTAATGTTTCAAGGCTGCGGGCAAAAACCAAGGTTAGGAAGCTACTCGTCAGGGAACTCCTGTATGCTGATGATGCAGCTATTGTGGCTGATTCTGATATTCAGCTACAGTGCCTGGTTGACAAATTATCTGCTGCTTGCCAGAAGTTCGGCTTAAACATCAGTCAAAGCAAGACTAAGATACTTGTCCAAAACACAAACACTGCACCTCAAGTAAGCATTAATGGCCAACCACTAGAAATTGTTGATCACTTTTGTTACCTTGGCTCCATCATATCCAACAACACTCTACTGGATAAAGACATAAACAACAGGATAGCCAAGGCAATGGCCACCATGTCACGGCTGCAGAAAAGAGTCTGGGACAACATATTGCTGACTAACAGTACTAAAGCCCTAGTCTACCGGACCTGTGTGCTGAGCACCTTGCTGTACGGAAGTGAAACATGGTCAACCTACTCATGGCAGGAAAAAAAGCTGAATGTTTTCCACCTCCGATGCCTAAGGCGGATCTTTAAAATAAGGTGGCAAGATAAGATAACCAATGAGGAAGTGCTACAAAGAGCAGGGTGCCAGGACATCCGCTCTGTTATCAGCAGCAGACGCCTTGGCTGGCTTGGCCACGTTCGTAGAATGCCAGAAGGTCGACTTCCACAGGACATCCTGTATGGCGATCTGATAGAAGGCAGGAGAGCCGCTGGTCGCCCACTTTTACGTTATACGGATGTATGCAAACGCGACATGAAGCTCTTCAAAATCGACACTGGCAACTGGGAAGAGGTGGCACTGGACAGATCCTCATGGAGAGAGAGCATAAAGGAAGGGTCAAAGATTGCAGATGCCATACACAACAGAAGCAGAAAGAAGGGTGAAAATGCAACGGCGTCTGGTGATTATATATGCCCAACCTGCGATCGCAGCTGTGTATCAAGGATTGGCCTCTTTAGTCACACAAGAAGTTGCAAAGGGAAAAGATCGTCTCTCGAGACGTAAAATGCCACAGATATATAGCGATATAAACTAGATCTATATATAACGGCATATACTAAATCTATATATAGCTACAGAAACTAGATCTGTATAGGCTATAGCTACATAAACTAGATCTATATGAAGCGACCTAAACTAGATCTATATATAATGACATAAACTAGATCTATATGAAGCGACATAAGCTAGATCTATATGAAGCGACATAAACTAGATCTATATGAAGCGACTTAAACTAGATCTATATGTAGCGACATAAACTAGATCTATATGTAGCGACTGAAATTTGATCTATATGTAGCGACATAAACTAGATCTATATGTAGCGACATAAACTAGGTCTATATGAAGCGACATAAACTAGGTCTATATGAAGCGACATAAACTAGATCTATATGTAGCGACATAAACTAGGTCTATATGAAGCGACATAAACTAGATCTATATGAAGCGACATAAACTAGGTCTATATGAAGCGACATAAACTAGATCTATATGAAGCGACATAAACTAGATCTATATGTAGCGACATAAACTAGATCTATATGAAGCGACATAAACTAGATCTATATGTAGCGACATAAACTAGATCTATATGAAGCGACATAAACTAGATTTATATGTAGCGACATAAACTAGATCTATATGTAGCGACATAAACTAGATCTATATGTAGCGACATAAACTAGATCTATATATAACGGCATATACTAAATCTATATATAGCTACAGAAACTAGATCTATATGTAGCGACATAATCGAGATCTATATGAAGCGACTTAAACTAGATCTATATGTAGCGACATAAACTAGATCTATATGTAGCGACATAAACTGGATCGAATTATGACATTATCAAGTAAATATCCAAACGGTTATGTTTGTTCTGGTATAACAGATTCATAAACAAGTCCATAACACACTTCTTTCAAGTTATAATTCTTACATATAGTGGGGGAAAAGTTTGGCATGAATAGAGACACCGACATGTTTAATCAGATTTAAGGGCATAATAGTTAAACATATACTGAATTCAGAGTAAAGATTCTCGAGTCTTCATAGATACACCTGCAGAATTCAACAGAAAGACACAGTCATCACAGTCAACATGTGGAATTCAACGTACGTTGGGGTGGGCAGGAGTAACCGACATCTTGCGAGCACTGAGGAAAGAAAAGGGGGGAGGGTGAAGGCTGACGATGGCTGGGTGTCGGCTGAGTCGGGTAACAGAGTGTGGTCGCAGCTGGCGGGCGCGGATGTGTCATCCAAAGGAGGTCACTTGGTGTTACCAGGTGTCACACCCTCGGGTCCCCGAGTCATTTCTGATAGCGAGCCCCTGGTCCGGGTGACGTTTTAATTAGCGGCGCTGTCAAGGTCTGGCCAGGTCAGCTCTTCTGCCCAGCACACTTAATGCTGACGTTGTACGTATGTCTTATGACGTAGTTCTTTATGGACTTGCGCTCTGGTTTGTACATCTCTTTGTTCTCGCGAGATATCAAACACACAACTAAATCTACCACGTTTCCCACCACAGAGAATGCGTCTGTTTCTCACCTCCAAAGTAACCCCCTGTTATAAAGCGTGTGTGTGTGTGTGTGTGTTTCTATGGTGACGGCGAGAAGAAGCCAGTGACTGGCGGGTTGCTATGCAGGGTGAATGATGCAAGATAAGCGGCACTGTGGTAAGCTGGTAGGGCAGACGAGTCCAGAATGCCAGAGTGAAAAAGACGTATTTTTTAAATTTTTTTTTTTTTTTGCAGAGAGATTTTGTTCAAAATACCATTTAATATTATTACTAAAGTCTACTACATTTATTTCATTTCATCTCAAGTAATAATTAGGGGGGGGGGAATTTCACAAAGAAGTTATTTTCAAGTTTAACAAGTTAAGATATAATACGCCTACAACGGTTTAGTTGTCTACCAGCAGTTTGGTGCTACAGGCCAAGGACACCCTCCCCTTTCGCATCTCCCGCAACGAATGTGGCGCTACTTTTGTCTTTGTGTCTAAAATAAAGCTGACTGGATCTATCCGAGACCGATCGTCATAGAAGGCCTTGACACTGACCCATGACGTCAAAACATGCAGGGAGTAGAAACTAATAGCATGCTGCCACCTCACAGGCGTGTTCAACGTGGCAACGAGCTACTGCTCCACTGCCCACGTGTTGCCACGTCACAGGCCTGTTCAACGAGCTACTGCTCCACTGCCCACGTGTTGCCACGTCACAGGTCTGTTCAACGAGCTACTGCTCCACTGCCCACGTGTTGCCACGTCACAGGCCTGTTCAACGAGCTACTGCTCCACTGCCCACGTGTTGCCACGTCACAGGCCTGTTCAACGAGCTACTGCTCCACTGCCCACGTGTTGCCACGTCACAGGCCTGTTCAACGAGCTACTGCTCCACTGCCCACGTGTTGCCACGTCACAGGACAGTGCTGAGGCCTAATATAACGATTGGTCTCGATTTATCAAAGTATGAACATAATTTCCAAAGTGTATTTACCCCCCCCCCCCCATTTCCCCAAAATTAAACGCCTGGTACCCCTTCCCATTCTTGTGATACCCACAAAATAAAATAGAAGACCCTGGTCTACAGCAGACGTCAGAGGTCGTACTATTGTAGATAACATTGAATGAATGGAGTCAAAATCTGGGTAAATTGTCTGAAAAAAATAAACTCTTTCAACTCTAGAAATGAGTTTAATTGTTTAACATTACTTTAGAGTCCAATGGAACTCATTCACCAATCGTAAACAAACAACATTTAGCCACGTGATTCTCTATCTCTTCTATACAAATTACGCAATCCATAAAGGCTGACACGTGATACGTTTTTTTTTTCCCATTGCTTTATCAATATTATCACGTGGCTAACTGTTTGTTTGCGATTGGTGAATGAGGTCCAATTCTGAACGGTTGACTTATAAAAACACAGCAAAGCATACATTCAAAGAAATCAAAATCAGTGTGCTCTAGATCTAGATAACCCACGCAGAAAATGTTATTATACAAACTTTTTTAAAATTCTTTTTAAACCTAGTGCTGTCCCCTGCATTTCCCCCCTTTTCCCTAAATCTTGTCACTAAGTGTAACAAGTAGGACTGTAACTCACTTTTGACTTATGGACATCAGAAGGTCCATTTCAGGTTGGCCACTAGATCAAGAGGAGGCAATGTCAAGTGGATAATGACACCAGAGACTCCTCTCTACTCACACCAAATAAACAATCACACACACATCCTTCACCACGTGAAAGTTGGTGCAAAAGTTTGTTTACTAATTCAAATGTTTGTCGCTGGTGTGTTCATCCTAGCCGCGGGAATGTTAACTCTTTGCAAGGAGATTGAAATCAAAGGGAGAACACTCGCACACATTATAAAGGAAATAACTGCGACTTATTCTTTTTCTAATTACTAAGAGTACAGCGTTGTACACAAAGCCAAGTTTAAAGTCATTTCAGAAATTAGTTTTAAAAGAGAGAAAAAAAATATCATAATTAAAAATAAATCAATTATTACAAAGCTTATATTAACTCATTCTGTCTGTCTGGTATAAATTTTGAACACTCTTCTCCCACACCAATTCTAAATCATTAAAAGTTGTCATATTAGGCAATTTTTTTTCTTTTTTCTTTTATCGAACCGCAAACGGAATTCAAACAATGGGAGTCATTAATTAGTATAGTTCTTCCCCTTAGACAAGCCCTGTGTTATTTTATTCTTGTTTATATTTTGCATGTTTCACTTTGAAATCTATTAATTAGAATTTAAAAAAAACGTGTTGTTCCTTAGGGCCCAACAAATTATCTCATCTAATATAGGACAATAAAATATTTCGTCAAAGTGCTAAGAGGGACCATAAAGGTGCTTATTTATGAGTGTACAGCTAATTCTTTAGTTGACTGTTCCAAGAGATAGGTCCATGATTATATGTTTTTTACTTAACAGCTTATGTAACATTGGAAGCTCTTATAACAGAAACGTTACTTTGGGGGTCATATTTTTAACAGACGACATAAACCAGTCAACCGTGACTGAACATTTAATATTGGAATAAAAAAAAAAGTATGAAATAGAAATAAGAATCTAGAGGCAGACATATTTCACTGAAATGCCACGTACCATTGCGCAACGTTGCTTGTTAAGACATGACCTCTAGTGTTACAGACACCATAAGATCTTGTAGTAAATTTAAAGTTAACCACATGGGTGTGAATAGCAAGTGTGTGAGATCAAGGGAGCTAAGTGAGTCTTGGTACAGTGAAAGAGTTGTCCACTCACCATAGAGAAAATAGTCCAACGATACAGAATCAATCATAGAGACTTAGCAGCGAATGAGAGAAGTCGCGCCACTCCTGTGTTTACAGCAGAGAGACACGAAAATTTCCGATACTTTCAAGTCTCCTGTGGATGAACATTAAATTGTTGGTCATTAGAAGAATGGAATTAGGTTCCGAATAGACACAAATATATATCGAGAGACTAGCGAACAAAGAGAAAAAGTCTTTCAATTAACAAGCAAAACATAAACACTACTTTAAAAGAAAGCTTTTACTAGGTGTGATTGTATCAATTAGTTTGTTCACCAGTCATTTCATTTATTCAATTTGAAATAGATTTAGACTAACAACAATAAATCTGTGCGATTTGAAATAGTTTTACCAATTGTTTTTTTATTAGCGCAATTTCATGCTTTTGGCTTTCTCAGTGCTCTATAATCATATCCCTTGTCTGAACCAGTTGAGAAAGGGGGGGGGGGGGAGGAAGAATGGAGCATCTGTGTTAATGTAACCGTGATCGCTTTTTTAAAAGCATAAAAAAAAAGTTGTAATACGACTTGAATTGGAACTCAGTGCTCAAGTCTCCTCAAAGGGATTAATTCAACGACAACTGTCAATTAAGATCTTACCCTGGTTTGATACCAAACAGAACAATTAATTACCAATAGTTAATTAATTAATTCGTGACATTGTTTTACTGATTCTTGTTTTGTCAAGTTTTGTTTAATGACTACACGAAGCGAAAAACGCTAAAAAAATGTAAATCTCACGAGGTCCATAGATCTCTATCCTACAGGTTGGATGAACACTATCCAAGAGTTGAATAAACTGACTGGTGTACATACCAGAGACTTAGATTCCCAAAGAAATCTGCACAAAAGTTTTTTTTACAACTTAGCAACTTTCAATCCAAAGATCTATCCCCCCCCCTCTCCTTTTACAACTAATCAAACTTTCAATCCAAAGATCTATTCCCCCCCCCCTTTTTACAACTAATCAAACTTTCAATCCAAAGATCTATTCCCCCCCTTTTTACAACTAATCAACTTTCAATCTATTCCCCCCCCCTTTTTACAACTAATCAAACTTTCAATCAAAGATCTATTCCCCCCCCTTTTTTACAACTAATCAAACTTTCAATCCAAAGATCTATTCCCCCCCCCCTTTTTACAACTAATCAAACTTTCAATCCAAAGATCTATTCCCCCCCCTTTTTACAACTAATCAAACTTTCAATCCAAAGATCTATTCCCCCCCCCTTTTTTACAACTAATCAAACTTTCAATCCAAAGATCTATTCCCCCCCCCCTTTTTTACAACTAATCAAACTTTCAATCCAAAGATCTATTCCCCCCCTTTTTACAACTAATCAAACTTTCAATCCAAAGATCTATTCCCCCCCCCCCTTTTTACAACTAAGTCAAACTTTCAATCCAAAGATCTATCCCCCCCCCCCCTTTACAACTAATCAAACTTTCAATCTAAAGATCTATCCCCCCCCCCTTTTACAACTAATCAAACTTTTAATCCAAAGATCTATCCCCCCCCCCCATTTTACAACTAATCAAACTTTCAATCCAAAGATCTATCCCCCCTCCCCCTTTTACAACTAATCAAACTTTCAATCCAAAGATCTATCCCCCCCCCCTTTTACAACTAATCAAACTTTCAATCCAAAGATCTATCCCCCCCCCTTTTACAACTAATCAAACTTTCAATCCAAAGATCTATCCCCCCCCCCCTTTTACAACTAATCAAACTTTCAATCCAAAGATCTATCCCCCCCCCCCCTTTTACAACTAATCAAACTTTCAAACCAAAGATCTATCCCCCCCCCCCTTTTTACAACTAATCAAACTTTCAATCCAAAGCGACCTAGACTAGGACAAACATTTCTATTTTTTAGGAGGGACAAGTGCACTCTTTGACTTGAATGAGGAGATCCCATCCCAAAGTGTCCGGAACCTGATGTTTAGCTGGTACAATGACTTTGATGATACATTTTAGATAATAATAAAACACAAAGAACACTTAATATTAGTGAGAGAGAGATAGAGATGGAGATAGAGTGGGGAATGCGCCAAAACTGATAAGCCGAGTGATCTTAAGGCTAGTGCTAAATCCTAGAAACATAGCTCGAAAATGATTGGTTTCTGATTGTCCTGGCATGACCCCAACCGGTTTTCTTGTATTCTGATACTCTCATTCTAAAGTTATTAAATATTCTTCAAGTAATTCTAAGGTAAATAACTTTTTATGAGTAATTCTAAGGTAAACTAATTAGTCTTCAATTAATCCTAAGGTAACTAGATGATTAAAAGTTATTCTAAGGTAACTAACTATTCTTCAATTATCTTATCTTATATAATAAAATTAATCCTAAGGGAAGATTTCAAATCATTGTATAGTCGACACATTACTTTCTCAATAGTCCTCTCTGTTCCCAGGGCCAGTTGGTGGTATTTGGTCATTAGTCACGGGGGGACACGGTGTCCTAAAACACACAAGGTCATTGGTACACAGTAGAAAGAAATGGAGGCACTGTGTCGTGTCTAGAGTCTAGAGCATTGACTAAGTGACTAGGTCGCGAGCGTGGAGACTTCAAAGCAAATTAGAGAACCGAAATTTGGAGACTAACAAATGTTAAGTCTAAACACACGAAACATTGAAACAAAGACAAATATAAGATGTCAGTCCAAATATCTAAGCTAATAAAAATCATGACGCAAGATAAAAGAAAAAAAAAAAACCTTTAAAAAAAAAGGACATGCACAATACAGGTCTACACGCTAAATACTTTCTGCTTTAAGAGAGATTTTGGCTGAAAGAAAATCTGTTTTTTTTTTCCTATTTTTGAAAGTAAAACTTGATGAAATAAACGCACAGAATACAGAGTTGCACAAACTATTGAGATTTAGATCTGAGGATACTGTATGAGGCTTCTACATCTATCGGTAGCTGGAATAGATGAGAAATGACTTTCCATAATCCACAGTGGAATAGAACAATCACTCTCTTCAAGTCTTGACTGCGACAGAGGGAGAGAGAAAGAGAGGGGGGGGGGAGAGTGAGAGACGTGGACACGTGTCATACTGTTCTACTATGTATACCAACAGGTGAAAGACTTGATGGCAATGAGTTCTAATCAATGGTGGATCCGATCTAAAAGACTAATCAGAGATAACAGGAGCTCAACTCTTTGGTTCATCCAAACTCACATTCTCTTTTCATTGTGTCATGTTGAGGGCTGGGGGAAAGAGCAGGTAGCAGTGTAGCTACAACTGAAAAGAGAGAAAGCCTTGCTAGAGTCAAAGTAACGTTATGGAAGGCGTCTGCTATCTAGCAATTAAAATTACAAGACAGCCAAACAGGCAAGTGTACTAGCAACAAAATTACAAGACAGTCAAACAGGCAAGTGTACTAGCAACTAAAATTACAAGACAGCCAAACAGGCCAGTGTACTGGCAACAAAATTACAAGACAGTCAAACAGGCAAGTGTACTGGCAACAAAATTACAAAACAGCCAAACAGGCAAGTGCACTAGCAACTAAATTACAAGACAGCCAAACAGGCCAGTGTACTGGCAACAAAATTACAAGACAGTCAAACAGGCAAGAGTACATGGCAACAAAATTACAAGACAGCCAAACAGGCAAGTGTACTTGCGACTAAATTACAAAGACAGCCAAACAGGCAAGTGTAGTGACAATAAAATTACAAGACAGCCAAACTGGCAAGTGTACTAGCAACTAAATTACAAGACAGCGAAACAGGCCAGTGTACTGGCAACTAAATTACAAGACAGCCAAACTGGCAAGTGCACTGGCAACTAAATTACAAGACAGCCAAACAGGCAAGTGCACTGGAAACAAAATTACAAGACAGCCAAACAGGCAAGTGTACTGGCAACTAAATTACAAGACAGCCAAACAGTCAAGTGTACTGGCAACTGTATTACAAGGACAGCCAAACAGGCAAGTGTACTGGCAACTAAATTACAAGACAGCCAAACAGGCAAGTGTACTGGCAACTAAATTACAAGACAGCCATACAGGCAAGTGCACTGGCAACTGAATTACAAGACAGACAAACAGGCAAGTGCACTGGCAACAAAATTACAAGACAGCCAAACAGGCAAGTGCACTGGCAACTAAATTACAAGACAGCCAAACAGGCAAGTGTACTGGCAACTAAATTACAAGACAGCCAAACAGTCAAGTGTACTGGCAACTAAATTACAAGACAGCCAAGTGTACTGGCAACTAAATTACAAGTCAGCCAAACAG
>JAZGLO010000180.1:0-17568 GCA_036873155.1 Biomphalaria sudanica | reverse complement strand
TGGTGTCTTACATGAGATCTATATTGGTGTCCTACATGGGATCTATATTGGTGTCCTAATGGGATCTATATTGGTGTCCTAATGAGATCTATATTGGTGTCCTAATGAGATCTATATTGGTGTCCTAATGGGATCTATATTGGTGTCCTACATGGGATCTATATCATTGTCCTACATGGGATCTATATCATTGACCTACATGGGATCTATATCATTGTCCTACATGGGATCTACATCATTGACCTACACGGGATTTACATCATTGTCCTACATGGGATCTACATCATTGTCCTACATGGGATTTACATCAGTGTCCTACATGGGATCTACATCATTGTCCTACATGGGATCTACATCATTGTCCTACATGGGATCTATATCATTGTCCTACATGGGATCTATATCATTGTCCTACATTGGATCTATATCATTGTCCTACATGGGATCTACATCATTGTCCTACATGGGATCTATATCATTGTCCTACATGGGATCTATATCATTGTCCTACATTGGATCTATATCATTGTCCTACATGGGATCTATATCATTGTCCTACATGGGATCTACATCATTGTCCTACATGGGATCTATATTATTGTCCTACATTGGATCTACATCATTGTCCTACATGGGATCTATATCATTGTCCTACATGGGATCTATATCATTGTCCTACATTGGATCTATATCATTGTCCTACATTGGATCTATATCATTGTCCTACATGGGATCTATATCATTGTCCTACATGGGATCTATATTATTGTCCTACATGGGATCTATATCATTGACCTACATGGGACCTACATCATTGTCCTACATGGGATCTATATCATTGTCCTACATGGGATCTATATCATTGTCCTACATGGGATCTATATCATTGTCCTACATGGGATCTATTTCATTGTCCTACATGGGATCTATTTCGTTCTACGCAGATGAGCATTAAGCTCCTCTGATCCCTTTATCGCTCGTGGTAACGAGGACCCTCTTTTGACCTATATACATCGCACATCTGACGTCGTAATCTGCTCGGAGTCTTTTAAAGTTAGTTCCAGTTAGGCCATAATACCGAATGAAAAATATACAGCCTAGGTCTATATATAGATGTAGGCCTACTGACCAGATCACATATTGCTTATTAAACAGTTACATAGTTCGATATTATCTTAATCTTCATTTACATATTGATGGTTAAGATTATAAAATAATCGTTTTTATTAATTATTATTTTAACTCGAAAAAAAAGTATAACTTCTGAAAGCTCTTTTATAATGTTTAATAAAATTATAAAAACATTATGGACCAAAGGTCGAATTTGCAGTATACTACACATCGAACATGTGATTATGTGCCATGTAGATTTTTTGTATACTTTATTTTATTCAGGATTTCTCTATTTAGTCAGTTTTAAAAGTGGTTTTAGACTATATGCATAACATCTAAATATTGTAGGTCTAACAAGCGCTTAAAAACAAAGAAACACAACGTTGATTTCTTGTACAACTCTTGCTCAACTCAACAATGAAATGAAATAGTCTTTAAAACTGTTGTTTTTTTTTTATTAAAAATAAATATACTACATCTGTCTATAAAACATTCATCAACATATAATTAATAAGTGGGTATCTATGTTTTTACCACTTTAAAAAAAAAAAATCACAAATAACCTAAATGCCATAAACTGGAAAAAAAAAGGCTGTATCTGAATATATATATTGTAAATATGTAATAGTATTACCAAATCTGTAAGAGTCCATATTTGATAAAGAAGTCTGCATGTCAGCACAGGCCTACCTAAGACCTACATATTTTGCCAAATATTATGCAGACAAAGCAATTGCGTGCAAGTGGCCGATTTAAGCTAAATATTAATAAATATATAAATAGAAAGCACTTTATTTCAGTTATACAGTATAAATATTTTTCTATCTACTGATTGTATAAAAGTATGTAGTAAATGTGATCAGCTGTCTTCTAAGAAATGTACTTGTCACTTTGAGACTACTTAATTTAAATCACTAGCTTCACAAATCATGTTTGACAAGATTGGTAAATATCTTAATTTGAAAGAGAAATCAATTAATTACACAGACTATTAAGATGTCACGAAAAAAAAAAAAAAACCATAGTTCTGACTTCTTCTCTTCACCGTATGAGACGCTTTCATCTTATCTGTGACCCGGATGTGTCCAAAAAGTTAGTGAACACTTGTGTACTTGCTGAACTCTTCACAAAATGGGTAGAAAATTGATGAGTTTTTCTGAAATAACCAGCAGACTATATTCTTAGCTTTGAAATCATATTCAAATTGTTAGAAGAATTTAAAAAAAATAAAGGTTCAGTCACAGAAGTTAAAAAGCCGATGGGCAAGTAAGGCATCATGGCATGGGATCCAATGCTGAGCACCACTTTAAATAAAAGAAACTTCATCTAACCAACACAAACTAAGCGTTATCCTTTTCTTTAAAGGCAACTTTATCAACTGGCAACACTATTGCAGACTCCTTGGCTCACCAGGGAGGGCAAACACCACCCACCGAACAGGCTGCGAGTCTTCATCATGCTCTGGCTATAATTAAAAAAAAACAGAAATGGAAAAGTGGTTTGAGTGCTGGGGAAAGTCCCAAAAAGCCCGTGGAGTCTGGGAGCGCATGAGGCACCCTAACCGCTCATCCCCGTGGTGGAGGCTGTCTAGGCCTGAGCAAGCTATTATATCACAGTGCAGGACAGGCCACTGTCCTGTTGGCTCATATTTCTCACGACTAGGGCCAAATTTTGATTCACGGTGTCCCCTCTGTGGGGAAGAAGAGGAAACCGCGTTTCATATTCTTTTCGACTGCCCCAGACTTGCTGATCTCGACAGGTCTGGGAAACCAAAAATTATAGACCTGTAAGGTGACATGTATGCACTACGCAAAACAGCAGGGTTTCTGCCCAGGGCTTTTTGCAAGAGAGGATTTGAGCCTCTCAGGCCCTCACTCCAGTGGAGTTTGATGATGATGATCGATTGCGCAATTACTCAATCTTTGGCAGGCATAAAGTGACGCGCGATTTACAACCCGTGGAACATATCTGATCCGTAACTCGATGTTATCCCCCCCCCCAATTTCTTTTTCAAAACGTGTGCTAACGCTGCATACTGAAACCGACGGTGGTTATCGCTAAAGAAATGGTCATTGATGCGACTCCGACGACCCGTGACACTTAAGGCACCAGTTGGAAAAAAAAAAACGTCTGGCACTTATGCTTAAGAGCAAAACTCTAACAAGTAACGTGAATGTAGTGTAAGCAGACGAGGACTTAAGTGGAAGCGAGCAAGGCGCCTAGGGAAGCCCTGCAATTATTTGTGATGTGGCTTAAATAGCCTAAACTTACGCATCCTGCGCCCCAGTGCCGGCGTACAGCTAAGCCCGCCTTGGAGTTTCCGTCACTATTGTTGTCACCATGTAACACATTTGGTTTTGCTTTCTAAACGGCGTGTTTGTGTACGTGTCTGCACGTGTGTGTGTGTGTGTGGCCGCCTGTGGGTGTACGTATTTTGTTCATTTTCATGACTTTTAAAACTTTGGAAGTGGATTTATTATTTAAATCATCGACTTCTTCAAACCAGTGGTACGTGTTAGTCTTTTATCCAAAGCAAGCTCAAAAGCTAAAAGGTATTATTTTACATTCTGGCGTGATTACACATTAAGCCGTAATTATACATGCTGGCGTGATTACACATTAAGCCGTAATTATACATGCTGGCGTGATTACACATTAAGCCGTAATTATACATGCTGGCGTGATTACACATTAAGCCGTAATTATACATGCTGACGTAATTATGCATTAAGACGATTTAATTATTGTGGTGTTAATATGTATTGCGACGTAATTATACATTGTGTGGCAAATATACATTCTGATGTAAATATACATTCCGTCGTAAAAAGCAATTATGGCGTAAATATACATTCTGGAGTATTTATACATTCTGGCGTAATTATGCATTATGATGTAATTATATATGCTGAAATAATTGTAGCCTCTGTGAGTGTCCGTTAAGTGGCGAGCTTGCTTCCTATTATGACCCTTGACCCAGGAGGATTTTACCCAGAGGCCTAGGAATGAGGGGTGGGGCACTTCTTCGATCGCTATAATCACTCCTTTGTGAGACACGCTCCTGAAGCCCCGCCTTGGTTCCCTACACCCCAGCGAGGCCGGGTTCTCCTATACTGTAACGACACGGCCCGTTAGAGAGAGGCGACCACAGCAAATGGCCCCCGTGGGGACCGGCGTGGCGGATGGGGCGGATTATTAAAGCCTTTCTTTCCTACACCCCACATGCAATGCTGCTCTGCTAGAATGTGCTGAGTGAATCTACTGGAGGAATGTATATCCAGAGATGTGTCAGTATGATGGAAGCAGCAATAGGTAATTATACTACAATTATACACCCTAAGACAGGTAACATCCTACAGCAATTATACCTCCTGACTTAATTATACCATCTGATTCAAGTATATATTATACCTTCTGTTTGTAGTAATTTTAGGTAAAAAAGATCCTTTAAAAAAGCTTAACTACGGGGAAGAAATGCACACTTATAACTATATCACTAAAAATGTTACGTTGTTTCCCTTATTCGATCCCAAACAACAAAATTATTACAAGTAATTAATTGACAAACTGGTTAAATTTGTTAAAATTGATGTATGTTTTGTTAGGTACAATACATAAATGGTTAAAGCATAAACTTGATCTGAGAATCGGTGTGGGAGAAATAACATATACAAGCTTTTTTTTACCAGACAGACAGACAGACAGACTGACTTAATAAATGACTTGTAAAAACTTACTTGTACCGACAGCCTCTCGTTCTGAAAGTAAAACAAAAACAAAAAAAAAAAATTTTAATTTTGTTTTTTACAAAGACAGAACCGCCAATTATGCAATTATTGAGCGTTTGTTTTTCTCTTAGAAATTACTGAATGTTGCATGTAATGAGTTCCACTTACAGACCCTATCCTCTCTAGGGCAGATGATGTAAAGGTCATCTGTTTCTGTGGCCTATGGTTTTACGAGGGCGTCGTGTGGCCAGCACAACGACCGACCGCCTTTACTTTTCCCCAACTAATGCCAGGTACCCATTAGAGCTGGGTGGACTCAGAGGCGCCCAAAGATCCCGAAATTAAAAATCCCAGTCTTCACCAGAATTCGAACCCGGTACCCCCGGTTCGAAAGTCAAGCGTTTTACCGCTCAGCCACTGCGCCTCCTAGACTTAACACTATGCGCAAAATTTTCTTGAACATTCAGTCTTGAATCAATAAAACCTTACATTCGGAAATTCCCGAATGCGATAGTCCTTTAAAGAACGCGATAGTCTTTTAAAAACCGATGTGTGATCTAGACCTAGATTTAGTCTGTGGCCAAATTTACATTTATTATTTATTTTTTACTTTTAAAATTATAAACAAGAGTTTTCCCACATGTGGCCAACGAGCTAGTAATTCTTTTCTCAACTATATCCATCAACTGTTAAATTTGAAGGAAAATTGTTAGAGCCATTTTTTAAATCAGCGTCCGCCCATCCTCCATGAAGGAGCGACTTGAATAGAGGTAGTGCACTAAATAACAAATGTATGTGTCAGCATGGCAAACGTTTGTTGTACAATTTTGAAGAATTCAGACATTCGATATAACGTGTTCAATTTTCTAAAGGGACGAAACCCTACATGTCTCCTAAAACTATTCCTTCGTGATCGAAGATGAACACATTTCTCATATCCTATGAACTCGAAGAAGACTGTAAAGTCCAATCCTGGCATGAGTAGGTTTGGGTCAGTTGCAGATAGGCCTGCTTCTTCTCTCAGCTTTTTGTTGGTTCGGCGCTCTTTTGCGCTGGCCACTCTTCTTGCTTTAAATCTTGTGACTCCGACACTCACAGCTTCACGCCATGAGGTGCGATCGAAAGTTAGTGCTTCCAAGCCGTCTATGTCGATATCGCATTCCTTGAATGAGCTCTTGAGAGTGTTTTTATAATGCTTGTATTGAGCTTCCTATGAGCGCTTTCCTGCAAAAATATCCCCGTAAAGAAGTCATTTGGGCAGGCGATTGTCTGGTTTGCGTACTTCATGTCCCGCCCATCAAAATTGGAGCCTTTTAACTGTGGCATTGATACTGTTCATGTTAGACAACTGGAGGATTTCAGTATCTGTTCTGTGGTCAGACCAATGCACCATGGGAATTTTACTTAGACAGCGTAGGTGGAAAGACTTTAGCTTTTTGGTGAGGCAGGAATATTAGGTCCAGGACTCTGGTGCATATAAGAGTGACAGGAGGATTACAGCACAGTAGACTTTCAGTTTTTGTGGATTATTATGCTGAGTCCTCTCCGTTGCCACACTTGTCCTTGAAGATATTGAAAATCCGACATCATGTTATTTTAGACCTTTCAAATCTCTGACGCAACGGCTACTTTTTTTCTTTTCTTAAGCCGAAAAATTTAATTTTTAAAATCAACTATGCAAGCAGTTTATTCGTAAAAATACACCATTTTTACTACTATTCACTATTAAAAGTAATGAACACAGAAAGCTATTTAGTAAGGGCCATGACAATGTGCCATATTTGTAACACATTTATGCAAACGGTTTTAGATTTTTTGTCAAAAAAATAAATTTTGTACAAATGTATTGCTAAGTTAAGTAAATTCTGTCATACTAACTATTTTATTTCTAAAAAATGGTTACTATTATTTTCAAAGAGAAAAATAATTATTTAATATGCATATAAGTGGAACATATTTTAAAACAACAATTAATAAGTAGTTTTTCATACTATCGCGTGAGCTGTTCAGTGGCATGGTATCTACAAGGCACCCAACTAAAAAAAAATTATTTTTACGAAATCTTTTTTTTAATGACGCTTTGAATAAGAGATTGGCCCTTTACAAAACAATTAGATCAATAGGATAATTATTATATGAAATCAGTTAAGCCAGGTTCACATCTAACTTCACATTCACTTTCACCTATCCCTTGGTCTGCTGGACCGTTGGGGCACCACACAAGATCTGTCAGTCTTCTTTCTCCATTCTAATTTGTCATTTGT
This sequence comes from Biomphalaria sudanica, assembly GCA_036873155.1. Taxonomy (NCBI): domain Eukaryota; kingdom Metazoa; phylum Mollusca; class Gastropoda; family Planorbidae; genus Biomphalaria; species Biomphalaria sudanica. Next base: position 10,463 of record JAZGLO010000180.1, on the reverse strand, counting down.
CTTTGATAGAATTTCATTCTGATATTCTTTCTGAAAATATTGAAACCTGCCCGTTTACCTGCCTGGGTGGACCACTTCGGGGGCCGATTTTGAGTCCGTGTTTCCACACAAACCTAGGGTTTTGTTGACTCCTATCTTGTCTATGGCAATGAATAATTGTGCAAAGTTTCAACTTGATCCGAGAAAGGAAATGTAAGAAAAAAACGTATACAAACTTTTTACCAGACATTCAAACAGACAGACAGAGTCGATAAAAGCTTTGTAAAAACTTACTTTTAGCGTACGCCTCAAGATCTGAAAGTAAAATAAATACCATAAGCATGTGACGGCAACTCAAACTTTTGTTGTAAAATTTTCAAGCATTCAGACATGTCAATTGCTATATCTACGCGAGATGTAGGTGGTTTAGAGATTACCTAGCACATTACAAAAAAACGTATTTAAAAGAAGCGTATCTGAGGGCATAACTCCACATTTACAGTCATATATCTCAATACTGTAAGAATTAAATTATTTTTCTTTTTTATCAAACAAAATTAATTAATCACCACTATTTAATAAAAAAATTTGTGTAATTTGTTGAACTATTCACCATTCATAAGTTGTTTGATAATCGTGCAAAGTTTCATCTGTATCTCAGCAAGGAAGATCACAGCCATAACGCACTTAAAGTTTGTATTAGACAGACAGAGTTGATATTAGCTTTTGTTGTGGCACCATTACTGATTATGTTTCCTAATTAGGAGACAATTGTTATGCTTGCTCTGGGTGTGACAAAATATGTAGTTCACAGCTGTGTAACCACGGGAAATACTGCATTCCTCATTAATCTTCAGGCTCGAACACAACACAAGCCTTATTAGGAGACAATGACCCGACTAGTAAAAACAAAAACTGGGTTTTTAAGAATAGTAGAGACATATAAACAGACGTCTAGAGACATGTAAACAGACGTCTAGAGACATATAAACAGACGTCTAGAGACATATAAACAGACGTCTAGAGACATATAAACAGACGTCTAGAGACATATAAACAGACGTCTAGAGACATATAAACAGACGTCTAGAGACATATAAACAGACGTCTAGAGACATATAAACAGACGTCTAGAGACATATAAACAGACGTCTAGAGACATATAAACAGACGTCTAGAGACATATAAACAGACGTCTAGAGACATATAAACAGACGTCTAGAGACATATAAACAGACGTCTAGAGACATATAAACAGACGTCTAGACTTGACGACATTCGACATTTGCCTTCGTCATTATTAAAACGTCTTGTTCGACATTCATTGTCAGCGTCGACTAAGTTCTGTTGTAGGCCTTTCGCTTGTATTATTGGATTTCATAATTTGAAAGTTACCTCCACTTGACTTATCTGCATGGGACGCAGAGCGAAAGCGGCTAACACAGTGTGAAAAGGCGTAGAACGAATTAGAAAGGTGTGATTGTGTCCTTCTAATCAGAATATAATTTTTTTAGTACAAATAAATTCGTGTTTTTTTTTTGGGGGGGGCCAGTTGATTCTGTTCAATGAGATTGTTCTTTGTATTTTAATTCATGCTTAATATAGTATTTATTTATTTTTTGTTGGCTGTGATTTTGTTTTTTTTTAGAAACATCAACACATTCAAGGGAAACAATCACAGTTTCTATGTGACACTTACCTTTCTGCAAGCTGTGTTGTCTGGCTTTGTAACCTGGTGAAACGAAAAGTTACATTGTAACAACATTTACGAGAACTCATTGGTCGTTTTCATACATGTCATACAACCAGACACTTCGGGGGCCGATTTTGTCTGTCTTTGTAACCTTGGTCTATTTCATTAGGGGCCACCAAATTCTCTTCGCATAGGGCCTCCAATGACCTAAGGCCGGCCCTGTAAGTAAGCCTTGTTCCTCAGAAGAAGGTGATTGGTGTATCTAGTAATGTGCACATGAAAGCATCGGACATTGTGTGCTCTAAGCGTGCAGCTATTCCCTTCGTATTTGTGTTTCTGTATTTATCTTTTCTACAGGAAGAGGCTTCAGACATAGCCAGTGACAGATCTTTGTGGAGATGGCTTGCCGCCCAATGCGCCGAAAGGCGTGGTAAGATGTAAGTCTAAGTGAATATTCACCTGGTGAATACACTCAGTATCTGATACTCGTCGAAGTAGTTAAAGCCAGCATTAGACGAGCATTGATAATATTTTATATTTGTAGTATGAATCTACCAACAGAAGAAAGGTTCAAGCCGACACGCCAAAAAGAAAACCTAAATCGACGTCATACAATAGCTTTGTCTGTGTTAAGTGTGGCAAAATATAAAGGTCACAGCTGGGTCCGTGTCTCCATGTGAAGCTTTGGACTCTCTTTACTTTTCGTACTCAGAGACTTTTTTTTTGCCACCCAGCCTGACTTCTTTTCTGTCATTTCGATAGACTTAATTCTAAGATATACATATATTTATGATCTATGTCAGTAAGACTAACACATATATATTTATGATCTATGTCAGTAAGACTAACACATATATATATATATATTTATGATCTATGTCAGTAGGACTTACATATATATTTATGATCTATGTCAGTAGGACTTACATATATTTATGATCTATGTCAGTAGGACTTACATATATTTATGATCTATGTCAGTAGGACTTACATATATTTATCATCTATGTCAGTAGGACTTACATATATTTATCATCTATGTCAGTAGGACTTACATAGATTTTTCATCTATGTCAGTAGGACTTACATATATTTATGATCTATGTCAGTAGGACTTACATATATATTTATGATCTATGTCAGTAGGAACTACATATATTTATGATCTATGTCAGTAGGACTTACATATATATTTATGATCTATGTCAGTAGGACCTACATATATTTATGATCTATGTCAGTAGGACTTACATATATATTTATGATCTGTCAGTAGGACTTATATATATATTTATGGTCTATGTCAATAGGATTTACATATTTATTTATGATCTATGTGAGTAAGACTTACATATACATGCAGTAGATGGTAAGAGTGTGACTGCGGCTAACAAGGGCAGGGTCCATGGAAGCAGCTTGGTTAATGAATTTAACTCGTGATCCACTGTGAGCAAATATTGATCCATTTTGAAAAAAAATTATTGCAATAAGTCAGAACTTTTATTTTTCCAGTCAAACCTTACCCATAGATACACTATACCTGACCCACAGATTCACTTGGATCACAGATACACCTTCCTGACCTACAGATACACCTTCTTGACCTACAGATACACATATTACTGACCTACAGATTCACATTCCTGACATACAGATACACATTCCTGAACTACAGATACACACTCTTGACCTATACATACACATTCCTGACCTATAGATATACATACACCTGGATCACAGATACACATATACCTGGCTTACAGATACATCGTATGGTACAACACGCAGCAACGTCATAAATTGTGAATTCTGAACTTTTTAATCAAATTAGCCTTTTTTCTTTAAATGTGGAACATTCCCAATAAATTAGCCAAACAGAGAAGGCATAAAACAGAATAGGATAACCTGTGATAGAGCAATAAAACGTCTTGGAGCGTTTGCAGGCGTCTAAATACGAAAACTTGGCGATGCTCTCTCCGTCGTTGAGATTCAGCGAATATGTCACGCAGCGGCCAGACCTATTGGAGGCCTCGCCGTAATTTTCCACAGCGATATTCAACACAGGCTCGAGAAGGTTGTCCACGCAGAAGCGGAGCTCGCGGTAGCCTCTGCCTTTGACTGCTTTGGAACACGGTACATATGGGAAAATTGGATGGCCATCTAGGTAAGCGTGGACCATTGGTTCTCCTGTGAAAGAATAGTACATGATGATAAATCATATGTCCTATACCTCATGTTGGAAGTTGATTTCAAAGATGATAAGGTAAGAAAGCTTTTTTATTATTATAGCTTTTATATAGCGCTATTTTCATGCTTATAGCATGCTCAGAGCGCTTTGGTCCAATTTCAGTTGTGAACCAGTGTGGGGGGGGGGGGGGATAAGATGAGTGGCTGAGTGGCTAAAAATGCTTATCTAGAGGTCTCGAGATTAAATCTTCACTCTAGCTGGGTTGGGTTTGCTGAACGCCTTTAGGCAACACGAAAACCTTGTCTCAGATAGCCCCAACCCCCAGAGGCGTAGTGAGGGGGGAGGCAAGGTGGCACGATCCCCCGGGCGTCACCCACAGGGAGAAGACACACGAAGAGATGCGCCAAAAAAAATTATTTTAGATATTTTAATTAGGTAATAAATTATAAGGTTATTTGTATTATGTTATTATGAAATACTTTTTTTTATTTATAACCTCTATTTCTATGTGATGTTCATGAAAAGAAGAGAGGTCATCAATAAAGTCTCTTGCCCCAGGAGCTCGTTTTGCTCATTACGCCTCTGCCTAGCCCACATGTCCTCACTAGAGTTTGGACCACAGCGTACTGAGCAATCAAGATCAAGAAAATATGTTTTTGAAACGTGTGGTTTGGTCAATTTCTCTTCCAAATAAAGTTTTCATTGTAAACTGAGTACTAACACAAAATGAAGTTTAATACAAAATTAAGTTCTTACGGTAATCTGTGTACTGATAGAACAATTAAGTTCTTACGGTAATCTGTGTACTGATAGGAAATTATGTTCTTACGGTAATCTGTGTACTGATATGAAATTAAGTTCTTACGGTAATCTGTGTACTGATAGGAAATTATGTTCTTACGGTAATCTGTGTACTGATAGGAAATTATGTTCTTACGGTAATCTGTGTACTGATAGGAAATTAAGTTCTTACGGTAATCTGTGTACTGATAGGAAATTATGTTCTTACGGTAATCTGTGTACTGATATGAAATTACGTTCTTACGGTTAACTGTTATAAAATAAATTTTCAACGTAAATTGTGCATCGTTACAAAATACATTTATTACAGTAAATATTGCACTAATACAAATTACAGTTTTTTTACCGTAAACTGTGTAAGCGTTGAGGCTAAACTCGACTACCGACCCACTCATGTGCATAAGTTGTATCTTGATATCACCGTACTTGTCAGCCGTCACGTTGAGAGTAACGATGGATTTGGTGGTAGACTTGCTGGAGCAGTAGCAGCCCATGATCGCTTGGTACTGGCAAACAGCCACACGTAGTCCACGCAGACTGCACAACTGTGGAGGGATACATTTGTTCTGGTCAGAATGTAGGCTGTCTGAGACCGCATCACAAACTAGGAGATTAGAGACGGGGTCACTGCAGCGATTGGACCCCATGGTGACCTGCTAACTATCGTGAAGAAACGCAAGCTAAAAAATCTATGGCCATATTACAAGATCTTCGGGGGGCTCGCAAAGACCTTCCTTCAGGGAACAGTACCAGGAAAAGTAGAAGAGGCAGATAGAAATGGCGAAGGGATGACAAAAGAATGGACGGGCCTGCCATTGAAAGGGGTTCTAAGGCAAAGGACTGAGAGGAATGGAGAAGGACGGTTGACGAATCGTGCATGGTGCCCCAACGGTCCATAAGACTAAGGGATATGTAAAGGTAAGGGCTGTTGGGACTGAGTTCAAATTGTTGACTTTAAGACTGTTTTTGATTTGGTTTATTTTTGTAAGGAGTTTTTTTTTTAATGGAATGTAGGCCCCTAACTCATAGTAAAACAGTGTGGGCTTTGTAGTCTAGAATTATTAGATTTGAGTTTTCCAGAGTTGAAGTATAGACTCTAATTAGTATCGTGCAATTATTATTCAGTCTACTATGGGATATTGCTCTATTGAATATTAATTAATACTGGATATCTCATTACATAGCTGTGCCCATTATTTTATTTAAATTTTCATTGAAAAGTTATATATGTCGGTGAATCGGCATCCTGCATCTTCTTTCTGTCTTTCTATTTGTCGTTACGATTATCTTCATGACTTAGTTACAGGTAGTCAGCATTGAAATGCACATACATATTTGTGGCAACTAATAACCCTAACATTGGCCACTGTCATCTCTTTCTTTTCTCGTAACCTTTTTAAGCTCTTCTGAAACCATTTACTATTCTAAGATTTTTGATTCATAATTTGGCGACACTGCAACCTTATATAGTAGATTCAGTGGTTATTACTTTATACTTTATTTATAAGTTGTGGAGTGGGGAATACATATACGTATTTCTAAACCAGTGGGGGGGGGGGGGGGATGGGGAGAAAGTGGAAAATCCCTCCGGGCCCCCACTTGAAGAGGCCCCTAAATCAGTGTTCGAATTTTGATTACATTAAATATTTCGTCGTTATCTAATGTCATAATGTCAAAATGAAGGGGCCCTTAAAGAGGTCAAGCCACCCCCGTGCCCCCAAATGATGGCTAATTCCTAGCTACGCCACTGTTCTAAAGACGAACTTTTTAGAACAGGAGAAAAAAAAGCAATAGAAAAAAAAAAAGAGTACTTTTTTAAATACAAAGCTTATCTAAGGGAAGGAACCGCTAAGAAGGACTTAACCTTCTTTTGCCTGACGTCTGGTTACCCTTCCTTTTGGACGTCAGTATGATCGATTAACTACCTTTTCCATGTGGTCATCGGGGCCAGCTTTGTGGACGAAGATGACGTCATCGATCCAGCCTCTCCAGATGTTCTCAAACTCCACGTTGAAACTCAGCATGTCATGGTGGGCGAGCAATCCGCGCGTGCAGAACCTAGAGGCGACCACTGGGGAGAAGTCTAGCTTGGGTACATCTGAGGAGCAAAGACTCGATCTGGTTTACTAAGCGATTGTTTTTGGTCGCGTGAGATGATGGCAGTGGTGTGACTATTGTTACTCATTGAATCGTATAACAGACGAACAATAAGGAAGTACCTTATGTAACGAAATGAAAACTATACAATATATGTCTTTAGTGAATCTGGGAGGTCTGTTGCAAGAACATCTGTTTCATTATTAAAATTAATGGTTGTTGTTTGTTTGTTTTTTAAATAGTATTCTACAAAGATTAAATCAACTCACTGTGGAGGCGCGGTGGCTGAGAGGTAAAGCATGGGCTTCTGAATCGGAGGTCCCGGGTTCGAATCCTGGTGAAGACTGGGGATTTTTTTATTTCGAGCGCCTATGAGTCCACTTAGCTCTAATGGGTTACTGACGTTAGTTGGGGTGTGAAGTAAAGGCGGTTGGTCGTTGTGCTGGCCACATGACACCCTTGTAGGCCACAGAAACAGATGACATGTACATCGTCTTCCCTATAGACCACAAGGTCTGAAAGGAGCACTTAAACTCACTCTGTCTGTCTGTCTGGTTAAAAGTTTGTACACGTTATTTCTCACGCACTCAATCTCGGATCAAGCTGAAATTTTGCACAATTATTTCTTTTACCTGACAACACAATAATCAATTAAAAAAATAACCAATTAGTTAATTAAGTATTGGTAATAAATTATTTTGTTTGGCATCTCGAACAAGGAAAGAAATAGTAAAATAACCCTTAACACGCGTGTGGTAGTTTAGCCTCTATTCATCATAATCGTAATTCCATATTGTATACACTCATTGTAAAACAGCTCAGCCCTTGAAGGATTAATGAAGTGGTGTAAAAGCTCAATTAGTCCCCTTTATAGGTCGTCGTCTGAGTGTTAGTGAATACAAACCTGAAAAATAGCACAAGACTGTAGAAACATTAGTTAACTAAACAATATTCCATGTTCATAATCTTTCCGCTAGCAGTGTGGTTAGCGTGTTGGCTTGCGAAGCCCTAGAAGGCTTGTGCCATCAGTTCGAAATCAGGTCGTTCCGTCCTTCTTTTTTTATTTTTATAAATGATTTTTTTTTAATTGTTCGTCTAGATCTATTAAAAAATTAAATTACATGAATGACCCACCATACTAATTGATAAAAGTACGCTTAAGCTTTGTTTTATGTTATGTATTTTTATTTATTTTCTTGTTTTGTTTATGGACTTTTTATCGTTCCAGGCTGGGTCAGATTTACGGCAGACCAGGGCCTCACTCTTAATTAAGGAATCCACAAACTCAGAGCAAATAAAGAATTTAAAGATAAATTGCATATTCAACATTTTTATTGACACCTTTAAAACGTAACAGGGGCCTCCACACAAAAAAACCACCCACGGCTTGCACTTACTTAAATATGGCTCTGGTTAGTGATTGCGATCTATCCCCATTGGTAGACAAGAAAAAATGTGACACCCTGTTACTGCTGTATCGTCGAGAAATGGCTACGTATATCAAACTAGTATATGCATATACTCATCATCAGGCAACAGTTGAAAAAAAAAACGTTTGTATAATTATTTTATTTGTTTGCCTTCAAACATTGCAACATGCATGTGAGCCTAACATTATGCAATAGTGTGTTTGCTGTCCAAGAAAAGAAGAAATGGAAATTACGGTGGCGGTATAACTATCCTTAACCATGTGCCTACATATCTAAAATTAAAGGTTTATGGTGTAACTTAAGCACTCTAAAAGGTAAAAAAAATTGGGATAAAATTTATTTTTTTAAATAGATTACCTTCTGAGGAACTGCACAAGATGAGGCAATGCCAAACCATAAGACATGTGATCACCAAATCCATTCTGTTCTCAACTTCATTCATTCTGTCGTGAAAGATGTGTAGGGATGACAGAAAAGAAGCAAATATTTTTTTAAATTATATTTTTAAAAAAAAAAGCTTATCTAAAGGATATAACTCCGCTCTTACAACTATATCTCTCAATAATGTAGATGTTACTTCCATCATTCCATAGCAAACACAATAATTAATTACACATAATTAATCTATTATTTTGGTTAAATTTTTTAGTTGATTCATGTTTTGTTAGGTAGAATAAATAATTGTTTAAAGTTTCAACTCGATCTGGGTGTGGGAGGAATAACATGTACAATATTTTTACCAGAGTGAGTTGATATAAACTTTGTAAAAAAAAAACAAAAAAAAACTGGTAAATTAAAAGAAAGTCTATTTCCGTATATATGAACAGATTAATCTTGATATTTTTATCAAATAATATTTTTTTAAATAGATTACCTTCTGAGGAACTGCACAAGATGAGGCAATGCCAAACCATAAGACATGTGATCACCAAATCCATTCTGTTCTCAACTTCATTCATTCTGTCGTGAAAGATGTGTAGGGATGACAGAAAAGAAGCAAATATTTTTTTAAATTATATTTTTAAAAAAAAAGCTTATCTAAAGGATATAACTCCGCTCTTACAACTATATCTCTCAATAATGTAGATGTTACTTCCATCATTCCATAGCAAACACAATAATTAATTACACATAATTAATCTATTATTTTGGTTAAATTTTTTAGTTGATTCATGTTTTGTTAGGTAGAATAAATAATTGTTTAAAGTTTCAACTCGATCTGGGTGTGGGAGGAATAACATGTACAATATTTTTACCAGAGTGAGTTGATATAAACTTTGTAAAAAAAAAACAAAAAAAAACTGGTAAATTAAAAGAAAGTCTATTTCCGTATATATGAACAGATTAATCTTGATATTTTTATCAATTTTTTTTTAAGTCGGCGGAAGGGGGCAGAAAATTTTTTTTATTTCTAAATTATTTATTTGTTTATATTAGATCACGACGATGTTGTCTCATTAGACAATAACCCTGTCCCACTCTGAAAGGTTATGCTCCATATTGGTCAGACCCTGTCCCACTCTGAAAGAATATGCTCCATATTGGTCAGACCCTGTCCCACTCTGAAAGGTTATGCTCCATATTGGTCAGACCCTGTCCCACTTTGAAAGAATATGCTCCATATTGGTCAGACCCTGTCCCACTCTGAAAGAATATGCTCCAAACTGGTTAAACCCAGCCCCACTCTGAAAGAATATGCTCCATTCTGGTCAAACCCAGCCCCACTCTGAAAGAATATGCTCCATATTGGTCAGACCCTGTCCCACTTTGAAAGAAGATGCCCCATATTGGTCAGACCCTGTCCCACTCTGAAAGAATATGCTCCATATTGGTCAGACCCTGTCCCACTCTGAAAGAATATGCTCCGTACTGGTCAAACCAAGCCCCATTCTGAAAGAATATGCTCCATACTGGTCAAACCCAGCCCCACTCTGAAAGAATATGCTCCAAACTGGTCAAACCCAGCCCCACTCTGAAAGAATATGCTCCATACTGGTCAAACCCAGCCCCACTCTGAAAGAATATGCTCCAAACTGGTCAAACCCTGTCCCACTCTGAAAGAATATGCTCCATACTGGTCAGACCCTGTCCCACTCTGAAAGAATATGCTCCATATTGGTCAGACCCTGTCCCACTCTGAAAGAGTATGCTCCATACTGGTCAAACCCAACACCACTCTGAAAGAATATGCTCCATACTGTTCAAACCCAGCCCCACTCTGAAAGAATTTGCTCTATATAGGTAAAACCCAGCCCCACTCTGAAAGAATATGCTC
>JAZGLO010000179.1:0-25135 GCA_036873155.1 Biomphalaria sudanica | reverse complement strand
TGGGATCTATATCATTGTCCTACATGGGATCTACATCATTGTCCCACATGGGATCTATATCATTGACCCACACGGGATTTACATCAGTGTCCTACATGGGATCTACATCATTGTCCTACATGGGATCTACATCATTGTCCTACATGGGATCTATATCATTGTCCTACATGGGATCTACATCATTGTCCTACATGGGATCTACATCATTGTCCTACATGGGATCTATATCATTGTCCTACATGGGATCTACATCATTGACCTACACGGGATCTATATCATTGTCCTACATGGGATCTACATCATTGACCTACACGGGATTTACATCATTGTCCTACATGGGATCTACATCATTGTCCTACATGGGATCTACATCATTGTCCTACATGGGATCTACATCATTGTCCTACATGGGATCTACATCATTGACTTACACGGGATTTACATCATTGTCCTACATGGGATCTACATCATTGTCCTACATGGGATCTATATTATTGTCCTACATGGGATCTACATCATTGTCCTACATGGGATCTATATCATTGTCCTACATGGGATCTACATCATTGTCCTACATGGGATCTACATCATTGTCCTACATGGGATCTACATCATTGTCCTACATGGGATCTACATCATTGACTTACACGGGATTTACATCAGTGTCCTACATGGGATCTACATCATTGTCCTACATGGGATCTACATCATTGTCCTACATGGGATCTATATCATTGTCCTACATGGGATCTATATCATTGTCCTACATTGGATCTATATCATTGTCCTACATGGGATCTACATCATTGTCCTACATGGGATCTATATCATTGTCCTACATGGGATCTATATCATTGTCCTACATTGGATCTATATCATTGTCCTACATGGGATCTATATCATTGTCCTACATGGGATCTATATTATTGTCCTACATGGGATCTATATCATTGACCTACATGGGACCTACATCATTGTCCTACATAGGATCTACATCATTGTCCTACATGGGATCTATATCATTGTCCTACATAGGATCTACATCATTGTTCTACATAGGATCTATATCATTGTCCTACATGGGATCTACATCATTGTCCTACATGGGATCTATATTATTGTCCTACATGGGATCTACATCATTGTCCTACATGGGATCTATATCATTGTCCTACATGGGATCTACATCATTGTCCTACATGGGATCTACATCATTGTCCTACATGGGATCTACATCATTGTCCTACATGGGATCTACATCATTGACTTACACGGGATTTACATCAGTGTCCTACATGGGATCTACATCATTGTCCTACATGGGATCTACATCATTGTCCTACATGGGATCTATATCATTGTCCTACATGGGATCTATATCATTGTCCTACATTGGATCTATATCATTGTCCTACATGGGATCTACATCATTGTCCTACATGGGATCTATATCATTGTCCTACATGGGATCTATATCATTGTCCTACATTGGATCTATATCATTGTCCTACATGGGATCTATATCATTGTCCTACATGGGATCTATATTATTGTCCTACATGGGATCTATATCATTGACCTACATGGGACCTACATCATTGTCCTACATAGGATCTACATCATTGTCCTACATGGGATCTATATCATTGTCCTACATAGGATCTACATCATTGTTCTACATAGGATCTATATCATTGTCCTACATGGGATCTATATCATTGTCCTACATGGGATCTATTTCATTGTCCTACATGGGATCTATTTCGTTCTACGCAGATGAGCATTAAGCTCCTCTGATCCCTTTATCGCTCGTGGTAACGAGGACCCTCTTTTGACCTATATACATCGCACATCTGACGTCGTAATCTGCTCGGAGTCTTTTAAAGTTAGTTCCCGTTAGGCCATAATACCGAATGAAAAATATACAGCCTAGGTCTATATATAGATGTAGGCCTACTGACCAGATCACATATTGCTTATTAAACAGTTACATAGTTCGATATTATCTTAATCTTCATTTACATATTGATGGTTAAGATTATAAAATAATCGTTTTTATTAATTATTATTTTAACTCGAAAAAAAAGTATAACTTCTGAAAGCTCTTTTATAATGTTTAATAAAATTATAAAAACATTATGGACCAAAGGTCGAATTTGCAGTATACTACACATCGAACATGTGATTATGTGCCATGTAGATTTTTTGTATACTTTATTTTATTCAGGATTTCTCTATTTAGTCAGTTTTAAAAGTGTTTTTAGACTATATGCATAACATCCAAATATTGTAGGTCTAACAAGCGCTTTAAAACAAAGAAACACAACGTTGATTTCTTGTACAACTCTTGCTCAACTCAACAATGAAATGAAATAGTCTTTAAAACTGTTTTTTTTTTTTTATTAAAAATAAATATACTACATCTGTCTATAAAACATTCATCAACATATAATTAATAAGTGGGTATCTGTGTTTTTACCACTTTAAAAAAAAAATATCACAAATAACCTAAATGCCATAAACTGGAAAAAAAAGGATGTATCTGAATATATATATTGTAAATATGTAATAGTATTACCAAATCTGTAAGAGTCCATATTTGATAAAGAAGTCTGCATGTCAGCACAGGCCTACCTGTGACCTACATATTTTGCCAAATATTATGCAGACAAAACAATTGCGTGCAAGTGGCCGATTTAAGCTAAATATTAATAAATATATAAATAGAAAGCACTTTATTTCAGTTATACAGTATAAATATTTTTCTATCTACTGATTGTATAAAAGTATGTAGTAAATGTGATCAGCTGTCTTCTAAGAAATGTACTTGTCACTTTGAGACTACTTAATTTAAATCACTAGCTTCACAAATCATGTTTGACAAGATTGGTAAATATCTTAATTTGAAAGAGAAATCAATTAATTACACAGACTATTAAGATGTCACGAAAAAAAAAAAAAAAACATAGTTCTGACTTCTTCTCTTCACCGTATGAGACGCTTTCATCTTATCTGTGACCCGGATGTGTCCAAAAAGTTAGTGAACACTTGTGTACTTGCTGAACTCTTCACAAAATGGGTAGAAAATTGATGAGTTTTTCTGAAATAACCAGCAGACTATATTCTTAGCTTTGAAATCGTATTCAAATTGTTAGAAGAATTTAAAAAAAATAAAGGTTCAGTCACAGAAGTTAAAAAGCCGATGGGCAAGTAAGGCATCATGGCATGGGATCCAATGCTGAGCACCACTTTAAATAAAAGAAACTTCATCTAACCAACACAAACTAAGCGTTATCCTTTTCTTTAAAGGCAACTTTATCAACTGGCAACACTATTGCAGACTCCTTGGCTCACCAGGGAGGGCAAACACCACCCACCGAACAGGCTGCGAGTCTTCATCATGCTCTGGCTATAATTAAAAAAAAAACAGAAATGGAAAAGTGGTTTGAGTGCTGGGGAAAGTCCCAAAAAGCCCGTGGAGTCTGGGAGCGCATGAGGCACCCTAACCGCTCATCCCCGTGGTGGAGGCTGTCTAGGCCTGAGCAAGCTATTATATCACAGTGCAGGACAGGCCACTGTCCTGTTGGCTCATATTTCTCACGACTAGGGCCAAATTTTGATTCACGGTGTCCCCTCTGTGGGGAAGAAGAGGAAACCGCGTTTCATATTCTTTTCGACTGCCCCAGACTTGCTGATCTCGACAGGTCTGGGAAACCAAAAATTATAGACCTGTAAGGTGACATGTATGCACTACGCAAAACAGCAGGGTTTCTGCCCAGGGCTTTTTGCAAGAGAGGATTTGAGCCTCTCAGGCCCTCACTCCAGTGGAGTTTGATGATGATGATCGATTGCGCAATTACTCAATCTTTGGCAGGCATAAAGTGACGCGCGATTTACAACCCGTGGAACATATCTGATCCGTAACTCGATGTTATCCCCCCCCCCAATTTCTTTTTCAAAACGTGTGCTAACGCTGCATACTGAAACCGACGGTGGTTATCGCTAAAGAAATGGTCATTGATGCGACTCCGACGACCCGTGACACTTAAGGCACCAGTTGGAAAAAAAAAAACGTCTGGCACTTATGCTTAAGAGCAAAACTCTAACAAGTAACGTGAATGTAGTGTAAGCAGACGAGGACTTAAGTGGAAGCGAGCAAGGCGCCTAGGGAAGCCCTGCAATTATTTGTGATGTGGCTTAAATAGCCTAAACTTACGCATCCTGCGCCCCAGTGCCGGCGTACAGCTAAGCCCGCCTTGGAGTTTCCGTCACTATTGTTGTCACCATGTAACACATTTGGTTTTGCTTTCTAAACGGCGTGTTTGTGTACGTGTCTGCACGTGTGTGTGTGTGTGTGGCCGCCTGTGGGTGTACGTATTTTGTTCATTTTCATGACTTTTAAAACTTTGGAAGTGGATTTATTATTTAAATCATCGACTTCTTCAAACCAGTGGTACGTGTTAGTCTTTTATCCAAAGCAAGCTCAAAAGCTAAAAGGTATTATTTTACATTCTGGCGTGATTACACATTAAGCCGTAATTATACATGCTGGCGTGATTACACATTAAGCCGTAATTATACATGCTGGCGTGATTACACATTAAGCCGTAATTATACATGCTGGCGTGATTACACATTAAGCCGTAATTATACATGCTGACGTAATTATGCATTAAGACGATTTAATTATTGTGGTGTTAATATGTATTGCGACGTAATTATACATTGTGTGGCAAATATACATTCTGATGTAAATATACATTCCGTCGTAAAAAGCAATTATGGCGTAAATATACATTCTGGAGTATTTATACATTCTGGCGTAATTATGCATTATGATGTAATTATATATGCTGAAATAATTGTAGCCTCTGTGAGTGTCCGTTAAGTGGCGAGCTTGCTTCCTATTATGACCCTTGACCCAGGAGGATTTTACCCAGAGGCCTAGGAATGAGGGGTGGGGCACTTCTTCGATCGCTATAATCACTCCTTTGTGAGACACGCTCCTGAAGCCCCGCCTTGGTTCCCTACACCCCAGCGAGGCCGGGTTCTCCTATACTGTAACGACACGGCCCGTTAGAGAGAGGCGACCACAGCAAATGGCCCCCGTGGGGACCGGCGTGGCGGATGGGGCGGATTATTAAAGCCTTTCTTTCCTACACCCCACATGCAATGCTGCTCTGCTAGAATGTGCTGAGTGAATCTACTGGAGGAATGTATATCCAGAGATGTGTCAGTATGATGGAAGCAGCAATAGGTAATTATACTACAATTATACACCCTAAGACAGGTAACATCCTACAGCAATTATACCTCCTGACTTAATTATACCATCTGATTCAAGTATATATTATACCTTCTGTTTGTAGTAATTTTAGGTAAAAAAGATCCTTTAAAAAAGCTTAACTACGGGGAAGAAATGCACACTTATAACTATATCACTAAAAATGTTACGTTGTTTCCCTTATTCGATCCCAAACAACAAAATTATTACAAGTAATTAATTGACAAACTGGTTAAATTTGTTAAAATTGATGTATGTTTTGTTAGGTACAATACATAAATGGTTAAAGCATAAACTTGATCTGAGAATCGGTGTGGGAGAAATAACATATACAAGCTTTTTTTTACCAGACAGACAGACAGACAGACTGACTTAATAAATGACTTGTAAAAACTTACTTGTACCGACAGCCTCTCGTTCTGAAAGTAAAACAAAAAAAAAAATAAAAAAAATTTAATTTTGTTTTTTACAAAGACAGAACCGCCAATTATGCAAATTAATGAGCGTTTGTTTTTCTCTTAGAAATTACTGAATGTTGCATGTAATGAGTTCCACTTACAGACCCTATCCTCTCTAGGGCAGATGATGTAAAGGTCATCTGTTTCTGTGGCCTATGGTTTTACGAGGGCGTCGTGTGGCCAGCACAACGACCAACCGCCTTTACTTTTCCCCAACTAATGCCAGGTACCCATTAGAGCTGGGTGGACTCAGAGGCGCCCAAAGATCCCGAAATTAAAAATCCCAGTCTTCACCAGAATTCGAACCCGGTACCCCCGGTTCGAAAGTCAAGCGTTTTACCGCTCAGCCACTGCGCCTCCTAGACTTAACACTATGCGCAAAATTTTCTTGAACATTCAGTCTTGAATCAATAAAACCTTACATTCGGAAATTCCCGAATGCGATAGTCCTTTAAAGAACGCGATAGTCTTTTAAAAACCGATGTGTGATCTAGACCTAGATTTAGTCTGTGGCCAAATTTACATTTATTATTTATTTTTTACTTTTAAAATTATAAACAAGAGTTTTCCCACATGTGGCCAACGAGCTAGTAATTCTTTTCTCAACTATATCCATCAACTGTTAAATTTGAAGAAAAATTGTTAGAGCCGTTTTTTAAATCAGCGTCCGCCTATCCTCCATGAAGGAGCGACTTGAATAGAGGTAGTGCACTAAATAACAAATGTATGTGTCAGCATGGCAAACGTTTGTTGTACAATTTTGAAGAATTCAGACATTCGATATAACGTGTTCAATTTTCTAAAGGGACGAAACCCTACATGTCTCCTAAAACTCCTCCTTCGTGGTCGAAGATGAGCACATTTCTCATATCCTATGGACTCGAAGATGAGCACATTTCTCATATCCTATGGACTCGAAGATGAGCACATTTCTCATATCCTATGAACTCGAAGATGAGCACATTTCTCATATCCTATGGACTCGAAGATGAGCACATTTCTCATATCCTATGGACTCGAAGATGAGCACATTTCTCATATCCTATGGACTCGAAGATGAGCACATTTCTCATATCCTATGGACTCGAAGATGAGCACATTTCTCATTTACCTATGGACTCGAAGATGAGCACATTTCTCATATCCTATGAACTCGAAGATGAGCACATTTCTCATATCCTATGGACTCGAAGATGAGCACATTTCTCATATCCTATGAACTCGAAGATGAGCACATTTCTCATATCTTATAGACTCGAAGATAAGCACATTTCTCATATCCTATGGACTCGAAGATGAGCACATTTCTCATATCCTATGGACTCGAAGATGAGCACATTTCTCATATCCTATGAACTCGAAGATGAGCACATTTCTCATTTACCTATGGACTTGAAGATGAGCACATTTCTCATATCCTATGGACTCGAAGATGAACACATTTCTCATTTCCTATGGACTTGAAGATGAGCACATTTCTCATTTCCTATGGACTTGAAGATGAACACATTTCTCATTTCCTATGGACTTGAAGATGAGCACATTTCTCATTTACCTATGGACTTGAAGATGAGCACATTTCTCATTTCCTATGGACTCGAAGATGAGCACATTTCTCATATCCTATGGACTCGAAGATGAGCACATTTCTCATTTCCTATGGACTCAAAGATGAGCACATTTCTCATTTCCTATGGGCTTGAAGATGAGCACATTTCTCATATCCTATGGACTCGAAGATGAACACATTTCTCATTTCCTATGGACTTGAAGATGAGCACATTTCTCATTTCCTATGGACTTGAAGATGAACACATTTCTCATTTACCTATGGACTTGAAGATGAGCACATTTCTCATTTCCTATGGACTTGAAGATGAGCACATTTCTCATTTACCTATGGACTTGAAGATGAGCACATTTCTCATATCCTATGGACTCAAAGATGAACACATTTCTCATTTACCTATGGACACGAAGATGAACACATTTCTCATTTACCTATGGACACGAAGATGAACACATTTCTCATTTACCTATGAACTCAAAGATGAACACATTTCTCACTTCCTATGGACTTGAAGATGAGCACATTTCTCATTTCCTATGGACTTTCTCATATCCTATGGACTCGAAGATGAGCACATTTCTCATTTACATATGGACTCGAAGATGAGCACATTTCTCATTTCCTATGGACTCGAAGATGAGCACATTTCTCATTTACCTATGGACTTGAAGATGAGCACATTTCTCATATCCTATGAACTCGAAGATGAGCACATTTCTCATATCCTATGAACTCGAAGATGAACACATTTCACATTTACCTGTGGACTTGAAGTTGAGCACATTTCTCATTTCCTATGGACTTGAAGATGAGCACATTTCTCATATCCTATGGACTCGAAGATGAGCACATTTCTCATTTCCTATGGACTCAAAGATGAGCACATTTCTCATTTCCTATGGACTTGAAGATGAGCACATTTCTCATATCCTATGAACTCGAAGATGAGCACATTTCTCATTTACCTATGGACACGAAGATGAACACATTTCTCATTTCCTATGGACTTGAAGATGAGCACATTTCTCATTTCCTATAAACTCAAAGATGAACACATTTCTCATTTCCTATGGACTTGAAGATGAGCACATTTCTCATATCCTATGAACTCGAAGATGAGCACATTTCTCATATCCTATGAACTCAAAGATGAACACATTTCTCATTTCCTATAAACTCAAAGATGAACACATTTCTCATTTACCTATGGACACGAAGATGAGCACATTTCTCATTTCCTATAAACTCAAAGATGAACACATTTCTCATATCCTATGAACTTGAAGATGAGCACATTTCTCATTTCCTATAAACTCAAAGATGAACACATTTCTCATTTACCTATGGACTTGAAGATGAGCACATTTCTCATTTCCTATAAACTCAAAGATGAACACATTTCTCATATCCTATGAACTCGAAGATGAACACATTTCTCATATCCTATGAACTCGAAGATAAGCACATTTCTCATTTACCTATGCTATGGACACGAAGATGAACACATTTCTCATTTCCTATGGACTTGAAGATGATCACATTTCTCATTTACCTATGGACACGAAGATGAACACATTTCTCATTTCCTATGGACTTGAAGATGAGCACATTTCTCATTTCCTATAAACTCAAAGATGAACACATTTCTCATTTCCTATGGACTTGAAGATGAGCACATTTCTCATATCCTATGAACTCGAAGATGAGCACATTTCTCATATCCTATGAACTCGAAGATGAGCACATTTCTCATTTCCTATAAACTCAAAGATGAACACATTTCTCATTTCCTATGATCTCGAAGATGAGCACATTTCTCATTTCCTATGGACTTGAAGATGAGCACATTTCTCATATCCTATGAACTCGAAGATGAACACATTTCTCATTTCCTATGGACTTGAAGATGAGCACATTTCTCATTTCATATGGACTTGAAGATGATCACATTTCTCATTTCATATGAACTCGAAGATGATCACATTTCTCATTTACCTATGGACACGAAGATGAACACATTTCTCATTTCCTATGGACTTGAAGATAAGCACATTTCTCATATCCTATGATCTCGAAGATGAGCACATTTCTCATATCCTATGATCTCGAAGATGAGCACATTTCTCATATCCTATGAACTCGAAGATGAGCACATTTCTCATATCCTATGGACTCGAAGATGAGCACATTTCTCATATCCTATGGACTCGAAGATGAGCACATTTCTCATATCCTATGGACTCGAAGATGAGCACATTTCTCATATCCTATGAACTCGAAGATGAGCACATTTCTCATATCTTATAGACTCGAAGATGAGCACATTTCTCATATCCTATGGACTCGAAGATGAGCACATTTCTCATATCCTATGGACTCGAAGATGAGCACATTTCTCATATCCTATGGACTCGAAGATGAGCACATTTCTCATATCCTATGAACTCGAAGATGAGCACATTTCTCATTTACCTATGGACTTGAAGATGAGCACATTTCTCATATCCTATGGACTCGAAGATGAACACATTTCTCATTTCCTATGGACTTGAAGATGAGCACATTTCTCATTTCCTATGGACTTGAAGATGAACACATTTCTCATTTACCTATGGACTTGAAGATGAGCACATTTCTCATTTCCTATGGACTTGAAGATGAACACATTTCTCATTTACCTATGGACTTGAAGATGAGCACATTTCTCATTTCCTATGGACTCGAAGATGAGCACATTTCTCATATCCTATGGACTCGAAGATGAGCACATTTCTCATTTCCTATGGACTCAAAGATGAGCACATTTCTCATTTCCTATGGACTTGAAGATGAGCACATTTCTCATATCCTATGAACTCGAAGATGAGCACATTTCTCATTTACCTATGGACACGAAGATGAACACATTTCTCATTTCCTGTGGACTTGAAGATGAGCAAATTTCTCATATCCTATGAACTCGAAGATGAGCACATTTCTCATTTACCTATGGACACGAAGATGAACAAATTTCTCATTTCCTATGGACTCAAAGATGATCACATTTCTCATTTACCTATGGACACGAAGATGAACACATTTCTCATTTACCTATGGACACGAAGATGAACACATTTCTCATTTCCTATGGACTTAAAGATGATCACATTTCTCATTTACCTATGGACACGAAGATGAACACATTTCTCATTTCCTATGGACTCAAAGATGAACACATTTCTCATTTACCTATGGACACGAAGATGAACACATTTCTCATTTACCTATGGACACGAAGATGAACACATTTCTCTATTACCTATGAACTCAAAGATGAACACATTTCTTACTTCCTATGGACTTGAAGATGAGCACATTTCTCATTTCCTATGGACTTGAAGATGAGCACATTTCTCATATCCTATGGACTCGAAGATGAGCACATTTCTCATATCCTATGGACTCGAAGATGAGCACATTTCTCATATCCTATGAACTCGAAGATGAGCACATTTCTCATTTACCTATGGACTCGAAGATGAGCACATTTCTCATTTTCTATGGACTCGAAGATGAGCACATTTCTCATTTACCTATGGACTTGAAGATGAGCACATTTCTCATATCCTATGAACTCGAAGATGAGCACATTTCTCATATCCTCTGAACTCGAAGATGAACACATTTCTCATTTACCTGTGGACTTGAAGATGAGCACATTTCTCATTTACCTATGGACTTGAAGATGAGCACATTTCTTATTTCCTATGGACTCGAAGATGAGCACATTTCTCATATCCTATGGACTCGAAGATGAGCACATTTCTCATTTCCTATGGACTCAAAGATGAGCACATTTCTCATTTCCTATGGACTTTAAGATGAGCACATTTCTCATATCCTATGAACTCGAAGATGAGCACATTTCTCATTTACCTATGGACACGAAGATGAACACATTTCTCATTTCCTATGGACTTGAAGATGAGCACATTTCTCATATCCTATGAACTCGAAGATGAGCACATTTCTCATATCCTATGAACTCGAAGATGAACACATTTCTCATTTCCTATAAACTCAAAGATGAACACATTTCTCATTTACCTATGGACACGAAGATGAGCACATTTCTCATTTTCTATAAACTCAAAGATGAACACATTTCTCATATCCTATGAACTTAAAGATGAGCACATTTCTCATTTCCTATAAACTCAAAGATGAACACATTTCTCATTTACCTATGGACTTGAAGATGAGCACATTTCTCATTTCCTATAAACTCAAAGATGAACACATTTCTCATATCCTATGAACTCGAAGATGAACACATTTCTTATATCCTATGAACTCGAAGATGAGCACATTTCTCATTTACCTATGGACACGAAGATGAACACATTTCTCATTTCCTATGGACTTGAAGATGATCACATTTCTCATTTACCTATGGACACGAAGATGAACACATTTCTCATTTCCTATGGACTTGAAGATGAGCACATTTCTCATTTCCTATAAACTCAAAGATGAGCACATTTCTCATTTCCTATGGACTTGAAGATGAGCACATTTCTCATATCCTATGAACTCGAAGATGAGCACATTTCTCATTTACCTATGGACACGAAGATGAACACATTTCTCATTTCCTGTGGACTTGAAGATGAGCAAATTTCTCATATCCTATGAACTCGAAGATGAGCACATTTCTCATTTACCTATGGACACGAAGATGAACACATTTCTCATTTCCTATGGACTCAAAGATGATCACATTTTTCATTTACCTATGGACACGAAGATGAACACATTTCTCATTTACCTATGGACACGAAGATGAACACATTTCTCATTTCCTATGGACTTAAAGATGATCACATTTCTCATTTACCTATGGACACGAAGATGAACACATTTCTCATTTCCTATGGACTCAAAGATGAACACATTTCTCATTTACCTATGGACACGAAGATGAACACATTTCTCATTTACCTATGGACACGAAGATGAACACATTTCTCATTTACCTATGAACTCAAAGATGAACACATTTCTTACTTCCTATGGACTTGAAGATGAGCACATTTCTCATTTCCTATGGACTTGAAGATGAGCACATTTCTCATATCCTATGGACTCGAAGATGAGCACATTTCTCATATCCGATGGACTCGAAGATGAGCACATTTCTCATATCCTATGAACTCGAAGATGAGCACATTTCTCATTTACCTATGGACTCGAAGATGAGCACATTTCTCATTTCCTATGGACTCGAAGATGAGCACATTTCTCATTTACCTATGGATTTGAAGATGAGCACATTTCTCATATCCTATGAACTCGAAGATGAGCACATTTCTCATATCCTATGAACTCGAAGATGAACACATTTCTCATTTACCTGTGGACTTGAAGTTGAGCACATTTCTCATTTCCTATGGACTTGAAGATGAGCACATTTCTCATTCACCTATGGACTTGAAGATGAGCACATTTCTCATATCCTCTGAACTCGAAGATGAACACATTTCTCATTTACCTGTGGACTTGAAGTTGAGCACATTTCTCATTTCCTATGGACTTGAAGATGAGCACATTTCTCATTTACCTATGGACTTGAAGATGAGCACATTTTTCATTTCCTATGGACTCGAAGATGAGCACATTTCTCATATCCTATGGACTCGAAGATGAGCACATTTCTCATTTCCTATGGACTCAAAGATGAGCACATTTCTCATTTCCTATGGACTTTAAGATGAGCACATTTCTCATATCCTATGAACTCGAAGATGAGCACATTTCTCATTTACCTATGGACACGAAGATGAACACATTTCTCATTTCCTATGGACTTGAAGATGAGCACATTTCTCATATCCTATGAACTCGAAGATGAGCACATTTCTCATATCCTATGAACTCGAAGATGAACACATTTCTCATTTCCTATAAACTCAAAGATGAACACATTTCTCATTTACCTATGGACACGAAGATGAGCACATTTCTCATTTCCTATAAACTCAAAGATGAACACATTTCTCATATCCTATGAACTTAAAGATGAGCACATTTCTCATTTCCTATAAACTCAAAGATGAACACATTTCTCATTTACCTATGGACTTGAAGATGAGCACATTTCTCATTTCCTATAAACTCAAAGATGAACACATTTCTCATATCCTATGAACTCGAAGATGAACACATTTCTTATATCCTATGAACTCGAAGATGAGCACATTTCTCATTTACCTATGGACACGAAGATGAACACATTTCTTATTTCCTATGGACTTGAAGATGATCACATTTCTCATTTACCTATGGACACGAAGATGAGCACATTTCTCATTTCCTATAAACTCAAAGATGAACACATTTCTCATTTCCTATGGACTTGAAGATGAGCACATTTCTCATATCCTATGAACTCGAAGATGAGCACATTTATCATATCCTATGAACTCGAAGATGAGCACATTTCTCATTTCCTATAAACTCAAAGATGAACACATTTCTCATTTCCTATGATCTCGAAGATGAGCACATTTCTCATTTCCTATGGACTTGAAGATGAGCACATTTCTCATATCCTATGAACTCGAAGATGAACACATTTCTCATTTCCTATGGACTTGAAGATGAGCACATTTCTCATTTCATATGGACTTGAAGATGATCACATTTCTCATTTCATATGAACTCGAAGATGATCACATTTCTCATTTACCTATGGACACGAAGATGAACACATTTCTTATTTCCTATGGACTTGAAGATGAGCACATTTCTCATATCCTATGATCTCGAAGATGAGCACATTTCTCATATCCTATGATCTCGAAGATGAGCACATTTCTCATATCCTATGAACTCGAAGATGAACACATTTCTCATTTTCTATGGACTCGAAGATGAGCACATTTCTCATTTCCTATGGACTTGAAGATGAGCACATTTCTCATTTCCTATGGACTCGAAGATGAGCACATTTGTCATTTACCTATGGACTTGAAGATGAGCACATTTGTAATTTCCTATGGACTTGAAGATGAGCACATTTGTCATTTCCTATGGACTTGAAGATGAGCACATTTGTCATTTCCTATGGACTCGAAGAAGACTGTAAAGTCCAATCCTGGCATGAGTTGGTTTGTTAGGTCAGTTGCAGACAGGCCTGCTTCTTCTCTCAGCTTTTTGTTGGTTCGGCGCTCTTTTGCGCTGGCCACTCTTCTTGCTTTAAATCTTGTGACTCCGACACTCACAGCTTCACGCCATGAGGTGCGATCGAAAGTTAGTGCTTCCAAGCCGTCTATGTCGATATCGCATTGAATGAGCTCTTGAGAGTGTCTTTATAATGCTTGTATTGAGCTTCCTATGAGCGCTTTCCTGCAAAAATATCTCCGTAAAGAAGTCATTTGGGCAGGCGATTGTCTGGTTTGCGTACTTCATGTCCCGCCCATCAAAATTGGAGCCTTTTCACTGTGGCATTGATACTGTTCATGTTAGACAACTGGAGGATTTCAGTATCTGTTCTGTGGTCAGACCAATGCACCATGGGAATTTTACTTAGACAGCGTAGGTGGAAAGACTTTAGCTTTTTGGTGAGGCAGGAATATTAGGTCCAGGACTCTGGTGCATATAAGAGTGACAGGAGGATTACAGCACAGTAGACTTTCAGTTTTTGTGGATTATTATGCTGAGTCCTCTCCGTTACCACACTTGCCCTTGAAGATATTGAAAATCCGACATCATGATATTTTAGACCTTTCAAATCTCTGACGCAACGGCTACTTTTTTTCTTTTCTTAAGCCGAAAAATTCAATTTTTAAAATCAACTATGCAAGCAGTTTATTCATAAAAATACACCAATTTTACTACTATTCACTATTAAAAGTAATGAACACAGAAAGCTATTTAGTAAGGGCCATGACAATGTGCCATATTTGTAACACATTTATGCAAACGGTTTTAGATTTTTTGTCAAAAAAATAAATTTTGTACAAATGTATTGCTAAGTTAAGTAAATTCTGTCATACTAACTATTTTATTTCTAAAAAATGGTTACTATTATTTTCAAAGAGAAAAATAATTATTTAATATGCATATAAGTGGAACATATTTTAAAACAACAATTAATAAGTAGTTTTTCATACTATCGCGTGAGCTGTTCAGTGGCATAGCATCTACAAGGCACCCAACTAAAGATTTTTTATTTTTACGAAATCTTTTTTTTAATGACGCTTTGAATAAGAGATTGGCCCTTTACAAAACAATTAGATCAATAGGATAATTATTATATGAAATCAGTTAAGCCAGGTTCACATCTAACTTCACATTCACTTTCACCTATCCCTTGGTCTGCTGGGCCGTTGGGGCACCACACAAGATCTGTCAGTCTTCTTTCTCCATTCTAATTTGTCATTTGTCTTTGATAGAATTTCATTCTGATATTCTTTCTGAAAATATTGAAACCTGCCCGTTTACCTGCCTGGGTGGACCACTTCGGGGGCCGACTTTGAGTCTGTGTTTCCACACAAACCTTGGGTTTTGTTGACTCCTATCTTGTCTATGGCAATGAATAATTGTGCAAAGTTTCAACTTGATCCGAGAAAGGAAATGTAAGAAAAAAACGTATACAAACTTTTTACCAGACATTCAAACAGACAGACAGAGTCGATAAAAGCTTTGTAAAAACTTACTTTTAGCGTACGCCTCAAGATCTGAAAGTAAAATAAATACCATAAGCATGTGACGGCAACTCAAACTTTTGTTGTAAAATTTTCAAGCATTCAGACATGTCAATTGCTATATCTACGCGAGATGTAAGTGGTTTAGAGATTACCTAGCACATTACAAAAAAACGTATTTAAAAGAAGCGTATCTGAGGGCATAACTCCACATTTACAGTCATATATCTCAATACTGTAAGAATTAAATTATTTTTCTTTTTTATCAAACAAAATTAATTAATCACCACTATTTAATAAAAAAATTTGTGTAATTTGTTGAACTATTCACCATTCATAAGTTGTTTGATAATCGTGCAAAGTTTCATCTGTATCTCAGCAAGGAAGGTCACAACCATAACGCGCTTAAAGTTTGTATTAGACAGACAGAGTTGATATTATCTTTTGTTGTGGCACCATTACTGATTATGTTACCTAATTAGGAGACAATTGTTATGCTTGCTCTGGGTGTGACAAAATATGTAGTTCACAGCTGTGTAACCACGGGAAATACTGCATTCCTCATTAATCTTCAGGCTCGAACACAACACAAGCCTTATTAGGAGACAATGACCCGACTAGTAAAAACAAAAACTGGGTTTTTAAGAATAGTAGAGACATATAAACAGACGTCTAGAGACATATAAACAGACGTCTAGAGACATGTAAACAGACGTCTAGAGACATATAAACAGACGTCTAGAGACATATAAACAGACGTCTAGAGACATATAAACAGACGTCTAGAGACATATAAACAGACGTCTAGAGACATATAAACAGACGTCTAGAGACATATAAACAGACGTCTAGAGACATATAAACAGACGTCTAGAGACATATAAACAGACGTCTAGAGACATATAAACAGACGTCTAGAGACATATAAACAGACGTCTAGAGACATATAAACAGACGTCTAGACTTGACGACATTCGACATTTGCCTTCGTCATTATTAAAACTTCTGTTGTAGGCCTTTCGCTTGTATTATTGGATTTCATAATTTGAAAGTTACCTCCAGTTGACTTATCTGCATGGGACGCAGCGCGAAAGCGGCTAACACAGTGTGAAAAGGCGTAGAACGATTTAGAAAGGTGTGATTGTGTCCTTCTAATCAGAATATAATTTTTTAGTACAAATAAATTCGTGTTTTTTTTTTTTGGGGGGGGGGGGCAGTTGATTCTGTTCAATGAGATTGTTCTTTGTATTTTAATTCATGCTCAATATAGTATTTATTTATTTTTTGTTGGCTGTGATTTTGTTTTTTTTTAGAAACATCAACACATGCAAGGGAAACAATCACAGTTTCTATGTGACACTTACCTTTCTGCAAGCTGTGTTGTCTGGCTTTGTAACCTGGTGAAACGAAAAGTTACATTGTAACAACATTTACGAGAACTCATTGGTCGTTTTCATACATGTCATACAACCAGACACTTCGGGGGCCGATTTTGTCTATCTTTGTAACCTTGGTCTATTTCATTAGGGGCCACCAAATTCTCTTCGCATAGGGCCTCCAATGACCTAAGGCCGGCCCTGTAAGTAAGCCTTGTTCTCAGAAGAAGGTGATTGGTGTATGTAGTAATGTGCACATGAAAGCATCGGACATTGTGTGCTCAAAGCGTGCAGCTATTCCCTTCGTATTTGTGTTTCTGTATTTATCTTTTCTACAGGAAGAGGCTTCAGACATAGCCAGTGACAGATCTTTGTGGAGATGGCTTGCCGCCCAATGCGCCGAAAGGCGTGGTAAGATGTAAGTCTAAGTAAATATTCACCTGGTGAATACACTCAGTATCTGATACTCGTCGAGGTAGTTAAAGCCAGCATTAGACGAGCATTGATAATATTTTATATTTGTAGAATGAATCTACCAACAGAAGAAAGGTTCAAGCCGACACGCCAAAAAGAAAACCTAAATCGACGTCATACAATAGCTTTGTCTGTGTTAAGTGTGGCAAAATATAAAGGTCACAGCTGGGTCCGTGTCTCCATGTGAAGCTTTGGACTCTCTTTACTTTTCGTACTCAGAGACTTTTTTTTTGCCACCCAGCCTGACTTCTTTTCTGTCATTTCGATAGACTTAATTCTAAGATATACATATATTTATGATCTATGTCAATAAGACTAACACATATATTTATGATCTATGTCAGTAAGACTAACACATATATATATATATTTATGATCTATGTCAGTAGGACTTACATATATATTTATGATCTATGTCAGTAGGACTTACATATATTTATGATCTATGTCAGTAGGACTTACATATATTTATGATCTATGTCAGTAGGACTTACATATATTTATGATCTATGTCAGTAGGACTTACATATATTTATGATCTATGTCAGTAGGACTTACATATATTTATCATCTATGTCAGTAGGACTTACATATATTTATGATCTATGTCAGTAGGACTTACATATATTTATCATCTATGTCAGTAGGACTTACATATATTTATGATCTATGTCAGTAGGACTTACATATATTTATGATCTATGTCAGTAGGACTTACATATATATTTATGATCTATGTCAGTAGGAACTACATATATTTATGATCTATGTCAGTAGGACTTACATATATATTTATGATCTATGTCAGTAGGACCTACATATATTTATGATCTATGTCAGTAGGACTTACATATATATTTATGATCTGTCAGTAGGACTTATATATATATTTATGGTCTATGTCAATAGGATTTACATATTTATTTATGATCTATGTCAGTAAGACTTACATATACATGCAGTAGATGGTAAGAGTGTGACTGCGGCTAACAAGGGCAGGGTCCATGGAAGCAGCTTGGTTAATGAATTTAACTCGTGATCCACTGTGAGCAAATATTGATCCATTTTGAAAAAAAATTATTGCAATAAGTCAGAACTTTTATTTTTCCAGTCAAACCTTACCCATAGATACACTATACCTGACCCACAGATTCACTTGGATCACAGATACACCTTCCTGACCTACAGATACACCTTCTTGACCTACAGATACAAATATTACTGACCTACAGATTCACATTCCTGACATACAGATACACATTCCTGAACTACAGATACACACTCTTGACCTATACATACACATTCCTGACCTATAGATATACATACACCTGGATCACAGATACACATATACCTGGCTTACAGATACATCGTATGGTACAACACGCAGCAACGTCATAAATTGTGAATTCTGAACTTTTTAATCAAATTAGCCTTTTTTCTTTAAATGTGGAACATTCCCAATAAATTAGCCAAACAGGGAAGGCATAAAACAGAATAGGATAACCTGTGATAGAGCAATAAAACGTCTTGGAGCGTTTGCAGGCGTCTAAATACGAAAACTTGGCGATGCTCTCTCCGTCGTTGAGATTCAGCGAATATGTCACGCAGCGGCCAGACCTATTGGAGGCCTCGCCGTAATTTTCCACAGCGATATTCAACACAGGCTCGAGAAGGTTGTCCACGCAGAAGCGGAGCTCGCGGTAGCCTCTGCCTTTGACTGCTTTGGAACACGGTACATATGGGAAAATTGGATGGCCATCTAGGTAAGCGTGGACCATTGGTTCTCCTGTGAAAGAATAGTACATGATGATAAATCATATGTCCTATACCTCATGTTGGAAGTTGATTTCAAAGATGATAAGGTAAGAAAGCTTTTTTATTATTATAGCTTTTATATAGCGCTATTTTCATGCTTATAGCATGCTCAGAGCGCTTTGGTCCAATTTCAGTTGTGAACCAGTGGGGGGGGGGGGGATAAGCTGAGTGGCTAAAAATGCTTATCTAGAGGTCTCGAGATTAAATCTTCACTCTAGCTGGGTTGGGTTTGCTGAACGCCTTTAGGCAACACGAAAACCTTGTCTCAGATAGCCCCAACCCCCAGAGGCGTAGTGAGGGGGGAGGCAAGGTGGCACGATCCCCCGGGCGTCACCCACAGGGAGAAGACACACGAAGAGATGCGCCAAAAAAAATTATTTTAGATATTTTAATTAGGTAATAAATTATAAGGTTATTTGTATTATGTTATTATGAAATACTTTTTTTTATTTATAACCTCTATTTCTATGTGATGTTCATGAAAAGAAGAGAGGTCATCAATAAAGTCTCTTGCCCCAGGAGCTCGTTTTGCTCATTACGCCTCTGCCTAGCCCACATGTCCTCACTAGAGTTTGGACCACAGCGTACTGAGCAATCAAGATCAAGAAAATATGTTTTTGAAACGTGTGGTTTGGTCAATTTCTCTTCCAAATAAAGTTTTCATTGTAAACTGAGTACTAACACAAAATGAAGTTTAATACAAAATTAAGTTCTTACGGTAATCTGTGTACTGATAGAACAATTAAGTTCTTACGGTAATCTGTGTACTGATAGGAAATTATGTTCTTACGGTAATCTGTGTACTGATATGAAATTAAGTTCTTACGGTAATCTGTGTACTGATAGGAAATTATGTTCTTACGGTAATCTGTGTACTGATAGGAAATTATGTTCTTACGGTAATCTGTGTACTGATAGGAAATTAAGTTCTTACGGTAATCTGTGTACTGATAGGAAATTATGTTCTTACGGTAATCTGTGTACTGATATGAAATTACGTTCTTACGGTTAACTGTTATAAAATAAATTTTCAACGTAAATTGTGCATCGTTTCAAAATACATTTATTACAGTAAATATTGCACTAATACAAATTACAGTTTTTTTTACCGTAAACTGTGTAAGCGTTGAGGCTAAACTCGACTACCGACCCACTCATGTGCATAAGTTGTATCTTGATATCACCGTACTTGTCAGCCGTCACGTTGAGAGTAACGATGGATTTGGTGGTAGACTTGCTGGAGCAGTAGCAGCCCATGATCGCTTGGTACTGGCAAACAGCCACACGTAGTCCACGCAGGCTGCACAACTGTGGAGGGATACATTTGTTCTGGTCAGAATGTAGGCTGTCAGAGACCGCATCACAAACTAGGAGATTAGAGACGGGGTCACTGCAGCGATTGGACCCCATGGTGACCTGCTAACTATCGTGAAGAAACGCAAGCTAAAAAATCTATGGCCATATTACAAGATCTTCGGGGGGCTCGCAAAGACCTTCCTTCAGGGAACAGTACCAGGAAAAGTAGAAGAGGCAGATAGAAATGGCGAAGGGATGACAAAAGAATGGACGGGCCTGCCATTGAAAGGGGTTCTAAGGCAAAGGACTGAGAGGAATGGAGAAGGACGGTTGACGAATCGTGCATGGTGCCCCAACGGTCCATAAGACTAAGGGATATGTAAAGGTAAGGGCTGTTGGGACTGAGTTCAAATTGTTGACTTTAAGACTGTTTTTGATTTGGTTTATTTTTGTAAGGAGTTTTTTTTTTAATGGAATGTAGGCCCCTAACTCATAGTAAAACAGTGTGGGCTTTGTAGTCTAGAATTATTAGATTTGAGTTTTCCAGAGTTGAAGTATAGACTCTAATTAGTATCGTGCAATTATTATTCAGTCTACTATGGGATATTGCTCTATTGAATATTAATTAATACTGGATATCTCATTACATAGCTGTGCCCATTATTTTATTTAAATTTTCATTGAAAAGTTATATATGTCGGTGAATCGGCATCCTGCATCTTATTTCTGTCTTTCTATTTGTCGTTACGATTATCTTCATGACTTAGTTACAGGTAGTCAGCATTGAAATGCACATACATATTTGTGGCAACTAATAACCCTAACATTGGCCACTGTCATCTCTTTCTTTTCTCGTAACCTTTTTAAGCTCTTCTGAAACCATTTACTATTCTAAGATTTTTGATTCATAATTTGGTGACACTGCAACCTTATATAGTAGATTCAGTGGTTATTACTTTATACTTTATTTATAAGTTGTGGAGTGGGGAATACATATACGTATTTCTAAACCAGTGGGGGGGGGGGGATGGGGAGAAAGTGGAAAATCCCTCCGGGCCCCCACTTGAAGAGGCCCCTAAATCAGTGTTCGAATTTTGATTACATTAAATATTTCGTCGTTATCTAATGTCATAATGTCAAAATGAAGGGGCCCTTAAAGAGGTCAAGCCACCCCCGTGCCCCCAAATGATGGCTAATTCCTAGCTACGCCACTGTTCTAAAGACGAACTTTTTAGAACAGGAGAAAAAAAAGCAATAGAAAAAAAAAAAGAGTACTTTTTTAAATACAAAGCTTATCTAAGGGAAGGAACCGCTAAGAAGGACTTAACCTTCTTTTGCCTGACGTCTGGTTACCCTTCCTTTTGGACGTCAGTATGATCGATTAACTACCTTTTCCATGTGGTCATCGGGGCCAGCTTTGTGGACGAAGATGACGTCATCGATCCAGCCTCTCCAGATGTTCTCAAACTCCACGTTGAAACTCAGCATGTCATGGTGGGCGAGCAATCCGCGCGTGCAGAACCTAGAGGCGACCACTGGGGAGAAGTCTAGCTTGGGTACATCTGAGGAGCAAAGACTCGATCTGGTTTACTAAGCGATTGTTTTTGGTCGCGTGAGATGATGGCAGTGGTGTGACTATTGTTACTCATTGAATCGTATAACAGACGAACAATAAGAAAGTACCTTACGTAACGAAATGAAAACTATACAATATATGTCTTTAGTGAATCTGGGAGGACTGTTGCAAGAATATCTGTTTCATTATTAAAATTTTTGGTTGTTGTTTTTTTTTTAAATAGTATTCTACAAAGATTAAATCAACTCACTGTGGAGGCGCGGTGGCTGAGAGGTAAAGCATGGGCTTCTGAATCGGAGGTCCCGGGTTCGAATCCTGGTGAAGACTGGGGATTTTTTTATTTCGAGCGCCTCTGAGTCCACCCAGCTCTAATGGGTTACTGACGTTAGTTGGGGTGTGAAGTAAAGGCGGTTGGTCGTTGTGCTGGCCACATGACACCCTTGTAGGCCACAGAAACAGATGACATGTACATCGTCTTCCCTATAGACCACAAGGTCTGAAAGGAGCACTTAAACTCACTCTGTCTGTCTGTCTGGTTAAAAGTTTGTACACGTTATTTCTCACGCACTCAATCTCGGATCAAGCTGAAATTTTGCACAATTATTTCTTTTGCCTGACAACACAATAATCAATTTAAAAAAATAACCAATTAGTTAATTAAGTATTGGTAATAAATTATTTTGTTTGGCATCTCGAACAAGGGAAAGAAATAGTAAAATAACCCTTAACACGCGTGTGGTAGTTTAGCCTCTATTCATCATAATCGTAATTCCATATTGTATACACTCATTGTAAAACAGCTCAGCCCTTGATTAATGAAGTGGTGTAAAAGCTCAATTAGTCCCCTTTATAGGTCGTCGTCTGAGTGTTAGTGAATACAAACCTGAAAAATAGCACAAGACTGTAGAAACATTAGTTAACTAAACAATATTCCATGTTTATAATCTTTCCGCTAGCAGTGTGGTTAGCGTGTTGGCTTGCGAAGCCCTAGAAGGCTTGAGCCATCAGTTCGAAATCAGGTCGTTCCGTCCTTCTTTTTTTATTTTTATAAATGATTTTTTTTTTAATTGTTCGTCCAGATCTATTAAAAAATTAAATTACATGAATGACCCACCATACTAATTGATAAAAGTACGCTTAAGCTTTGTTTTATGTTATGTATTTTTATTTATTTTCTTGTTTCGTTTATGGACTTTTTATCGTTCCAGGCTGGGTCAGATTTACGGCAGACCAGGGCCTCACTCTTAATTAAGGAATCCACAAACTCAGAGCAAATAAAGAATTTAAAGATAAATTGCATATACAACATTTTTATTGACACCTTTAAAACGTAACAGGGGCCTCCACACAAAAAAAACACCCACGGCTTGCACTTACTTAAATATGGCTCTGGTTAGTGATTGCGATCTATCCCCATTTGGTAGACAAGAAAAAATGTGACACCCTGTTACTGCTGTATCGTCGAGAAATGGCTACGTATATCAAACTAGTATATGCATATACTCATCATCAGGCAACAGTTGAAAAAAAAAAACGTTCGTATAATTATTTTATTTGTTTGCCTTCAAACATTGCAACATGCATGTGAGCCTAACATTATGCAATAGTGTGTTTGCTGTCCAAGAGAAGAAGAAATGGAAATTACGGTGGCGGTATAACTATCCTTAACCATGTGCCTACATATCTAAAATTAAAGGTTTATGGTGTAACTTAAGCACTCTAAAAGGTAAAGAAAAATTGGGATAAAATTTATTTTTTTAAATAGATTACCTTCTGAGGAACTGCACAAGATGAGGCAATGCCAAACCATAAGACATGTGATCACCAAATCCATTCTGTTCTCAACTTCATTCATTCTGTCGTGAAAGATGTGTAGGGATGACAGAAAAGAAGCAAATATTTTTTTAAATTATATTTTTTTTTAAAAAAAGCTTATCTAAAGGATATAACTCCGCTCTTACAACTATATCTCTCAATAATGTAGATGTTACTTCCATCATTCCATAGCAAACACAATAATTAATTACACATAATTAATCTATTATTTTGGTTAAATTTTTTAGTTGATTCATGTTTTGTTAGGTAGAATAAATAATTGTTTAAAGTTTCAACTCGATCTGGGTGTGGGAGGAATAACATGTACAATATTTTTACCAGAGTGAGTTGATATAATCTTTGTAAAAAAAACAAAAAAAAAAACCTGGTAAATTAAAAGAAAGTCTATTTCCGTATATATGAACAGATTAATCTTGATATTTTTATCAATTTTTTTTAAGTCGGCGGAAGGAGGCAGAAAATTTTTTTTATTTCTAAATTATTTATTTGTTTATATTAGATCACGACGATGTTGTCTCATTAGACAATAACCCTGTCCCACTCTGAAAGGTTATGCTCCATATTGGTCAGACCCTGTCCCACTCTGAAAGAATATGCTCCATATTGGTCAGACCCTGTCCCACTCTGAAAGAATATGCTCCATATTGGTCAGACCCTGTCCCACTCTGAAAGAGTATGCTCCATACTGGTCAAACCCAACCCCACTCTGAAAGAATATGCTCCATACTGTTCAAACCCAGCCCCACTCTGAAAGAATTTGCTC
>JAZGLO010000178.1:20000-23814 GCA_036873155.1 Biomphalaria sudanica | reverse complement strand
AATACTGAGATCCTTGCGCGATCAGGTATTCCCAGCATCTTTACAGCCCTCAGACAACGCCGTTTGCGCTGGCTTGGACATGTTCGCCGGATGGAGGACAAGCGCATCCCGAAAGTCATCCTCTATGGTCAACTCGCAACTGGCACAAGAAAAAAATGGTCGCCCCCACCTCCGTTACATAGATGTAATAAAACGTGACCTCAAATCAGTGAACATCAATACTGACAATTGGGAAGACATAGCTCTAGACCGCAACAGGTGGAGAGACAGTGGCCAAGAAAGCTATGGACAGTGAAAGTACATGGGTCTCAGCCCAGGAAGAAAAACGCACAATACGAAAAACGGCCAGCTCCTCTACCACAGAAACAAAAGCCACCTTAACCTGCGCTATCTGTGGACGGGAGTGTCTCTCCAAAATAGGGCTCCACAGCCACATGAGGAAGTGTGCTCTGAGATGAACCATAGTCGTCCTACGACTGAAGGAGGCCAATGATGAAAAAAAAAGATGAACTTCCCAAGAGATTGCGCTCACAGACACACACGCCCAAGCAGCTCAGGAAAAAAAAACTATTTGTTTGTGTGTGTGTGTGTAGGTGGAAGTTAATGCATTTGGACTTAAAGTGGATTGCTGTTTGATCATGTGGTAACTGCTTGGGACTGCTATCACAATGGTCCCGCGTTCTAAACCCTACTTACTTTCATTCGCTGCCTTCCTGTAGGAAGTCTGCAGCTTATAACGTTAACTCTTTACATACTGATTGTCAGCAATGCTTACATTTTGATCACATCTTGAG
Source organism: Biomphalaria sudanica (assembly GCA_036873155.1). Classification (NCBI taxonomy): domain Eukaryota; kingdom Metazoa; phylum Mollusca; class Gastropoda; family Planorbidae; genus Biomphalaria; species Biomphalaria sudanica. The sequence continues at coordinate 23,020 of JAZGLO010000178.1, read as the reverse complement.
GCTTAGCGTTGTTAGGGTTAATAGAGTTAACATTCAGATTTAAATAGGTACAGAGTTATGGTTAGGGTTAACAAGCAATGAAATATCGGAAGGTTTTCTATCTGTTCTATTGGAAGTCAAGAAAGAAAAACGATGCGGATCAATTTGATGCTGGTATTAGAAATAATACATTTTAGTAACATTGAACTGTCGACATTTGCTATTCACAGCCTGAAAAAAAAATTATGTGAGGTTTCCCTTAGCAACTCGATCAAGTACATTAATTAGGCTTATTGTGTGTCAGGAGAGCGCCTTATGTGGAGAGAGAAACAGAGACGAGAGAGAAAGAGAGAGATAGAGAGAGAAAGAGAGAAGTAAATCTGAGAGAAAGAGAAAAACAAGAGACAGAGACAGACAGACTGACAGACACACATACAGACGAGAGAGAGAAAGAGAGAGACAAACAGAAAGAGAGAAAGATTTGAGATGGAGCGAGAATCAGAAAAAGAGATTTGAGATTGAGTGTCTTTGAGAGAGAGAGGGAGAGAGAGAGAGAACTAGAGAGAAAGAGATAGAGAGAGAGAGAGAGAGGGGTAACAATATTAGTTTACTAAGAATTTAAATATTAATAGAAAGCATGAAAAAAATACATCCAACTATTGTTGAAATTAAAAAAAAAGAAACTTAAGCAGATACTGAAATCAATCATTTGTCAATAAAGTGGGCGTTTCCTTAGTAAACCTGTGCCTGTGTCTGATGTCAACGCTGTTAGTGTTTTACCATTTGTCAATGTGGTTTTTTTTTTTCATTCAACAAGTCCAGAAACATGTCCACAAACACGTCAACATGTTCTCAAAATGTACACAAACAAGCCTCACAAACTGCCCACAAACAAGGCTGAAACGATTTTGTTTTTCATCCAACAGCTCGTCCGTCACACATGGTGGACAGCAGAAACACAACTACATAAACATCTGGTTGAAAACATTTTTGCATTCAAGCGATAGGAATTCATTGGTTTTGTCACTGTCGTTAAGAGAGACGCACTGCCTGTATCTAACGTCATTGTCAGCGAATACATTATGTCAATTTTTCACATGGAGAAACTGTGTTCAGGCAAAGATTCGTGCAAAAAAAAAATCCAAAAGTAGACCTTGTCCGTTGAGCGTCCCAAAGACTTCAACTTTATATCATTGACCTGAATGACGTTTCAGATACACGTAATGCTGCTGGTGTCATCCAAAAGTAGACCTTGTCCGTTGAGCGTCCCAAAGACTTCAACTTTATATCATTGACCTGAATGAGGTTTCAGATATACGTAACGCTGCTGGTGTCATCCAGAAGATTATCTACTTCTTCCGTTCACAGTCCAAAGCCAGAACGGTGCTGCTAAATTAACAACTTTTGTGGGAGACACGATGGACTGAGAAATCCGAATTCATTCGCGCTTTAAGTCACAACTTTGAGAGGATCTTTGTCCGCTTGGCGTATTTTAAAATTTTGGCTGTAAGTGAAGCCAGAAAAACTGCCTATGTGTAATCAGTGCCGGCTTCTCGTGTTTTTCTGATTAGTCTTTTAATTACCGTTCATTATTCATCTGTTCTTGAACCAGTTTCTTTGATGTTGCAGTCTGTCCAACTTAGCATAAGTAGCTGCTTAAAAGCACATCAGCTGTCACATTAATGATTATCAAAAACCAACTTGACCATGCTGAGGAACACTTCAGGGATGGCATTTTGAGGAAGGTGAGAATGCTGGCAGACAAACTTGGCATTGAGTTTGGTGCTGCCGAGAATGAGGAGTCGACAAACACACCGATTATCACAGAACACGTCTTTACATTTCGTATCTTAATTCGCTAGTTTCTTCATAAACGTCTCGCTTTTCAAGCAATAATAATGCTCAGTTTAACCTGTTTTGTCTACATAATAAAACGATTCAAGGGGCTGCAACGCAAAGAAGAATATCATAATTGCTAGATAAACGTTCATCGCGACGAGAAGCGATGTAGTAGTATAGTGTAGTAAAGTTTTGACAACGCTTGCATTTTTGTTTGGTTTGTTTGATAGACCGTTGGGATGCATGGATAAACTGACCAAAGTGGTAAGTAAATAGTTTGGTCACGTTTTATTTATTTTTTTAATGTCATGCAACAAATATTTACAGTGAACTAAATATAGTATAGGCAGGGGAGGGGAGAGGGCAACTGTTCTTTTCTTTAATATTCTCTGTAATAAAAAGTTGAGACTACGACTTTTAGCCATAGGTGGCAACTTGCACTCTTTGCAACAAATTCTGCGGGCGCCCATGTCCACTGCAACCTTTGCAGCCGCTGTAGGCCCCGCTTTAATTCTAGGTGTAAATGATTAAATTAAACCATTATAACTTATAACACGGCTCCAATAACCTCCTGATTTTGCAGGAGCTGCTGGAAACATTCTGAAATCGCAAATATATACCCAAATGTCCTGGAAATCTCCGACGTGCTAACCACTCTGCTAGTGAGGCACTTAAGGCTTGAGAAGATTGTTTATTTTTTGAAAATTTTAAAATAAATAAATAAAATGAAGTAAAATGATTTAAATTAAAAATAACAACAATAAAAATAATCACCACTACATTACTGAAACATAAAAACAAATAAACAAACTACGCAATCTCTGTAAAATGAAGAGATGTAGGATACACACACACACAAAAGTTGAATATTTAATGATCGACTTACTTGAAACATCGAACTTGTTTAGGTCGCTAAATGATGTTAGTCAATTAGAAATTCGATTACACTTTCGAAGAGAACAAATCAATGCTGTCGTTACAGAGAAGCCATTTAATTTTGGACTATGGTTTTGCGTTTAAATACAAATCTTACATTTGTACAGATTTGGCGATGTGTGGAATGTGTGTTTGTTTCTCATGTAAGGTGAAGTAAGGGAGCATAAATGGTTGGATGATGAAGAAAAGGGAGCATTAATTGTTGGTCTTGTAGAATGATGCAAGATAAGAGACTCTGTTATAAGCTATGTTAGGATCGAGAGACG
>JAZGLO010000178.1:0-15000 GCA_036873155.1 Biomphalaria sudanica | reverse complement strand
TTGGTCAATCTAGATTATACAACTGCAAATGCCAACGTGTGTTGGGGAAAAATATAGAAATACTAAATATAAGACAAACCAAGGAGGTTATCTTATCTTCTTATCTTATATAATACAGACGTTACTTCAAAAAAGAAGATGATTACGTCCTACGCGTCATGCATTTAGTCATGCATATTAACCAATGACTTAAATTCTGCCAAGTCACTGGTTTTTCTGGCTAGCTCAGGCAACCCATTCCATGCTCTAATAGCACTAGGGAAGAAGGAGTATTTGTACAAATTTGTCCTAGCATATGGGACGAGGAATGTGCCTTTATTTTTGTGTCTTTCAGAGTATTTTATTAAATTTTGTTTTTGTATTTGAAGATTATGGTTCAGTGTTTTATGTATAATTGCTACTTTACTTTTGAGTCTTCTGTCCTGAAGGCTTTCTAAATTTAGTGATTTAGCGGTTGCTATCAAAAGTTCATTATCGGTTGAAGCCAGTGGGCGGAGCCTATTCGCCATATTGGTTTACTCAAAACATTCCATCCGTTTTCATTAATAATAATAATAGACGTCGCTAAAATGCACTTTTACCAAAATTTATATAAATAATTAAATGGCACTGAACAACACTAACTAAACTCTAACTCACTAAAGTTTAGTCCTTAGTGACTAAAAACCAAACGAACCGATGAAGCGATATCCCGTTGTCTAGGTCGTCGTTGCGTACAACCGTATGCCGAACAAGAAGGCATTTGTAATGTTTATTTTATTCTATACACTGTGTTTTAAACGTTTTATAAGATATTGTACAATGTACAGATATTTAAATAATGTCGTGAAATATTGTCACTCTCTTGTCTTTCCGTCTATCTCTTTCCTTCTATCACTCTCTTGTCTTTCCTTCTATCACTCTCTTGTCTTTCCTTCTATCACTCTCTGGCTCTTTCTTTCTATCACTCTCTTGTCTTTCCTTCTATCACTCTCTTGTCTTTCCTTCTATCACTCTCTTGTCTTTCCTTCTATCACTCTCTTGTCTTTCTCTTTCCTTCTATCACTCTCTTTCTCTTTCCTTCTATCACTCTCTTGTCTTTCCTTCTATCACTCTCTTGTCTTTCCTTCTATCACTCTCTTGTCTTTCCTTCTATCACTCTCTTGTCTTTCTCTTTCCTTCTATCACTCTCTTTCTCTTTCCTTCTATCACTCTCTTGTCTTTCTCTTTCCTTCTATCACTCTCTTTCTCTTTCCTTCTATCACTCTTTCTCTTTCTCTTGTCATTCCTTCTATCACTCTCTTGTCTTTCCTTCTATCACTCTCTTGTCTTTCCTTCTATCAATCTCTTGTCTTTCCTTCTATCACTCTCTTGTCTTTCTCTTTCCTTCTATCGATCTCTTGTCTTTTCTTCTAACATTCTCTTGTCTTTCCTTCTATCACTCTCTTGTCTTTCCTTCTATCACTCTCTTGTCTTTCCTTTAATCACTCTCTTGTCTTTCCTTCAATCACTCTCTTGTCTTTCCTTCTATCACTCTCTTCTCTTTCCTTCTATCACTCTCTTGTCTTTCCTTCTATCACTCTCTTCTCTTTCCTTCTATCACTCTCTTTCTCTTTCCTTCTACCACTCTCTTGACTTTCCTTCTATCACTCTCTTGTCTTTCCTTCTATCAGTCTCTTTCTCTTTCCTTCTATCACTCTCTTGTCTTTCCTTCTATCACTCTCTTGTCTTTCTCTTTCCTTCTATCACTCTCTTTCTCTTTCCTTCAATCACTCTCTTGTCTTTCCTTCAATCACTCTCTTCTCTTTCCTTCTATCACTCTCTTGCCTTTCCTTCTATCACTCTCTTGTCTTTCCTTCTATCACTCTCTTGTCTTTCCTTCAATCACTCTCTTGTCTTTCCTTCTATCACTCTCTTGCCTTTCCTTCTATCACTCTCTTCTCTTTCCTTCTATCACTCTCTTGTCTTTCCTTCAATCACTCTCTTGTCTTTCCTTCTATCACTCTCTTCTCTTTCCTTCTGTCACTCTCTTGCCTTTCCTTCTATCACTCTTATCTCTTTCCTTATATCACTCTCTTGTCTTTCCTTCAATCACTCTCTTGTCTTTCCTTCTATCACTCTCTTTTCTTTCCTTCTATCACTCTCTTGTCTTTCCTTCAATCACTCTCTTGTCTTTCCTTCTATCACTCTCTTCTCTTTCCTTCTGTCACTCTCTTGCTTTCCTTCTATCACTCTCTTCTCTTTCCTTATATCACTCTCTTGTCTTTCCTTCAATCACTCTCTTGTCTTTCCTTCTATCACTCTCTTCTCTTTCCTTCTATCACTCTCTTTCTCTTTCCTTCTATCACTCTCTTGTCTTTCCTTCTATCACTCTCTTGTCTTTCCTTCTATCACTCTCTTGTCTTTCCTTCTATCACTCTCTTGTCTTTCCTTCTATCACTCTCTTCTCTTTCCTTCTATCACTCTCTTGCCTTTCCTTCTATCACTCTCTTGTCTTTCCTTCTATCACTCTCTTTCTCTTTCCTTCTATCACTGTCTTGTCTTTCCTCCTGTCACTCTCTTGTCTTTCCTTCTATTACTCTCTTGTCTTTCCTTCAATCACTCTCTTTCTCTTTCCTTCTATCACTGTCTTGTCTTTCCTCCTATAACTCTCTTGTCTTTCCTTCTATCACTCTCTTGTCTTTCCTTCTATCACTCTCTTCTCTTTCCTTCTATCACTCTCTTTCTCTTTCCTTCTATCACTCTCTTGTCTTTCCTTCTATCACTCTCTTGTCTTTCCTTCAATCACTCTCTTTCTCTTTCCTTCTATCACTCTCTTGTCTTTCCTTCTATCACTCTCTTCTCTTTCCTTCTATCACTCTCTTTCTCTTTCCTTTAATCACTCTCTTGTCTTTCCTTCAATCACTCTCTTTCTCTTTCCTTCTATCACTCTCTTGTCTTTCCTTCTATCACTCTCTTGTCTTTCCTTCTATCACTCTCTTGTCTTTCCTTCTATCACTCTCTTGTCTTTTCTTTAATCACTCTCTTGTCTTTCCTTCAATCACTCTCTTGTCTTTCCTTCTATCACTCTCTTGTCTTTCCTTTAATCACTCTCTTGTCTTTCCTTCAATCACTCTCTTGTCTTTCCTTCTATCTCTTTCTCTTTCCTTCTATCACTCTCTTTCTCTTTCCTTCTATCACTTTCTTGTCTTTCCTTTAATCACTCTCTTGTCTTTCCTTCTATCACTCTCTTGTCTTTCCTTCTATCACTCTCTTGTCTTTCCTTTAATCACTCTCTTGTCTTTCCTTCAATCACTCTCTTGTCTTTCCTTCAATCACTCTCCTATCTTTCCTTCTATCACTCTCTTGTCTTTCCTTTAATCACTCTCTTGTCTTTCCTTCAATCACTCTCTTGTCTTTCCGTCTATCTCTTTCCTTCTATCACTCTCTTTTCTTTCCTTCTATCACTCTCTTGTCTTTCCTTCTATCACTCTCTTGTCTTTCCTTCTATCACTCTCTTCTCTTTCCTTCTATCACTCTCTTTCTCTTTCCTTCTATCACTCTCTTGTTTTTCCTTCTATCACTCTCTTGTCTTTCTATCTATCACTCTCTTCTCTTTCCTTCTATCACTCTCTTCTCTTTCCTTCTATCACTCTCTTGTCTTTCCTTCTATCACTATCTTCTCTTTCCTTCTATCACTCTCTTGTCTTTCCTTCTATCTCTTTCTCTTTCCTTCTTTCACTCTTTTTCTCTTTCCTTCTATCACTCTCTTCTCTTTCCTTCTATCTCTCTCTTGTCTTTCCTTCTATCACTCTCTTGTCTTTCCTTCTATCACTCTCTTTCTCTTTCCTTCTATTACTCTCTTGTCTTTCCTTCTATCACTCTCTTTCTCTTTTATTCTATCACTCTGTTGTCTTTCCTTCTATCTCTCTCTTGTCTTTCCTTCTATCACTCTCTTGTCTTTCCTTCTTTCACTCTCTTTCTCTTTCCTTCTATCACTCTCTTGTCTTTCCTTCTATCACTCTCTTGTCTTTCCTTCTATCTCTTTCTCTTTCCTTCTATCACTCTCATTCTCTTTCCTTCTATCACTCTCTTGTCTTTCCTTCTATCACTCTCTTCTCTTTCCTTCTATCACTCTCTTGTCTTTCCTTCTATCACTCTCTTTCTCTTTTATTCTATCACTCTGTTGTCTTTCCTTCTATCTCTCTCTTGTCTTTCCTTCTATCACTCTCTTGTCTTTCCTTCTATCACTCTCTTGTCTTTCCTTCAATCACTCTCTTGTCTTTCCTTCTATCACTCTCTTGTCTTTCCTTTAATCACTCTCTTGTCTTTCCTTCAATCACTCTCTTGTCTTTCCTTCTATCTCTTTCTCTTTCCTTCTATCACTCTCTTTCTCTTTCCTTCTATCACTTTCTTGTCTTTCCTTTAATCACTCTCTTGTCTTTCCTTCTATCACTCTCTTGTCTTTCCTTCTATCACTCTCTTGTCTTTCCTTTAATCACTCTCTTGTCTTTCCTTCAATCACTCTCTTGTCTTTCCTTCAATCACTCTCCTATCTTTCCTTCTATCACTCTCTTGTCTTTCCTTTAATCACTCTCTTGTCTTTCCTTCAATCACTCTCTTGTCTTTCCGTCTATCTCTTTCCTTCTATCACTCTCTTTTCTTTCCTTCTATCACTCTCTTGTCTTTCCTTCTATCACTCTCTTGTCTTTCCTTCTATCACTCTCTTCTCTTTCCTTCTATCACTCTCTTTCTCTTTCCTTCTATCACTCTCTTGTCTTTCCTTCTATCACTCTCTTGTCTTTCTATCTATCACTCTCTTCTCTTTCCTTCTATCACTCTCTTCTCTTTCCTTCTATCACTCTCTTGTCTTTCCTTCTATCACTCTCTTCTCTTTCCTTCTATCACTCTCTTGTCTTTCCTTCTATCTCTTTCTCTTTCCTTCTTTCACTCTTTTTCTCTTTCCTTCTATCACTCTCTTCTCTTTCCTTCTATCTCTCTCTTGTCTTTCCTTCTATCACTCTCTTGTCTTTCCTTCTATCACTCTCTTTCTCTTTCCTTCTATTACTCTCTTGTCTTTCCTTCTATCACTCTCTTTCTCTTTTATTCTATCACTCTGTTGTCTTTCCTTCTATCTCTCTCTTGTCTTTCCTTCTATCACTCTCTTGTCTTTCCTTCTTTCACTCTCTTTCTCTTTCCTTCTATCACTCTCTTGTCTTTCCTTCTATCACTCTCTTGTCTTTCCTTCTATCTCTTTCTCTTTCCTTCTATCACTCTCATTCTCTTTCCTTCTATCACTCTCTTGTCTTTCCTTCTATCACTCTCTTCTCTTTCCTTCTATCACTCTCTTGTCTTTCCTTCTATCACTCTCTTTCTCTTTTATTCTATCACTCTGTTGTCTTTCCTTCTATCTCTCTCTTGTCTTTCCTTCTATCACTCTCTTGTCTTTCCTTCTATCACTCTCTTGTCTTTCCTTCTATCACTCTCTTGTCTTTTAAAATTTGCCTGTTTAAAAATATTTTGTCAACGTTGTGCTCGATTCTTTATTCTTTCTCTCTCTCTCTCTCTCTCTCTCTCTCTCTTTCTCTCATTGCATGGGAAATCCCATTTTCAGCCCTCAAGCTAATGACAGACAGAAAATGTTCCAGTGTCTCTTATGTTGCACAGTTCCAACTCAGATGAGGAGCAAAAGGTATTTGAACAAAAAAATGCATATGGTACACAACTATTGAGCCTTTTTCGTTCAACTTGTTCACCACCAGCTTTAAAGTCAGAATCTTTCGCCCTGCTAGCACTATATTGCAGGGGAAAAAAAGCAATGAAGCAATGTAACGATTTGCTACCTTACAGCAGCTAGTTTACATGCCTGTATTCAGTTCTGCTAGCCCATTTTGGGCCTCAGGTTTCATGTTTTATTTGGACACCTGCAATATCAATTGTTTGAATATTTTTTTTTTGTAAACATCTTTTTGTAAGGTTGCCTTTTGCTGGAAAATTGTACTGTATTATTATGTTCTCTTGTGCCATTTCGTAGCATTTTAAGATAAACATATGTGCGTTTTTATAAAATCCTTTGTAAGTGATACATTCTAAATGTGAGTGTATTTGAATAGTTATTTTAAATGTATGTTTTAAATTTAGAAACAAGAAAGGCATTAAAAATATTAATTTTAAAAAAAACAATACCTCCTTTATACAACTAATAGAGCGACTGTTTAGATCTACTAGAAATTTATAATATTCCAATAGTAGGCCTTTACGACTAGACTTGGACGATGCGCAAAATGTTCCTTAACATTGATTTAACTTTTAAATGAATAACGCCTACATGCGGAAATGGCCCAAGACGTCTTGTCCTGTCAAGATAAATATTTTTGCGTTCTCTCGCCCAATTTGAATTAATTTCTTATTTACCTTCAAACTAGCTTTCCCGCGTGCGGCCAACGAACTAGTAATTCTTTTCCCCAGCGATATACATCAACCTTCGAATTACTAGGACAATCCTTATAGCCGTTTTCTAGATCCGTGTCCATGTAACCAGGTTCCACCCACCCATCAGCCATCCGGAAGTTTACACGAAGCTACACGAACTGAACAGAGCCCGTTGTTACAAAAAACAAACCAAAATAAAACAAAAAATAAGAAAACAAAAAAGGAAATAAAAAAACGATTTTTTTTTAACAAAAGCAATCGCGAAGATGAATGCATCCCCCTTAGGTCATCGGTCACGTCTGCCGCTTGAACGTCATGTGACCAATTCAAAGGGGACCTAATTAAGCCACATTTAATGAATGGGGGATACACATGCAAGTCATGGTTACCTTCCCTCCCTCAGCTCAACCTCCAACAGGTTCTGACGATTACGTTTAATTGACATCGGAGTGCCGACTAGTAGATTACTTGTTTACTTACACCCCCACGTTGACTGTTGACACACACACACACACACACGCGTTGACACACACTTTCATGCAGGGACGTACCAAATAGTAGCTAAGATCCAGATCTTCAGGCTTAGAGGCGTGGCAGCGATGTAAAACTTACCTCTATCCTCATGTCAGATGTACGCCAACAAAACAGTGGTGTTTGAATTCCAGGGTTCACATACTAAAATTTCATCTGATTTATTATCATAATCAAATGACATCTACTAAGTTTAATAATATTGATATCTCCGTACCAGTGTCTCATTATTTAAGAAAAATTGAAATATATATATATAATTCTCTTCGTGGCCCAAACATGGGAAGTCATGGAAAGATAACTCTTTTGTTTCTGCAAGTCGGACTAGAGTTACCCCACGTAACTTTCGCGGTGATAGAGATCGAGGCTCGGAAAAAAAAAGAAGGGGTGGGGGTGGGGGCTTATGCTTCGCTGCGGGCTGGCTCGTTATATTTAAATCTGACGGAACATCGTTAACTCCGAAATATTTTATTGTCTAACTTTTTACAGAGTTGTCCCGCTCAGCACCGCAGTTCTAAATCTACTCCGCTACCTGACTAGACTGACTGGGCAATCAATGCCGTTTGCCGAGAATGAAAACTTTATGAATAGGGAGTATACATCTAAATGGACATAACAGTTTCTGAGCATTTAAATTCAGTTTGCTGAGGAAATGATTTTTGGTACTTTATGTATTTCTGAGTTGAGTGTTTATTACAGAAGAAGCTTTTATTCGTTGTGCGCATGCGTTCTGTTCATCAAAGATGAATTTCCAAAAACAAAACTTTGTGTCCACTGTGGAGTCTTTGTTTGCAAGTGTCACCCTGTCGTCTTCTAGATGTGAATGAAATTTGTCTGTGGTTGTCGATTGTGCATGTCCTACTCAGAGATAAGACATTGAAGAACATTTGTCATACACTAGAATAATAATATCATACACAGAAGACATGTCACACATAGGGAAACACATGTCATACATAGGGAAACACATGTCACACATAGGGAAACACATGTCACACATAGGGGAAACACATGTCACACATAGGAAAACACATGTCACACATAGGAAAACACATGTCACACATAGGGAAACACATGTCACACATAGGGAAACACTTGTTACACATAGGGGAAACACATGTCACACATAGGAGAAACACATGTCACACATAGGGGAACACATGTCACACATAGGGAATCACATGTCACACATAGGGGAAACACATGTCACACATAGGAGAAACACATGTCACACATAGGAGAAACACATGTCACACATAGGAGAAACACATGTCACACATAGGAAAACACATGTCACACATAGGGAAACACATGTCACACATAGGGAAACACATGTCACACATAGGGGAAACACTTGTTACACATAGGGGAAACACATGTCACACATAGGAGAAACACATGTCACACATAGGGGAACACATGTCACACATAGGGGAACACATGTCATACATAGGGGATACAAATACAGACAACTGTGATATATAATACAGATATTATTATTGAATAAAAAAAAAACATGCTGTTTCACGACATTTTTGCCCCCCCCCCACACACACCCCCTTACCTCAACGGTACCTGAACACAACCCTCCTTCCTTGTCTCCGTTTCAACTTTTAACAACAAACGAAGGTAACAGAATTTCATTTGACAATAATAATAAACAAAGTTATCTTACCTTGTCAAGATCATGTATACGAGAATAAACGAATTCAATGACAATTATGTAAGACACTTTTCAAATGTAATTATATACTGCTTTGAAGTCGTCTCCTTTTAGATCTATCTACCATTTTTCAGTAATTATATAGACACATAGGCCGTCGCTAATATATTTCCAATCCAACTTATTCTGGTGTAAACAAAGAAATGAAATCAACAAACACATACGCAGAAAGGGAAAAAAATCAAAGTTTGTATTTAGTGCCAGTCGCGTTCCTCGCCCCCCGTACCCGCACACTCGCTACGCTTAGTTTCAACGCCTCCAGTCCGGCAGAGTTAACTCCCCGTGGTTCAAGTCTGTGATTGAACTGACTAGACTGCGTGTGAGCATCAAGTAAAGAGTTCTAGTCAAACAGACGAGTCACTTTACCACACAGACTGACTTGTTTGATAGGAACTGACTGACTTGTTTGATATGAACTGACTGACTTGTTTCATATGAACTGACTGACTTGTTATATGAACTGACTGACTTGTTTGACATGAACTGACTGACTTGTTTGATATGAACTGACTGACTTGTTATATGAACTGACTGACTTGTTATATGAACTGACTGACTTGTTTGACATGAACTGACTGACTTGTTTGATATGAACTGACTGACTTGTTTGATATGAACTGACTGACTTGTTTGACAAGAACTGACTGACTTGTTTGACAAGAACTGACTGACTTGTTTGACATGAACTGACTGACTTGTTTGATATGAACTGACTGACTTGTTTGACATGAACTGACTGACGTGTTTGATATGAACTGACTGACTTGTTATATGAACTGACTGACTTGTTATATGAACTGACTGACTTGTTTGACATGAACTGACTGACTGACTTGTTTGATATGAACTGACTGACTTGTTTGACATGAACTGACTGACTTGTTTGATATGAACTGACTGACTTGTTTGACATGAACTGACTGACGTGTTTGATATGAACTGACTGACTTGTTATATGAACTGACTGACTTGTTATATGAACTGACTGACTTGTTTGACATGAACTGACTGACTTGTTTGACATGAACTGACTGACTTGTTTGATATGAACTGACTTACTTGTTTGGAATGAACTGAATGACTCACTTTCTTGACATGAACTAACTAACTTCTTTGAATCGAACTGACTGACTTCGTTGATATGAGCTAAAGTCAGGTACTTATTAGAGTTGGGTGGACTCAGGGGCGTCCTGAAAATCCCAAAGTTCAAAATTCCAGTCTTCACCATGACTCGAACCCAGGGCCCCAGATTCAGAAACCAAGTGCTTAACCACTTAGCCATCGCACCCTCCCAAGAAGATTACATTACCAAAAACAAGCAATTGGAAGAAAAAGAATTTCATGGTATCACAAGGAGTTAAGGTTACCCTATTTCATAGACTGTTCATTGGGATTTCCTTTGTTTCCTATCACAGAAACATGAAAGTCCTCACTCAACACAGACGTGTTCATAGCCCACATGAACTTGGGAGTTTCTTAAAAGCCAATGTCTTTAATTGCTATGGAAGCGGACAAAATGCAAAATGTTTTTTTTTTAAATGTAATTACTGATCAGCGAGAATGTAAGTAGGCCAATTATAAATGTTTTTATGCCCAATTATGGGCGTAGCCAGGATTTTTTTCTGGGGGGGGGGGATTTTTCTCCCACCCCCTGTCAATATATATATGTGTGTGTGTGTGTGAGTGTGTACATAATTATTCTTTATTACACCTGTTCTGAGTACCTCCATGAGAGTGTGGCTAGTTGTCCTGTTTTCGCTTTCCTCGAAATGACCTCCATGTCATCGCTCTTATAATTCATATTGTCAGAGAACATGTCCTGCAAACCTCATGCGAGGCTCTGTCACAACCTTACTAAGGGGTCGACTCCCAGTTCGGCATAGGATTTCCTTGATTGAGACCCAATCTCTATAACAGACTTAATAAATCTGTTATAGCCATATTTGTTGAGCCACATGTAGTCTTTTTCAATTTCGGCAGATGACTATTCACAGCACTTTATTAATGGAACCCAGCCACTGGTAGAAATGTGTAACCTCTCTTGGCTACGCTCTTGGAATTGGGTGACTAGATTTCTACGCTTATAGCATTCCGAGTGCGTAATTTCCTTTTTTTATTATATTGAAGAGGTATTTTTAAGCTTTAAACCCTGCTGAAGGGGGGGGGGGGGGGGGTTAAACTCTAAACCTCCTTGGCTGCATTGGTGCAAGTGATGGTTTAGTATTAAAATCTCACCTAAAATAAACAAATCAAATCAAATAATCAGTCACTTACATCAATTCACTATGCTACACGATGATATCCCCCCCCCCCCTTTATGTGCCCAATGATATACATTTAAAACGAGTAATAAAACGAGTCAATGTTCTTAAGCATCATTCCGTCACCAAGCTGTAAGTGGGGCTAGTAGTGTTCTGCACCTTTATGGAATTTTCCAGTGCAAACACGACCACCAACCACGGAGTTTACCTGTAAGACTAAACAAACAAAAATTTAAAAAAATCCCATACATCCCATGAAACAGAAGCAAGACCATTTTTTATTTTTCATATTATTTTTTTTTTTTATTAACATTATGTTTTCAGATGTTAGCTAAATCACATGTACATCATATGTCACAACAAACTAGGTCAATATATCCTTATAATACAAGAATGAGAGTCAATAGTATGAAAATGTAGAACTGCATACATTAGTTAATATCTCAAAAAAACATTACAAAGGAATCTAGGAACCAGTACTCATAAAAAAAAAAATACTACATACATTTTATATAGATAGCCTCCCCTTAACGTTTATTCTTATAATATATTCACAAAAATGTAGACAACTTTTAATATTTTATCCATATGAAGACATTTTACTAGAACAGTGTTTCCCAAACTGTGTTTTGAGGAACTCCATTTTTCCACAAGGCCTGAATAGGAGTTCCAAAAAAAACTACTAGAAGAATTAACTAGTAGGCCACCACATAAAATTAACCTCTCTACGAAATAAGCGAAGTGTTCCGTTAAATACTCAGAATGTACCAAGTGTTCTGTTAAGGAAAAAGCTTGGGAACCACTGTACACGAATAAGTAAAATGTTTCTAGTATCAGCCATATTAATGCATTGCTTCATTTGATTATACAGTTAAACAAAATAAATAACAAAATAAAACAATATTCAACAATACGAAGGTTGCCTTGGATATGTTGACCTTTACATCATCTGCCCTATAGAGCGCAAGGTCTGAACTTTCTCTTTCTACTGTACACCTTGGATAGCAGTGTTTGAAAGTTACAAAGCACACTTTCAATAATGTGGTTTAACTAAAGGGCTGTGTACAGATTATGTAACATAGAATTATGACTAAGGAAATACAATTTTGAACATAATCTATCATGTTCTTTTAACCAACATGCTATTCCAATGCAAACATATAAAATTTATTTCAAACAATCAGCTAAGTCAAGACCAAAAATACCAAAAATGAAGTTAAAAAAAACCCACTAAATTACACTGTACTCAATATTATTTTAAAATAATGTGAATTAATTATTATTTTTTTTAATTCACAACAGAATGTCACAGAGGAGTCACTGGACAAGATGAAGCTCAGCTCCTGAAGACACCTATGAAACGGTTGGCAAAGCACAGAAAGTTTCATGGACACCAGTCACACCAGCTGGAGTAAAGATGAGGCTATTGCTAGATGACTGAGCACAATGTCTAAGAAAGTTTCATGGACACCTGTCACACCAGCTGGGGTAAAGATGAGGCTATTGCTAGATGACTGAGCACAATGTCTAAGAAAGTTTCATGGACACCTGTCACACCAGCTGGAGTAAAGATGAGGCTATTGCTAGATGACTGAGCACAATGTCTAAGAAAGTTTCATGGACACCAGTCACACCAGCTGGAGTAAAGATGAGGCTATTGCTAGATGACTGAGCACAATGTCTAAGAAAGTTTCATGGACACCTGTCACACCAGCTGGAGTAAAGATGAGGCTATTGCTAGATGACTGAGCGCAATGTCTAAGAAAGGTTCCTTAGTTTGAAGAGAAAAATGTGTTTAAAAAACATTTAAATTTATAAATTTTTAAAATTCTTTTTAAAACAACAACAAAATTATAGACATTTACTCAGTTTCTACCTATGTGATTACTAGTTGGATTGGTTTTGGGAGGTCAATTATAAAATTGTAGGCAAAAAAAAAATAATCACTTCATGTACATTGATAAAGAGGGAGCTGGAAGATTCAGGCAAACAAAAAGACTATTTGGTGCTTTGGAACAAAAATGTTAAGAAACAATACTTTCATAGACCCCAAAAAATACATATTCCAAGGTGATATACATGAAAATAAATCATTTCACTACAATCAGGAACAAAAAATGGTCAATGGAAATAGCTGAATATCTATTACATTGATTTGAACACAATGTTGGATTTCAAACATGGGAAAATTGTAATTAAACATTCTGCATCTATTGTTGGACACATCTCCAGCTATTTATTATTGCAATAGTACAAATTGTGAACCTAGGATACTGCCTAAGTCTTATGTTAATAAAAAACGGTAATATTACAAAAGTTTAAAGAGCGTATATGTTTTGTGTATAACATAAACTAATGCTCTTTTTTTTTGGTGTACGACATAGGCTGGAGGCACTGTGGCTGAGCAGTAAAGCGCTTTGCTTCTGAACCGGGGGTTCTGGGTTTGGATCTTAGTGAAATCTGGGATTTTTAATTTCGGGCTCTTGTTAACCATGGGCCACAGAAACACAGGACATCTTATCTTATATAATACAGACGTTACTTTAAAAAAGAAGATGATAACGTCCTACGCGTCATGCATTCAGTCATGCATATTAACCAATGACTTAAATTCTTCCAAGTCACTGGTTTTCCTGGTTAGCTCAGGCAACCCATTTCATGCTCTAATAGCACTAGGGAAGAAGGAGTATTTGTACAAATTTGTCCTAGCATATGGGATGAGGAATGTGCCTTTATTTTTGTGTCTTTCTGAGTATTTACATCATCTGCCCTATAGATCTCAAGGTCTGAAAAGGGAAATTTACTTTACTATGACATCAACTAACAGAGTTTTTTTAAGTATAAATGTAAGGGGAAAAAACTACGACTTTTAATCAGATGAAACTAGCATTTAATCAATCGATACTAGGTAAAAATGTCAGTTGATTTTGGACTTAGTTAGTAGATTATAGGTCAAGGTCAGTTGATAGATCATAAAGAAAAAAAAGGTTCCCTCAGAAAGATCTAACGAAATAAAGTTCACTTTAGTCTGTGGCCAATGATAGAACTTAATATGGTGATCACTTAGATGACTGTTATTTCTCCTAAAAATGGGAACTACCACAGAAACAGAAGGATCCTTAAATGCTAGGAAAAATAACACACCAGGAAGCCACACTAAGCAGGCACATGAACCACAGACATGCATGGTTTTAACAACAAAGAGAAAAAAAAGATAGGATGGACTGGTATGGAGAACATCTTTCTCCAATAAAGAAATATTTGTTTTACATTTTGGAATATGATGGTCAAAAACTGACAGAATAGTGGCACCTGAAACTAAAACATTTGTGTTGAGATACATTGAGAAAAAAAATGATCTAAAAGAGGAGCTGCAGTTGGGTAACTAGTTTCAGTTGCTGGTTGGAGCAGGGATTTATAAGAATTTGTTTAACCTCAAGTGTTGCCTCAGCTCTAAAGAATTCCATAATCTGACAATTGTTGGAGTACTAGAACTAAATGAAGGCTGACCAGACAGGTGTTAACATTGTTTGGTACAGCCCATCTTTCATGTAATAACATGCTAATCAGCATATCAGGAAAAAGAAGATGAGGCGGACAGAGAAAGCGATGGGAATACACTATAAAGGAATGGACGGGCCTGTCATTGAAAGAGGTTCTATCCAGGGCAAAAGACAGAGAGGAACGGAGAAAGACAACATTGTTCTTGACCCTTTAAATATTTAGGTCTAGAAGAAGCTTTCCTTTATATAAGTAGTAGTGAAAAAGTTAGGGTTAGGGTTACAACAACCTTACATTGGTCACACACAAACAAAAAAAAACGTATGTACACAATATACAATAACTCAACATTTAATCATAAATCAAGTCAATCATATACATTCTGGGGACTATTTCAAAAATGGGAACTACCACAGAAACAGAAGGATCCTTAAATGCTAGGAAAAATAACACACCAGGAAGCCACACTAAGCAGGCACATGAACCACAGACATGCATGGTTTTAACAACAAAGAGAAAAAAAAGATAGGATGGACTGGTATGGAGAACATCTTTCTCCAATAAAGAAATATTTGTTTTACATTTTGGAATATG
>JAZGLO010000177.1:175000-312517 GCA_036873155.1 Biomphalaria sudanica | reverse complement strand
GATATAGTCAATATAGTCAGACTTTATCAGCATCACTCTTTGATCACGAAACATGAAAGGGACCAAGATGCCTGTGTGTAGTCGCTACATGAACTCTTTAAATGTTGTGTCTGTTCTATTTATGTTATTATTGTTATGTTTCTGTTGTGTTGTCTTTATTATTAAGTGAATTAAGTCTCATTCTCATGATTAAGTTGAGATGATCTTAGACAACATTTCTTTTTTAGATTTTAGATTCTAGTCTAGATCTAATAAAATCTAATCTAGACTCTTACTATATTTATCTATATTATTTCTATATATATGTATATTACTAGATTCTAGATCTAGTATCATCTAGATCTAAATTTTATTAATTAATTTTATAAACTAAGTTATATTCTAAAGTTAATCTGACAATACTAAGAGTAAGAGTACTAAGACTGCTTGATTGATCCTTAGTCCTTATATTTTTATAAAAAAATATTATTATATTATAGATCTCTATTATCCAGATCTATATGGAAATTTGTTGTGATTACAAGTGACTATTTTCTCATATAATTATAAAGTTAATAAAGCATTGACAGACTTAATTTAAAATTTCACTTTATATCTTAATGATATGATACTTAAGTTAAACTTAATCTCTAGAGTTAGAGTTATCTCTACTAGTTTAGACTCTAGATCAGTGGTTCCCAAACTTTTTTGTCTCGAAGACCCCTTGCCATGTTTTCTGGCTTTTGGTAGACCCCCTACTTAACTTGTATTGAGTTTTTGCAAATTCATCAAAACATTTTTAAAACAAATTTCTAACTGTAATGAGTTAAAGAGTGAAAAACTAATTTAAAGGTTATAGAGATCTATTTTTTAATTGATAAAATTTAAATTTAAACTAATTAAAATAACAATTTATATTTATTACTGGAATCACCAAAAAGCATTGGAAATGGGTTTTTTTTTTTTTTGCACATCTATTATTCATTGCTACGGATATTATGTTTCATATAGGAATTTATTGTTCTATGAAGTAGTCCTCAAACATTAAATAGTAATCAATCAATTAATTAATTAGCCTTATGTATCATTGTAAAAGTTTTTGCAAAGAGCAGTTTTCTCATGTATTTTTTTCTCTTTCACGTCTGACTCAAATATTGGGTGCGCAGAACTGTTTTCACTAACAGGAGAAGGGGTGAAGGTGAGTACCTAAACCAGTAAGCTTTCGGCAGGAAGGGCTCATTAGACTTGGCTTGCAGCCCACCTAGCATAAGGAAAACTGAATTCAAACTGTGCTGCCTTGCAGCTATACCCGAACATGAAAAGGTTTCGTGGGTCATCCCTGTTAAAAATATGGAGCCGGCGACCTTTAGGCAGTTTGAAGCACACAATGCGACACCCTGTCAGAGCCTGCTACACCGCTGATCCCAAACTATATATATGTCGTTTGGAAAGAATTACAAAAGAAGCTTTTAATTTTATAACTCATGCCACAGATGTGACCTTGAACTGTATTGTTGCTTAAAGAAATTCATTTAATAATATCAGATGTAGATTTGTGTAAAACAGTTATTTAAAACAACAACGGCGGGTAAAATCAATATTTTAACTATATTGTTTTCTGTATTTTGCTATATGTAAAGAGATTTTGTAAGACGCTCACAAACTATTATCTTCTCTATATGATGTCGAAGAGAGATTTTGTGGGTCAATTCTGATTTGATCAGAATACAAACGTTTTTCAAATCTTTATCTATTTTGTCAGTGTGCAGGCATTGTCTCAAATGATCCTCCAGCATAATTGATTTCATATCGGCATAAAAAGGCACTTAGGCAACCGCTAGTATGACAAGGAAGGAATAAATACCAATTTTAAATAATCAAGGCTGTACAGACACAGTCTACATTCTTTTTGTTAAACATTGGTTGCATGTAGACAAAATGAATCTTTTTAAATAAGTATTTAAATTAGATACAATTTTTACGTTTGAATAGCAGGATAAATATTTAAAGGATTAACTCGGGTATAAATCATATATTAGTGTATGAAAGAATTACATTAATTTGATGTTAAAATTAAAGTCACAACCTGTTTAAATGAAATCTATTATCGTAGACCCCCGTGGGCGTGGACATCTCATAGACCCCCAATTTATGTTTTCCCTTTCGTAGACCCCTGGGGGTCTATATAGACCACTTTGGGAATCACTGCTCTAGATCTATATTAAAATATTACTAGATCTACAGTCTATTATACTAGAGTTACTAGACTCTAAAGACTAATAACTAATAATACTATTACTACCTCACCTGAGACAATGTTTTTATGTATGCAATAAACTTGTTTTAATGCATTAGTCAATGATAATGTTTCCATAGTTCGGTTTTAACCTTGATTGAACATTGAAAATGATCTAGTCTAGATCGATTGATCTGATCTAATCTAGGGCTGCTCTAGACCTAGAGTAGAGATTTTAGTTCTATTGTTATTGTAGACGTCGGTTCCTTACGTCAAATTTCCCAGTTTTTTTTAGTGGAAAGAACTCTATAGACTCTATAACTAGATCTAGTTCTGTTATATATGTCAGTCTTGTCTAACATACCAGTTGGGCTCCATTTTATAGTCTTTTTGTTTTCCTTTAATTTAGATATAGGTCTAGATCTAGTATGTTTCAAAACTTAGATCTAGATCTAGCTCTTTTTTTCATACATGGCTAGCAAGAAATTTTCTTCATATTCATACAATTAATGGTCTTAATCTAGAGGTCTATCTTTACATATTCTAGAACTAGATTTATAATTTATAAGATAACTCTTGATGCTCAACAGTGTAAAATCTAAATCGTAAAAATGTAAACAATAAAATCTGGTCATAACATTGTTTCTTTAGAATTTAAGATGGCGATGAATAAGAGAGGAAATGTAAGTTAGCTTATAAATTAAGAAAAAATATCCCATAATTAGATTTAGTCTTTCTATGTATCATCAATTGTTTCAGCACTTAGCTTCACAGTTGTACGGACTAAAATCTATTTTTGTTTTATAGTAGAGTCTAGACTAGTGATGTCAGTGATGAGCTCATGAGTAAGTTACTAAGTAGTAAGTACAGTAAGTCAAGAAAGTGACTCAAAAGTTGACAAAACACAAGTCTGACACTCTGACTGACTCAGTCACTGACACTTTGAGCGTAAAGTCACAAGAGAGCGTAATTTCTGTAAATAACTAGATCTAGATTCTAAACTTAAAATAGTCTTGAGTCTACTTTCTGAGACTGAGGTGAGACTAGACTAGGTAGTTGCATCAAAAAATTTAAATTAATCTTATACCAACAAATGTGTAATAGAATGAAAGATAATGAAAAATGCTTTCCAACAACACCAAATTTATTATGCTAGCATTATTGGTTCAAAAGTTATTGTGATTTTAAGTTTGTTGAAGCGTCCTGACATCCAATCGATAGGTATGTGACAATTTATTTTTTTTATAAAAAAAAAATTGTTGATACCAAACTATTAAAAGCACTCTATCTAAGCTTTCCAATGATATATAAATTATTGTTATAGGACTATCCATGAAAAAAATACATTTTTTTTTTTACTTTTTCGCTTAACATTGAAGTCAATGGACAACATGAGGTTGAATTTTCTGAAAATTTTAATTTATTTTAAATGCGTACCATTTCGCAAATTTTTATCATACAGTTAAAAATAATATATCGAATGAAAGCTTAGGATATGCTTAATAAGAGAATTATATTGTTTTATACAATTTCTTTACATTATTTCAGTCTTTACTTTTAAAGAACTAGTTTTGAATCTTTACTAATCTATAGATCTACTACTCTCTAGGTTTAGAGCAGGGGTTCTCAACCTGTGGGTCGCAACCACCTATGGGATCAAATAACAATTTGCTGGGGGTCACCTAAGACCATTGAAAACATGATTTTTTTTAATGTAGTATACCTTTTACACCTGCCAGAAGTCCATTCACAGCCAAAGATGAAGGTGTTCCAGAGAAAGAAAGAGTTTATTGAGCTCTATAAATTGCGATTAGGCAAAAATAATTTCTCTTTATTGTCAGTAACTGAAATCTGGTGTAGCAGTCATAACCTGATTTGTTTACTTTCATTTTCAAATTTGTAATAACATATTTTTTGAGTTACATGGGTTTTCCAGACTATACATAACAATTATTCACATTTGGATTACATTTTATACAATTAGAAAAAGCACAGTTTTTTATGTTTATGAACAAAAATAATTTTACTGTTGGGTTGCCGCATTGTTGTGAATAGGAAAAAGGGTCGCCAAGCTAAAAAGGTTGAGAACCGCTGGTCTAGAGTCTAGGTGTGTTAGCCTTTTTTTTTTTTTATACTGATTAAAGACTATTATGGACAAAGGTACTGAAAAGTCTAGTAGAGTGATCTGTCAAGTTTAATCAAATATTCATGTTTTTACATTTATGTAGATGATTTTAGATGTTTACTTAGAACATAAAATTTGAATAAAAGAAATTTAACATTTATTACTTTTTCTTTGTTATAGCACTGTAGCATTTTTTAAACACTGAAATAGATCTAGGTATTTTTTAAATATGTCACTGAAACTAAATGTTTGTAAAATGTTTTGGATGTTCCTTCAGAGTTGAAGATAATTTACTTCCTAGTCCAAACCTCCTGCAGGACTAGGGGGGATTGGAGTGGGCAGGGTTTAAACCTGGGACCATCAATAAGTCAAATGACTTTCCAGTGTGCAAACCGCACAACCAGGCAGCCTTCCAATTATAGTATTTCTCTTTCTATTTAGTTAAGTTTGTGAAATCAATGGTGACATTAAATGTTAAGACATGCCTTGCCTGATGTGCATAGACCCATTCCATTTTTAAAATCTTGAATATTCTTGAACTTCATTGTTGACTGAGCCTTTTGATGACAGAATTAGCTTTGTGGGTGTTATTTTCTTTAATTTGCTTTATTTTCATTTTTTTTTTTTTTTTGTAACTGTATGGCGACCTTAGCTCTTCCTGGAATGAGACTAGAATGTTATGGCCTATGAATTCGTATGGAAATGTTATTAAAATGGGAATGATGTTTGTAAAAATGACAATTGCACTATCTAATCAATAGGTGCGCCTGCCGCCAGAGGTCAACAGAATTTTGTATGTCAAGAATCTTCCCTATAAGATTTCAGGGGAGGAGATGTATGACATATTTGGCAAGTATGGAGCCATCCGACAGATTCGTGTGTAAGTTATTTTTGGACTCAATAACTCAAATCATACTTACATATTCATTAAATAAACAATTTTGTAAGTGAAAGAAAAACATCTGTAGTTAAAGATGGCTAAGTGGTAAAGTGATTTGCTTCAGAACCAAGGGGTCTTGGATTCAAACATCTTTAAAGACTGCAAATTTGATCTTCAGGATTTTTAGGACGCCCCTCAAGTCCATCAAATTCTAATTGGTATCTGACATTAGGGAAAAGTAACTTAAAGGCGGTTTGTTGAAGGGCACATGAAACCCTAGTTAACTGTGAGCCACAGAAACAGATGACCTTTACATCATAGATCACAAGGTTTAAAGGGGGAACTTAACTTTTTTTTTTATAGATATATTTTTCGAACCAATTAGGCCTACATTTGCTCAGTTTATTGTATTTTGTTTATTTTCTTGCTACGCAGAGGAAATACCCCGGAGACAAAAGGCACAGCATTTGTTGTTTATGAAGATATATTTGATGCAAAGAATGCTTGTGATCATCTTTCTGGTTTCAATGTCTGTAACAGATACCTTGTAGTGCTTTACTATCAGTCCACAAGAGTAAGTTGCATTCTTTGTCCTTTTCACACAAAGCCAAAACAAAAGTTTTCACCAAGCCTAAAACAAAGTGCAATTGTCTTAAATCTACTTTGTTTTATATATTATAAAACTATAAATTATTTATTAAAACTTATGACCATTCTATTCATTTTAGATATAAATGACTTTTTTTTGACTGATATAAAAACAAGATTTACAAACATTTAGTTTTAAATTATTATTTTCATTGAGTCTTCCAGCAAAAAGAAGGAAAAAAATGATTAAAAGTTACATAAATATGATCTCTTTGTAAAACAACAAACAGGAAAATATAAGTGGGAAAAATTATATCCTTAGTTTGGAAAAGTTTTTTTTTTTTTATGATATCAACTAAGAATTTATAACAGGGTTCTCCCTTCCTCAAGGATCTCCAAGAAAAGTATGCGAAATCTGAAAAAAAAAATGTGTCCAGGTTACATGTTCTGAGAAATCTAATCTGAATGCTTTACTTTTGTGAAAGGTTAAAAAAACAAAAAAACTTGGCACAGTATGCATTCCTAAACTATAAATATATTTTATGCAAAAAAGTGTAAACCAAGATTGGAAGTGATCATTTTGTGAAATTGTACACGTGTGTCACCTTATAATCATGTTATTGTTTTTTAAGGTAAAATAGTTTTTAACTTAACAAGGATTTTCACTACAATAGTCACTGATATATCATTCCCAATTTACTTATTATAACCTAATTGATTATTAGAATTTAAATTAATTTCTTACACAGACATAATTAATAGATTATGATGGCAATTTTTATTTATTTTTTAAATTTTAGCCAGTACTTTTAGTTTGCCTGTACATATATAATGATTTTCTTTGAAAACATTCAGGATATTTATCTTTTTTTTTTTTTAGATTACTTACAAGTGTTGTTTTTTTTTTTTTAGAATCCATTTTGTGTACCAATTTACCTTCTCTTGAAAAATTCCCTGGATATCTCCTTAAATACCCCAGTACCAATTTAACAATGCGGGGGGAATATGTGAACATAATTAATAACAGGCTAACTCTTCATTAGGCGTTAAACAGAGTAGCCTTGTTTCGGTGACCAATGGCTTATGATCATAATACTCTGCTGCCTAGTACTGGTACTATAAAAAGTCCTTTGTAGTTGATGATGACCACCTCAGGGAGCTAAACACTAAACGTCTCATTCAAATAATACATATTTGCCATAAGTTCACTTATTCTGGTTTCAGTGTCTAGATTTGATTTTGTAAAACATTTTGTGTTTTGGATATCAGCTTTTAATCATTTTCAGTGTGAGAAAAAAATCTCCTGCCCCTTCATTTGAATATAGATAAAAGAGAAAGTAAACTAATCTATTTCTTTACAACTGCCACAAGTGATCCCAAATGAAAGAGATCTGCTTAAATTAATACATGTTTACATCTCTAACTTGCACAGTGCAAATGCAATCCACAAAGGGATGTAATATAAATGTATGGACACCAACATTAGTGTAACATCCTCCATTTTCTTTTTTGTCCAGGCTTTCAAGAAAACAGACACAGACAAGAAAAAAGAAGAGTTAAATCAGATGAAATCAAAGTATGGTCTGTCCACACCAGAAAACAAATAGTTCCGTTTTTATGTTCTTGTGTTCATCTGTAAATAGCTCATTGTTATTTTACTGGCATCTATTTGTGTTAGACGATTATGAGATATGTCCGTGTCATTTGTCATTAATATACATGCTGTCATTAAAATGTTATTTTCATCTCATTTCCAGAGATTTTGATTTATGCTTGCTTTTTTTTTTTTTTTTTTTTTCTGTCCTGAAAACTTAGTGATACATGATGTAGCATGGAATGTCAAATAATCATCATTTGTATGTAGCTTGAAGACAATTCCTCCAGCTCAGCTTATATTCATGAGAATAATTATACCTAAGCTATGCTACATATAAAGGACTAGGCTGGTGTGAATGTTAAATTAGAAATTGGAATAAAAATGTATCTTAGTGCTAAAAGTAAATTACACACCCGATAATATACAAGACCAACTGATGCATTGAGTTGTGTTCAATGAGCTAATCTCCTTCCTGTAGTAGTAACTTCATACTCCATACATAACTATAGCAATTAATAGTTCATAAACACCAATATACTGAAAAAAATTGGTGGATGTTAATTTTAGAATTTATCTGCCTTTGAACAAAACTATCTCTTCTGTCTTGTTGCATTATTAAAATGATGAACATTGCAATTAATTGAAGCATTGATATAGATAAAAACCATTGGGTAGTAATAAAAATCCTTATGTTTAAAATATTTTCCACATATTTAACAAAATGTGATGTAGTCTGATGCCACATTTGTTTAAAAAAAAAAAATTAACCTTTGGACCCTATTTTTTTTTTTTTTATGTTGTCACTTCAATATAGTAATATCAAGGGAAAATATGTGACCAAGTTATTTTGTAAGTAGTATTTCTTTTCAACCTAGGAACTCACTACATATAAAAACGTTCACATACATACATCTATTAATAGTAGACTATATATAGACTTGGGTTGATCACCCAGTTTAAATGTGTTGTGTTCTAAACCTCTTAAGTCTTCTTTCAGCACATTAGACGCCATAGTACTATATTATTATTTACATATACTCTTCAGTAAAATATGGTGGATATACAAAATAAAAAAAAAACACAGCTGTGATCTATGATATTGATAACAGTAATAGATTGTTTAGTAATTTGTGAAAGTATATTCGCTATTTTATATGAAGTATTGATTAAGGATTAATCTCACTTTGCCACCCACATAAACACCCAAAATAGATTAAATGATTTGTCTTTTGTCCTGCAAGGATGCCTTTAAAAAAAAAACAACTCCAGTCGCCTATCTCTGCTTCCTTCTAGTGCTTGCTAGGCATGTTGAGTCCAAAGGAGGACTGCAGTATTTGCATGTGTGTATGCAGCCTAGTTGTGATTACATTTGAAATCTAATGAAGACAAAACTTTCTCCAATAGCCAACACCTGTCTTCAACAGTTCATTTTTTTTGGTCTCAAGTGTATTTCTACACATTTGTAAGAATCATCAGCTGTCTCTTGTGAAAGCTGCCAGCTCACTACGTTTGTGAAGGCAAGGCTCCTGAGCTATTTTTTTAAATCATTTGGGGGGGGGAGGGGGTACCTCCTTTACACTGTCCCCTCTCAGCTCGGGTTAAAAAAAAATTGCTTTTAGTATATTTTTGTCAAACCTTTCCCCCACATCTTGGAAAAAAAACATTAAATATGCTTATTCTGTGTTAAACATATTATTCACAGAAATAAGAACACTGATTGATGCTGCGAAAAACTTTTAATGCCACAAAAATATTGCATAGAATCATAGAAAAAAAAAATCTTTTAGACTTGATTCTTGAAAACAGTACAAAATTTATACTTTGTAAATACTTTTTTTTTAAAATGTTTTTTTAAAATGTAATTTATCTTTATCTCTGGTATACTTGTAGTATAGAAAACAAATGGACATTATGTAATGGAGAATGGATTAATCCGCTTGCTTTTCTATCCAGTCTCTTTGCCAAGAAATGTTTTTGAGATTGGCCAAACACTGCAACACCTCGGTTGCACTTGGCCTGGCCATAGGTTCAGAGTCCCAGCATTGTGTGTAGAGTTCCTTGTATTTGATCTCCACGACGTCGTCGTCTCCATTGTAATGGTCAGGTGGTCTCTTGTTGGCCTTGACCACCTGGTAGATGAGCCAGTGGGGATTAGCACCTATATGAGGGGTCTCCCTTGACACCTGAAAACATTGGGGCCAGCATTATTGTTTTAAGTGAAAAAAAAAAATTAATTCATTAACAATAAGATTAAAAATCATTAATCAAAGAATAAACATTATTTTAAGAACCAACATTTTTATTTAATAAAGGCTTAATGTGTATTGTTGGGAGTAGCCATTTTCAGCTCCAGAGTTCAATATTTGGGCTTATGTAGATGCATATGATGCTTTCCCTGGTCATAGCCACATTCTCATATATAAATGCAAGTCTTGAACGCTGACTGTTGAGCTGGAGGATACTAGCACTGGACTTGAGATGCTAGGTATCACTTTTAAAGACCGCATCGAGATTAGAGACAGGGTTACTAGAGAGATTGGAACCCACGATGACCTTTTAACTAGTGTAAAAAAAATACGGAAACTACAACTCTATGGCCATACTACAAGGTCAAGGGGGGTTCCTTCAGGGAACAGTACCAGGAAAATGAAGAAGCAGACAGAAAGCTATGGAAAGGCAACATAAAAGAATGGACGGGCCTGCCATTGGAAGAGGTTCTATCTAAGGCAAAAGACAGAGGAATGGAGAAAGACGGTTGACAAATCTTGTGTGGTGCCCCAACTGACTAAGGGATAGGTGAAGGTGAGAGGCATAAATTAAGCTATGGCTGTTTGCATTCTAAAGATTGCATGAATTAAACGATAAATTGAATAATGAAAGAAAAAAAAACAACAGCTGAAGGTTACAATAGAGCAGTGACGTCACAAGGGAGGTGCGGTCCGCCACTGCAACAATTTTAAAGGTCACTCATTGGTCAGGTAGAACTGTGCACAAGACAAGAACAGATGTTTAGTAGTTGGATCAGTTTTGTTTCCCAAATATGTCTAAGCTAAAATGGTATAAACTGCCATCTGTACCTACCAATTGCCATAACGTAATTCCCAGGGAATAAATATCAGCTTTATTCGAAGGATAACATCTGTTCATTAGCTCTGGGGCTCTGTAGGCCAGAGTTCCTGTAATATATGCAAGGGGAGGTAATTAAGACAGCTTTTTCACGAGAATTTTTTTTTCTAAAGTTATAGGCCTATTATTCTAAATATAGGCTATTAAATATTAGTAGTAGTAGTACAAAACTGAGCTTCAAGTACATGATGAAGTCAAGCTACTTTAGTTGAAGATAGCGTTTATTACTTCCGATAACCCTCTTGTCTTATCTTATAAACTGCAGACGTTTCTGCTATAGAGAAACTAATTAGATCCTGCGCGTATTCATGTGTTATCTTATCTTCTTATCTTATATGATACAGACGTTACTTCAAAAAAGAAGATGATTACGTCCCACGCGTCATGCATTTAGTCATGCATTTAGTCATGCATATTAACCAATGACTTAAATTCTGCCAAGTCACTGGTTTTTCTGGCTAGCTCAGGCAACCCATTCCATGCTCTAATAGCACTAGGGAAGAAGGAGTATTTGTACAAATTTGTCCTAGCATATGGGACGAGGAATGTGCCTTTATTTTTGTGTCTTTTAGAGTATTTTATTAAATGTTGTTTTTGTATTTGAATTAGAGACTTTGGTAAGTCATTGGTTTTCCATGCTGATTCAGGTAACCCTTTTCATGCTTTAATGGTACTAGGGAGCACTTCGCGAATTAGTCATAGCATATGGAATAAGGAATGTCCCTTATCTTTATTTTAGGTCTTTCTGAGAGTTTCATTAGCTTGTTTTTTTTTCATTCGTAAATTGTGTCGGTTCAGTTTATATGTTAATATATCTATTCACCAGCTATTTTTGTGTTCAAAACCACAGCTATACAGACTAGCTAACGTTTAACTATTTATGCAAAGATCAAGTCACCTAAAAGCTGTGTGTATTCCACGTCTTCTTTCGGAGCCCCCGAGCAGGTCTGAGTCAAGCTGCCAAAGTCTGCCAACTTGCACCTGTCATCCTCTGTCATCAGGACATTTCTTGGTTTGACATCTAGGTGCACCACATTGTTGACGTGAAGGTAGTCTATGGCACGAGCAATCTAGACAAACACAAGTTGTGGATGCAGTGGAAAACATATCAGAATAAGAGCATACATTTCTAGTTTGCTGAAAACATGGACCAAAAATTTTAAAACTTTTTGAGAAAAAAAAATATCTTTTGCCCTATAAAGACGATGTTTTCTCATCACCCATGTTATGTGTGACGTTTTTTTTGTTAACTCTTTATCTCCGTAATTATTTTCCATGTTCTGACAGAATTGTTTATTTTTCGCATTTGTACATTCTACCCTGTTATGATTAAACTCCAATAACAATTTTGTTTTTTCTCAGAAAACGTTACTTTTTGGTATAGAATTATAGGAGAATGCATGCTCTTTTTTATATAACACAAATACACGTTTATAAACCAAGTATAAATTTAATTTAATGGGGACACATCAACGATGGTATCGCTAATTAGGAGAGAAAGAGTTAAACTATTAGGCCAACATTTGTTCATCTGTCCATTAAACAACGGAGAAGGGTTAACTATTTAAACTTGTGTATGAAGTAATTGGAGTGTAAACGTGGTCACGCGGTAGGAGCGCTAGGCTGTTGTTCGGTTGTTTCGATTGTCCCGGGATCATATCCTGCCCGCTGTGGGAGGTTTGGACTAGGAAGCAGATTATCTTCAACTCTGAAGGAACATCCGAAACATATTTAACAATTATCAAAGTATAGTTTTCAATAAGTGGACGGGGAAACTACAAACAAAAAATACAACTCTCCAATTTAGTCTACATTTAGTCGCCCTAAGTTGCCCTCTTGTCAAGGAATCTTGTATAAACTTCTACTCAATGCACGAGGAAGTCATATGGTTTATCTTTAGTCTGACACACTCATCTTCCATTAAGTAGCACTCACTTCTGAAGCAAATCGAAGCCTGTCCATCAAGGATATGTCGCGGTTGACGTCATCAAGAACAGATTGAAGCGTCCTGGTGCTGACCAGCTCCATCACAATCAAGGCGTCACCTCTGGACCCCTCACACATGTTAACTCCCAATACATCTGAAAGTAAAGATTCAGGTCACGTGACTATGACCAAAAAGGGGGGGGGGGGCCAATATTTGACTAATTCAATTGATCTAATGGGAAAGGACGAGTTACTTTGAGCGTTAATGAATTTTCTTTTCATAAACACTAAGACTGCTTTATTGAACACTAATGAAATTCGTTATGATTACAAGGACTCTTCTCCAATAAAAACAACAACTACAGAAACATTCACATAAATAGAACAGACACAACACAAGGAGTTCATTGAGTGACTAGACTAATGTTCAATAATCCACTGGGTTTGCTCTCCCGCAAATGGTGCCGGGAATGGGCCTCAGTGTAAAAAAAAAAAATGAAATGGTACAACACGTTGGTAACAAGCTCGATCTTAAAGACACGCGCTGAAGAGCAACTGGTCATTAGTAAATACAAAGGATATTAGAATTTAATCTTGCATTATATTTTATTAAGACATTTTTCCAACTCAACCTTTAACTTTCTATCTCAACATCAAATGTCTAACCCTTGAATTTTCTATCTCACTCTTTAATTTTCTATCTCACCCTTTACTTTTTTATCTCACCATCACATTTTCTGTCTCACCATCACATTTTCTATCGCACCATCACATTTACTACCTCAGTCTTCAATTTTCTATCTCACCATCACATTTTCTATCTCACCATCACATTTTCTATCTCACCATCACATTTTCTACCATAGTCTTCAATTTTCTATCTCACCATCACATTTTCCATTTCACCATCACATTTTCTATCTCACCATCACATTTTCCATCTCACCATCACATTTTCCATCTCACCATCACATTTTCTATCTCATCATCACATTTTCCATATCATCACATTTTCTATCTCACCATCACATTTTCTATCTCACCATCACATTTTCCATCTCACCATCACATTTTCCATCTCACCATCACATTTTCTATCTCACCATCACATTTTCTATCTCACCATCACATTTTCTATCTCACCATCACATTTTCCATCTCACCATCACATTTTCTATCTCACCATCACATTTTCCATCTCACCATCACATTTTCCATCTCACCATCACATTTTCTATCTCACCATCACATTTTCTATCTCACACCATCACATTTTCTATCTCACACCATCACATTTTCTATCTCACACCATCACATTTTCTATCTCACCATCACATCTTAATGCAATGCATTACATTTCCTCTCCCTTTTACTTTTTGTGTGTTCAATGTGACCTATTAAAGAACCATAATAAGTAAACTAATCTCGAAAAGCGCTGCAATGACTTCACTCACTGACAATATTTTCATGCCGGAGATTCATGGAGAAGGCGAGCCTCTCTGCTTGCAATATTTCTCTGTGTATCCCGGAGCCTCGCCTCTTCTGTACAACCTTAATAGCCACTGGACGGCCGTGTAAAAGACCTAAAAAAAAAAGGGGGTGGAGGGAAAGGGTTAAATTAGAAGATTTAAATTTTACTGTAAACCTTTGGAAAATAGGAAAGCGTTGAACATTTTGATCTGGGTATAAAATACGCTATAAAAAAATGATGATAATATTAATTTAATTGTGTATACTTAATTATTAATCACCTTTATAAACTTGACCAAAAGCGCCTTTTCCTATAATACTTCCGAAAATGATGTCACAACGTCGGATCAAGGGTTTCGGTGAGGGAGCCATGTTAGGGGTGTACCTAAGCACGCCACTGCTGGATCGCCTTCGTTTGAAGATGGACTGGTAATGCTGCTGGTTGCAGCTCTGCAGGGGGTCTTCTAAAACAACCGGGACGGATGAGCGTTGAGAAGCCGACAGTGGCGAAGATGGGCATGGCCAGGGTTTACTCCGGATCACAGGCTCAGGGTTCCTTGGGGGGTCGGCACTGCTGAAATATCGACGGTTGTCGTGAAAGGCAGGGACTTGATGCTGCGTAGAGGCGAAAAGGTTGGCCGGAGTGGAGAATGAGGGAAAGTCAGATGAGAAATTGCCGTTGCTGTGGTCGCTGGATTCCTCTTCAATCTCTGAATTTAACGACCACTCTGCTTGAGAGTCGTAAACTGTCCGACAGCGGTGCACAATGACCTCTGGCAAAGGAGGATTGTCAATCGTAGCAAGAGACAAGCGTTTTATGAGGACATGTCGGAGCAAGTCCGGAGAATTATCGCTGAGCATTCTTGAAGAATGTCTACCACCTCATGTACACGAGAAATGATGGCCTCTCGGTGGGCTACGCTGCCTAGAAATAGAACATTAAAAATTTAGGTTTTAGTTATTATAAGAAATATAATACAAGGCAAACGTTTTCATATACCCGGTATAAAGACGAACATTTTCAGTAATAATGAAATTTCTTAATTTATCACAGAAAAGTGTTTCAGGTAGGCCACACAGACTTGTTTAAATCAGGAGGAGGGCCAGCCTTTGGCATAGGCAGCCGCCAAGGGCCCCCGATTGGTGGGGGCCTCTGACAGGACCCAAAATTTGTATAAAGAAGAAATAGCAACACTTGTGCCCAATGCTGTTGGAGTAGACTAGGTTTTAAATAAATTGCGTAATATTTTTTTCGCTGCTTTAGTTTTTATTTTTTTCGATTACATTTGGAGCCACTAAATTCACTTCGCCCTAGGGCCTCCAATTATCTAAGGCCGGCTCTGATGACAGGAGCTACGAGTTTCTTATATTATAAATTACAGATGTTCAAGCAACAAAACTTAGGTTCCTATACTTAAAATTGTCTTCATGTCCAAAGTGCAAACGTCATTTAACCCTTTGGTTTTCCTGTATCATTGAAACACCTCACTCCGTAGACTACTCATCCTTCATCTTCGTAATCGAAGATATCGCCATTATTTTCATTATTAGTTTATTAATTGACTTTTTAAAAAATCTGAATAAAAAGACACGCTCCATTTCCATTCCCATTTTCACACACGCACGCACGCGCACACACACATTTTTACATTATAAAAGTAAACGAATGTCCTGTTCAAATAATTGTGATTATACACAGTCACAGTTTTTTAAAAAAATGCAGCCTTAAATATTAAATAGTTTTTTCATAGGCATACAAATAGATTAGTATTTTACTTAATTACAATGCACAAAAGGAAAACTTCAATCGTCTATAGGAGCCAATGATATTTTGGTCCACAAAATTATGAAAACCGAGAATATAAACAAATCGATTGACGATACATCGGATGCGCGCGATATACGTACACACACACACACACACACACACACCTGATACATATAGGTTCTACACACACAAAAATATGATAGACACACGCATCTGGTACACGCACATTTGACACACACACGTTTGACACACACACACACACACACACATCTGGTACACAGAGACATCTCAAGCTTATCGATAACGCACGTGCAGAAATAGATGACTGGTCACACAAAACCAAACGATACTTAAGACAATCGCTCGGTGAGCTAGATAAGTTCTTAAACATACTTTTTTTTGTTTTACCCCCCCCCCCCCCAGCGATGTTGCTATAGTGCTGGCTGAAAAAATAAAAATGACTCCCCCCCCCCCCCTTCCCTCCTTTTTGTTTCTCCCACATCATCACGAACGCATACAAACGAGCTGAAAAAAACAACAACAACAACAGGATAATCAACGTAGGGCAAAGAAATGTGATGATATGATTCTCTCCGTTGTAGCGTTCCTTGAAAAGCACACGGCAAGAGTGTGCAATACTGACATCCTTGCGCAAACGGGTCACCCCAAAGCTCAAGACAACGCCGCCTTCGCTGGCTAGGTCATGTTCGCCTGATGGAGAGCAATCGCATGCCAGGCAACTCGCGTCTGGCTCAAGATAAACTGTTCGTCCCCAACTCCGTTATGTGAATGTAATCAAACGGGACCTCAAAACAGTGAACATTGATACTAACCATTGAGAAGACATAGCCCTAGACCACACTACGCGGAGAGAGATAGTGACCAAGAAAGATATGGACAGCGAAAAATCATGGGCCTCAGCTCTGTAAGAAAAGCGTGCCATAAGAAAAATGTCTGGCCCCTCTTATCTTATCTTATATAATACAGACGTTACTTCAAAAAAGAAGATGACTACGTCCTACGCGTCATGCATTTAGTCATGCATATTAACCAATGACTTAAATTCTGCCAAGTCACTGGTTTTTCTGGCTTGCTCAGGCAACCCATTCCATGCTCTAATAGCACTAGGGAAGAAGGAGTATTTGTACAAATTTGTCCTAGCATATGGGACGAGGAATGTGCCTTTATCTTTGTGTAAAAAACAAAAGCCTTTTTAACCTGCCATAGATGTGGAGGGGAGTGTCTCACCAAAATAGGACTCCACAGTCACATGAAAAAGTGTTATACGAAATGAACCATAGTCGTCCATAGTCTTTACGACTGAAGGAGGCCAACCACATAGCAGCTCTCTGTAAAATTCGTCTGAGTTGCTAGGAATAAGTAGCAAACTAAGATTACTTAGTTCATTAACTAAACGCTTGGCTTCCGGGCCTGGTCTCTTGTGCTCGAATCTTGGTGAATTTCGGGATTTTTGGGGCGCCCCTGAGTCCCCCAACTCTAATTTGTTCCTGACTTTAGTTGTTGGAAAAAAAAATGGTTGGTCGCTGTGCTGTCCACCTGGCACCGCTGCTCGTTAACCGTGGGTAGTCCACTAAGGCCTCATGTGTAGTCCACTAAGGCCTTATCAGTATCGGTAGTCCACTAAGGTCTCATGGGTAGTACACTAAAGCCTCATGGGATTCCACTAAGGCCTCATGGGTAGTCCAATAACTAAGGCCTTATGGCCTCATAGGTAGTCCACTAAGGCCTTATCGGTATCGGTAGTCCACTAACTAAGGTCTCATGGGTAGTCCACTAAGGTCTCATGGGTAGTCCACTAAGGTCTCATGGGTAGTCCACTAAGGCCTCATGGGTAGTCCACTAAGGCCTCATGGGTAGTCCACTAAGGCCTCATGGGTAGTTCACTAAGGCCTCATAGGTAGTCCATAAATTAAGGCCTCATGGCCTCATTAGTAGTCTACTAACTCTAAGGCCTTATCAGTTGCAAAGCAACTATGTTATCTTACAGAAATAATGAAAGCTTGGGCACTAGCTATAGTCTGGATGATCTCAGCCACAAAGTTGTCTCCTCTCTACACAGCTGATGAATCAGAAGTAATCAGCGCCATTGAAGTTTCGGCTAGTGTGTAGCACACTGTGCTGCAAGCTTTCTAAGGGTCGTCGGCTCATGTTTCCATTTGAAAATGTTCCATTCTAGGTAATCATGTAGGTCAGCGCCCCTAATCAGCTAGACCTTGCAATCTAATAGGAAAGATTATGTAAAGTTCATCTGTTTCTATAGCCGATAGCCAACGAGGGTGAATGTGGCCAGCAGGATGACCAAACCGTTTTTACTTTCCCAACCGGGTAGAATCACGCTAAAAAATTTCTAAAAATTTAACGGAATTCGAACTCGGACTTCTCGGTTATGAAGCCATGCGCTTTATTACCTCAGCCACATTGCTGACATATGACTTAGAGATGGCATCAAATGTCATAGAAAATTTGTTGATTTAAGCACGAGATAAGAATCTAAGTACAGCCTAACAGCCTTATCGTGTTACTACTAAGTAGGTCATCATGTTCAGACACATGAAGCCTTAACATTCTCACAAGACTTTGTGAGTACCTCAGATTCTTTATGACTTTGTGAGTACCTCAGATTCTTTATGACTTTGTGAGTACCTCAGATTCTTTATGACTTTGTGAGTACCTCAGATTCTTTATGACTTTGTGAGTACCTCAGATTCTTTATGACTTTGTGAGTACCTCAGATTCTTTATGACTTTGTGAGTACCTCAGATTCTTTATGACTTTGTGAGTACCTCAGATTCTTTATGACTTTGTGAGTACCTCAGATTCTTTATGACTTTGTGAGTACCTCAGATTCTTTATGACTTTGTGAGTACCTCAGATTCTTTATGACTTTGTGAGTACCTCAGATTCTTTATGACGTGAGTACCTCAGATTCTTTATGACGTGAGTACCTCAGATTCTTTATGACGTTGTGAGTACCTCAGATTCTTTATGACGTTGTGAGTACCTCAGATTCTTTATGACGTTGTGAGTACCTCAGATTCTTTATGACGTTGTGAGTACCTCAGATTCTTTATGACGTTGTGAGTACCTCAGATTCTTTATGACGTTGTGAGTACCTCAGATTCTTTATGACGTTGTGAGTACCTCAGATTCTTTATGACGTTGTGAGTACCTCAGATTCTTTATGACGTTGTAAGTACCTCAGATTCTTTATGCCGTTGTGAGTACCTCAGATTCTTTATGACGTTGTAAGTACCTCAGATTCTTTATGCCGTTGTGAGTACCTCAGATTCTTTATGACGTTGTGAGTACCTCAGATTCTTTATGACGTTGTGAGTACCTCAGATTCTTTATGACGTTGTGATTACCTCAGATTCTTTATGACGTTAAGAGTACCTCAGATTCTTTATGACTTTGTGAGTACCTCAGATTCTTTATGACTTTGTGAGTACCTCAGATTCTTTATGACGTGAGTACCTCAGCTTCTTTATGACTGAGTACCTCGGCTTCTTTATGACGTTGTGAGTACCTCAGATTCTTTATGACTTTGTGAGTACCTCAGATTCTTTATGACTTTGTGAGTACCTCAGATTCTTTATGACGTTGTGAGTACCTCAGATTCTTTATGACGTTGTGAGTATCTCAGATTCTTTATGACGTTGTGAGTACCTCAGATTCTTTATGACGCTGTGAGTACCTCAGATTCTTTATGACGTTGTAAGTACCTCAGATTCTTTATGCCGTTGTGAGTACCTCAGATTCTTTATGACGTTGTGAGTACCTCAGATTCTTTATGACGTTGTGAGTACCTCAGATTCTTTATGACGTTGTGATTACCTCAGATTCTTTATGACTTTGTGAGTACCTCAGATTCTTTATGACTTTGTGAGTACCTCAGCTTCTTTATGACTGAGTACCTCGGCTTCTTTATGACGTTGTGAGTACCTCAGATTCTTTATGACTTTGTGAGTACCTCAGATTCTTTATGACTTTGTGAGTACCTCAGATTCTTTATGACGTTGTGAGTACCTCAGATTCTTTATGACGTTGTGAGTATCTCAGATTCTTTATGACGTTGTGAGTACCTCAGATTCTTTATGACTTTGTGAGTACCTCAAGATTCTTTATGACTTTGAGTACCTCAGATTCTTTATCTTCACAACTGTTTTGGTGTGTGTGCGTGACGGTGGGAAGAGGTTAGCAATTGGTTGTGAATGATGCAACATAGGTGGCATTATCACCACTTGGACTAGGTTAGGACAAACGACTCCAGAACGTGAGACTGAAAGGTTGTGTTATTGTAGTGATACTTTGTTAAAAGATACTACTAAAGTCTAATTATCTTATATAATACAGACATTACTTCAAAAAAGAAGATTACGTCCTACGTGTCATGCATTCAGTCACGCATGTTAACCAATGACTTAAATTCTGCCAAGTCACTGGTTTTCCTAGCTAGCTAAGGCAACCCATTCCATGCTCTGATAGCTCTAGGGAAGAGGGAGTATTTGTACACATTTGTCCTAGCATATGGAATGAAGAATGTACGTTTGTCTTTGTGTCTTTTTGAGTATTTTATTAAATTTTGTTTTGGATTTGAAGATTATGGTTCAGTGTTTTATGTATAATTGCTACTTTACTTTTTGAGTCTTCTGTCCTGAAGGCTTTCTCAACACATTTGATCACAAGTTTATTTTGTTTCTATTATAAATCAAGTTCTATTTAGTTTTGTTCACAAAAGAAAGTTATTCAAACTATTTGAAGTTTTATTACATAAAATATATTACGCCTACAACGGTTAAGTTGTCTCCCAGCAGTTTGGTGCTACTGCGTCCAGTCAACGTCCAGTAACAACACTAATGAACCACCAGGG
Organism: Biomphalaria sudanica; assembly: GCA_036873155.1. Lineage (NCBI taxonomy): Eukaryota > Metazoa > Mollusca > Gastropoda > Planorbidae > Biomphalaria > Biomphalaria sudanica. The sequence continues at coordinate 291,931 of JAZGLO010000177.1, read as the reverse complement.
CATGGGTCAGTATATAAACGAAGAATGAAAGTGAAATACTTACAATGAGGTCAGTATCAAACGTACCGCTAGTGATCTCTACATGAGAACATCATCTTTGCACTCGGTTTTTCTCATGCAGTGGGGTGAAATACGACTTAACTGTCCCACAGTCGAGTTGCTAGACTAGAGCACGGGGATCAACTCCTGGCGTCACAACACATCATGAGTTTGACAACATTTCGTGAGTTGTTATTTGTCAACAGGGGTTGAGTCCCCTTGTATTATCTCCCTTCTCATCCACCCCCTTGTCCCTTTTCCCACCTATCATAAACTGATTATTGTATATATAAAAAAAAACGATTCTGTGTATATGGACGTGTGCGTTGTGTGACAATGCGATGTGTGTGTGTGTGTATGTGTGAGTATGATGTAGTTATTTCCCTTTTTATAAAAGCGATGTTTCTGTATTAATGGTAAGTCAATAAATAACCTTGGCCAGTCTTAACCTAAGAGGAAGAATAACAAGAGGAGAAACAGCGCGCTCTTTTTTTGTGTGACCAAAACTGATGCGAGGTTACGATTGCGCAGTCAAGGAGGACAGTCAAGCTCTGCGTTTCTTCGAATGTCGTTCTCAGTTATACTAGTCCGTGCTTGTCCGCGATATAATCCATCTATTTATAAGCAAACACTTTATCAACACCCCGGCTAGTAATTTGTGAATAAGAAAAAAAATGTTGATATGCAAGACTTGCAGCATATTTAATTAGTTGTACATGTGTGCATGTTTCGGACATTCCTTCGCACAGACCTGTGACGTGGCAACGAGCAATTGGTCGAAACTGCCCACATGTTGTGACGTTGCAGGTCAGTGTTCAGGACTTCTATAACGAGTGGTCTCTATTGAGTACACTGACATGGACCACTGCTTCCTTCAGAACTGTCACCGATTGCTTAGAAAAGGGAAAAGGGGGAAACAACTCTACGCTTAGAAAAGGGAAAAGGGGAAACAACTCTACGCTAAGAAATAGCTTTTCTAACCACGATGTAAATGTACGAAAGCCTGGTCAATCTAAAATCTGTTAGAATTTTTACAAATCTTGTAGCGAGTAACTATGTAGGTCTGTCTTGACGCGGGCACGCTACTCTGCCTCATCGTGGCGCCCGTGTGGAAACGACCATTAGAGGAAGTGGTTAGGCTAAATGGGTAGCAACACAAGACTCCCGTGGGGATGCCCACGGGTAGACGAGAGTCCACCCATTGCACGGGCGGGGTTGCAAAAGAGTCCCCACAAACATGTCACACATCCATGCGCTGTTCCTCAAGGGACCGTTACACAAAATGGCGAGTCCCCCTCGGTTAGCTTGGTATAACGAAGGAAAATGGCGGAGGCTCCCGGTGTCCTCGGCCTTCGGCCATGTACAGCCAAGCATGCGTCGGGGGCCAAAGGCATCGGAAATAGCAATGCTTTACATAGGCATTGACTCGGGTCTCTCTCAAACAGAACTGTGTTCACACAGGTTTTTTTTTTTTTTACTGTTTGGCGTCCAAACAGGTTTTTTTTTCAAACTTAGGACTCGAAGAGCCTTCGGCTCAGCCCTTGGACATCAACATGGTCTGTCTTGATGGATTCTTGGTCTCTTTATTTCTTCTACTTCCGATTCTCAGCGCAAGTAAAAACTTTGCACGATTATCCATGCCACTAAAATACACGAATCAATTGAAAAATGTGACCAATTAAGCCTTTTATCATAATTAATTTTTTTTATTGTTAATCTTATCTTATTAATACAGACGTTACTTCAAAAAAGAAGATGAATACGTCTTACGTGTGTTCCTAGGTTAATCTAGTCATGCATGTTAACCAATGACTTAAATTCTGCTAAGTCGTTGATTTTCCTGGTTGGATCAGGACCCATACTAAAATGGTACACAATATCTTCTAAAATCCTATATAGTTACTTCAAACGAGAAGATAATTGCGTCATACGCCTTTCTTGTGTCAATCTAGCCATACATGTTAATCAGTGGCTTTAACTCTGCTATGTCTTTGGGTTTCATGGCTGATTCAGACAACCCGTTCCATGCTCAAAAAGGTAGATAGTATTTGAAAATCTAATTTTCAATAGCGCTTTTCGGTTTACATATCTAAACGTGACAGACGGGCGGGCGAACGAACGGACACACCACATAAAACTAACAGCGACTTTTCCACTCTAGTGGACTGCTAAAACATATATATGTAGTAACAGACAAGCGGAGGGAAATAACTCTTCATAAAATGCACTCAGGGGTCATAGTGCACAAGCATTTATTTCCCCGCCTAAGGGAAATAACTCTTCACAACATACACTTATCTATATAAACTATACGCGCATGTATTATTGGTATATACATTTAAAAATCTAAAAACACTTGAAGCTAACAGCTTGATCTATTTAGCGGTTCGCGCGCGGAGTGGCCCGTTTCAGTGTTTTAGAAAGGGGTCATTGAAAAGTCAACAGAGAGCTGAAAACTTATGACAAGTGAACAGGGGTGTAGCTAGGAATTTCCCATCATTTGGAGGCCCGGGGGAGGGGGGTTGACCTCTTTGGGGGCACCTGCATTTTGCGTAATATTTAATATTTAATGTAAAAAAAAACTCATTTGGGGCCCCACTCAAGTGGGGGCCAAGGGGGATTTTTAAATTATCTCCCCTCCTACCCCCACCTTAGCTACGCCACTGCAAATGAAGTGAATCTAAGTGAGTTGCTAAAGGATCGTACAAATTCAGTACAAGGTACAAAAGTTTAAATTACCCATACATAGTTTTACATATCCACTCTCAAATACTACACTCTACAGATAGTCAGACCTGGGCTCTCAATAAAATACAAGAGCAGACAAAAACCCAAAATGTGAAATGACGTTTCCGAGTACAACATCTGGCGCAAATCGACTATACCAAATTATGCAACGATGACAACACGCTAACCAAAGAGCCAGACAAGTGCTTATGAAACCAGAAGGTTTTAGAGTTAGGCTTATCTGTTGTTCGTTTCAAATTTTTTAGGCAACGATCTGATTTCTCTAGACAACGCTTATCTCCCGTTCATGGCACTGTCTCTATTAAATACACAGAAAGACAAAAAGATAAACACATTCCTTGTTCCATACGCTAGAACAAGTCTGTGCAAATGTTCCTTCTTCACTAATGCCATTAGGAAATGCAATGGGTTGCCTGAATCAGCCTAGAAAACCAACGACTTAGCAGAGTTTAAGTCATGGATGTTAGATAATAACATGAAAAGCGTAGGGCTTAATTATCTTATTTTTCAAGTAACCTATGTAATATATAAGATAAACTCAGACCGTTTCTTCTTTGCAAAGCCATATATTTATGAGTTTATTAATTGTATTGTATCCAACATTTTGTTGATGTTATCGTACTTCGTCAAATCTCCTCGACATTTAAATTGCTTGTTGTTCTTCATATAGGCATTTCACCGTAGCTTAGTGGTGGTTGAGTGGTAAAACACTTGGCTTCAGAACCGAGAAGTTCGGGGTTTGAATCTTGGTGAAGACTGATTTTTTTATTTCAGGATTCTTAGGGCCCACCCAACTCTAACGGGTACCTGGCTTTAGTTAGGGATATTAAAGGCGTTTGGTCTTTATGCTGGCCACATATGAACACTCGTTAACCGACTGCCAGTCTGCCCTATAGTCATTAATTTCTGGAAGAAGTAATTAATTATTTATTTGTAGGCCTATTTGCTACAATAGTTAAAACCTATCTATCAATTAGATCAATGGTTTGAAAAAATATGTTTTTACTTTAAACCCACGTTTTAAAACAACTAAAAACTATGCCAAATAAAATAGAGATTGTTATTTCATAAGGCTAATTGGAAAAATGGAAGGCATTTACTTATCCTTTTATCATTCAAAGAAAATAAAATCCCAAAAAATTTTAAATAATAGGATATAATAATGACAGGAATTTAAATGGAGGTTTGCAAATCAATCGTTCGAACGCTAGGGTCTAAGTTGGTCTACATTGCCAGATTTTTTTTTCCATAAAATAATAACACTAGATTGTAATCCTTAAAATCATTTAAAATATCCAGAGACTAACCCACAATGCACGCACGCTGTGGCAGACGTCATTAACAATGCGTCAAATAAACTGAAACAGTGATTCTTACATTGTGCGCTGAGGCGCCCTGGAATGGCTACAACTTATTAACAGGGGAGCTATAACAGGTTTCGTATTGTCATAAGCAGGGGCGGAGCAAGTTTTCATTTTAAATCCAATATGAAATAAGGACGAAATAATAAATACTAGATCTAGCAGTGACTTCTCCAAAAGACAACATAAGTCGGCGGCAAAAGGACGTAAGTCTATGTATAATTATTCTCTCGATTTGGTTTATGTTCTTCTCAAATTAGTTGTATAGTTATATTACTGAAACAGAGGGTAGTCTACTAGTGCAAGAGGAAGAACATCTTTTTGCTAGTAGGCCTACACTGAGAACATTAATGAAACGGTAGAACAAGCTTTAACTCTTTCTCTCCGTAATTATTTACCACATTCTGGTAAAATCAACGCTGGTATCGTCAGTTAGGAGAGAAAGAGTTAATATGATTAATCATAATATATGTATTGCTTTGTGAAACATTATGTGTTAGGTATCAGTTTCAATATAACCCAATTTAAGATCTACATGTATGCATTTGTACTAGCGAGTCCTATTACATTATTTGACCATATTTCTAACGGTTCCAGAGTAGATACTTTGGCTACACCGTAAGACTAATTTCCTTATTGATAATAAAGATTATTATTATGTTAGAAACGAACAAGTTTTCATTCTCTGGCGCTGCCAGGGCCGAGTTTCGTTAAAGAGAAACAAAATTCATTGTAGTCCCTTTAACAGTTTCCACTGAGGAATTTTCTGGTGATGTGGCAGGTCTGCAGCAGTACCGCCCTCTGACAGGCAACGAGGATGTTCCTAGGAATGTTAAGGGCCTTGAAGGTGTCTGTGAGGTCAGTTGTTATTATCCCCTCGGTTGATATAACAATGGGGTATATTGTTATTTTGGACAATTGCCATAGACGCTTAATCTCCAAGCCTAGGTTCCAATATTTTCTTTGTTTTTCTATCTCAGTTTTTCTTAAATTATGAGACAGTGGTACGGCGATATCGATAATGGTAGCGGTTTTTTTCTTTTTATCGATTATTATTAGTATTACTATTGTTATTATTATTATTATTAAAGTAAATTTTGTGTGTGTTTTTTTTTTCGATTATTAAAAATATTTAAAAAGTATATCAATAAAAGTTACTAGTCGACCCGCGGCGTAGCATACACCGCTATTTGTAGGAAGTATTCGTCTTTGAAGCGAATTGTATACCCGTGTGTATGATTGTACTTCCGTGAGTAAGAACAACGGAAAGGGCGTCGCCATAGTTATCCTAATATTCGCAAACAAAGCTTACAGCCATCTTGCGAAGTTCGAGAGTAACAGTTTTGTCGATGACATATTTCCATAAATATGCGACTGATAGAAATAAACAGTTACCTGATGCAGGAATTCTGACTACATTGAAAAATCCCCCCCCCCCTTTTTTTCTTTACTGAGCAGTGCTCTCTGTCGCCGCGAAAGTTACGTGGAGTAACTCTAGTTCGACTTGCAGAAATAAAAAGTTATCTTTCCATGACTTTATGGTGGTATCTCGCATGGTTGGGCCATGAAGAGAATTATATATAAAAGTTATTGTTTAATTTTAGAGGACAAAGTTATCAGTCCCAATATATAAAAGTTATTGTTTAATCTAAGAGGACAAAGTTATCAGTCCCAATATATAAAAGTTATTGTTTAGTCTAAGAGGACAAAGTTATCAGTCCCAATATATAAAAGTTATTGTTTAATCTAAGAGGACAAAGTTAGTCCCAATATATACAAGTTATTGTTTAATCTAAGAGGACAAAGTTATCAGTCCCAATATATACAAGTTATTGTTTAATCTAAGAGGACAAAGTTATCAGTCCCAATAGTCACTTGTCGTTTCATCTTATACACGGCTGAACGGATGTAAAAGACAATAATTGATACCTCAGGCTATTTGTGTGCCGCGAAGACAAACTTATAGAAACATACGTATCTTCTACAATGTTGACTTTGCTAAAACAAAACTAGCTGGTTCAAAGGATATACACCAGATTGGGTCTAAACGTGAGAGAATATTGTTTTATCTGTTGCAGCACTGCATGTGACTTTGATGTTTCTCTATGTAATTTTATTCAACGTACAAGAATGTCACCACTGTGGACACTCTTGTGGTGCTTCGAAAGGGGATTGTTTTGATAGCAAATGTCCTGTCAGCCAAACTGAAGGACATTCAAAACATTGAATTACGGACTGGACATAATGACTAACATAACCCGACATTATCTGAAAGTAAGTGAATTCAAAAGAGCAGAAAGTTTCTAAAAAGCAATAGATACAATTAGTGGATACCAGTAGCTTAGTTTCATACAAAGAAAATTCAATGAAGAAGCCTCGTATACATTATTTGTTACAAATATATATAGAGAGAAATAGAAAGAGACAGAAAAGAGAGAGAGAGAGGACAGAGAGAAAGAGAGAGAGCCAGAAAGTTTTTACAAAACTTGTATTAACTCACTTAATTAGTTAGTGGTAATCAATTATTTTTGTTTCATTAAGAAAAGGGGAAATAAAGCTTGCAGTATTGATAGAAATGAAGGAGATTGGGTGGTTGTTCAATTATATAAGCTTTGTTTTTTTTAAAGTATTTTTATATATATATTATTTTATTTAGAACTAAGAATACTATCTTGGCGCGCCCATGTGATAAATAATAACATAATAATAAAATTATAAAGTTAAGTAATTTTTAAAATTGTTTTCTTTAATCAAGGGTTAATCGGATTAATTTATTTTTTAAATATTTCCTTGACGTAAAACAGACTTTCGGTGCGCCATGGAGTATTAAACATGCGACCCCGCGAAATAAAACATTGCGAGAAACGCTGAACTCAGCTACGTCACCAGCTCACCCCACCCCTTTGATTTGTCATACTAATCTCATAAGCCTTGCTTAATATAGCACATCTGCGGGAATCTGGTTGGAATGAAAGGAGTTCTAAGTAAGGCAAGTTTTTACAGAAGATCGAAAAATTACGATTCATCGCGATGTATCCAACAAACCTGTTTTGTTGTTGTTGTTGTTGTTGCTTTGTTGTTATTACGTTCATGACATGATAATGGCGCAATATCAAGTTATCATAGAATATAGGCTTTTTTTTTTTTTTTTGGCTGGTCCAATGTGTACAAAGAGTCTTGTAAATATTCATAGAGCAAATTTCCTTTTTTTTTAAAAGGGATGAGCAGTGACCTTTGGACTCTGCCATTGTGTAGCACACTTAGGCTACCACTGTTTGGTTGTCGCTGTCTTAGGACAGGTATCCCAGAATGTGAATAATTATCTGAGGTGCAGGGTTTCACCATTACGGGATCTACGTAAATGCCATTTAGAAATTGAGCAGAATACAAAATCACTCTTTTGTGATTGGTCACGCCTGCACCTTCCACTTGATACTATGAAGAGTCGTCCAACTGAGTGGATAATCAATTAACTTTAATTGTGAGAATACACGTTAGCTCTATAAGGGCTAGCCAAGTCATAGACATTGACTCACTGAGGCTAGATTGAAGTACATGGTTATTGAAAAAGAAAACGAGACGGAAAGAGTGAGAGACAGACAGACAGAGAGTTAAAAAGTAAGTAAGAAAAAAACAAGGAGAGAAAAAAATTAAGCCTACTCGGAACAGAGAAACGAAACAAACAAACAATGCATGCTAAGTAATTTAGACTTCTACACAGTGTCACTTGTAACATGTTTAGTAAATTGGATTTAAATTGGGACTTTGCATATTAACTCTACTTTGGACATTACATATTAACTCTTATCTTCTTCTTCTTATCTTATATAATACATAAGTTACTTCAAAAAAGAAGATGATTACGTTCTACGCGTCATGCATTTAGCCATGCATATTAACCAATGACTTAAATTCTGCTAAGTGACTGGTGACATCACATATTAGCTCTACTTTTGACATTACATAATAACTTTACTTTGGACATTACATATTAAATCTACTTTGGACATTACATATTAACTCTACTTTGGACATTACGTATTAACTTTACTTTGGACATTACGTATTAACTTTACTTTGGACATTACATATTAACTCTCCTTTGGACATTACATATTAACTCTACTTTGGACATTACATATTAGCTCTACTTTGGACATTACATATTAACTCTACTTTGGACATTACATATTAACTCTACTTTGGATGGCTGCCTGGTCGTGTGGTTTGCGCGCTGGACTGTCGTTCAGATTTATCAATGGTCCAGGGTTCAAACCCTGCCCGCTCCCATCCCCCGTCGTCCTGCGGGAGGTTTGGACTAGGAAGTAATTATCTTCAACTCTGAAGGAACATCCGAAACATGTAAAACAAACATTTTAACTCTACTTTGGACATTACATATTAGCTCTACTTTGGACATTTCGTATTAACTTTACTTTGGACATTACATATTAACTCTACTTTGGACATTACATATTAGCTCTACTTCCGACATCACATATTAACTCTACTTTAGACATCACATATTAACTCTACTTTAGACATCACATATTAACTCTACTTTGGACATTACATATTAACTCTAATCTTGATCACACAGTTTTTGTTGTTGTAAACCTTCTTTAACAAACGACCTCTCGTGACCTACAAAATATATCGGTTATGTTACTTACAAATTAATAGCTTGTCCACAGAGCCCAACAAAATGTGAACCAGATCTATTCCGAGAACTCGAAAGTAGGCCTATCAAGAAAAATTCACAGAAGTTTTGAAAGAGATTTTGATATGTAAAATACTGGACCCTTTCTTAGTATCACTGGACCTTTTTAATATCACGGACACTTTTTTTAAGGATCACAGGACAATATCTTAGTATCACATCAGCCATTGTTGTGTGCAACTAAACTTAAGATTTTCATTCTCTTAATTGTATTCATATTTTGAAAGAAGTTTGGTAGCCTGTAAACTCTTCATGTAGGCCCTAATAATCATTTTGATTTAGATGTTACATTTTTCATTCAGGTGTTAGCTGGAACATTAAAGGCCTAGGTATGATTTGAAAATCTACTTACTGGTGTTTTTTTTTAAAATTTCAACGATTTCTTTAAGATATGTCCAAATATCGATTTATTCTTTAGAAAATAAAATGACACAACTTTAGAAAAAACACAAGTCCGAGTTATTTGGTTTCAAATCCATGTGTGAATCAATGTCATACTTGTACACTTCTAACTTGTACATTAGACTTGTGTACACTTTGTCTGAGCTAGCATCAAGAGGAATTTCACGTACAACAAAATGAACTGTCTAGGCTATTAGAATCTGCTTGCACATCGGTTGATTGAGCTTCCTCATGTATCTACAAAAAAGCCTGCACAAATTAGATCTATATATACATTTTATATAGACAACCAACATTCAGATAACACATTTGAAAGAACTGTGCTTTTAAAGGACATTTCCAAGAACGGTTCTCAAACAGATGTTCCTAAAGTGCTAGCATATCAGAAATGACTTTTTGGCTAGAGATGTGCCTAAAAATGACTACGTCCTAGCCTAGCAGATCAGGGTTTTCAATTAGAGATGTGCCTAAACATGATTACTTCCTAAACTAGCGTGCCTAAATGGCAGGGTTCGAACCATGGACCAACGAAACGACAGTCCAAAGCGTGCCCAACGACCAGGCAGATACGCCAACCAAAATCTTCTGCAGGATGAAGTCTTCAGAAAAAATAATTATTATTTTAAAATTAAAAGCACATCTGAGGGGTAAGTTTATTTTGTTTCTAAAATAGTCAAATATTTATGGAAAGAGAAATTTAGGCTTGAAAAAAAAGGGGGTAAATTGTTATGCTATCATAATCTAGACGTCAGTGTTACTTAAACTCTGCTAAGTCATTGGTTTTCATGCCTGATCCGTATAGCACTAGAGTAGCAGGAGCACGTTTACGACTTTGTCCTAGAATACGGAATAAGAAATGTTCCAACATCTTTGCGTCTTTCTGGTGATTTTATTATGCTATGATTTTGTATTTGTAAATCTTTGCTATGTGTTTTAAGTATTATTACTGCTATACATATCTGTCTTCTGTCCTGAATTTTAGTGATTTTGCTAATAATATTACTCTAGTCAAATACGTCTGTTCCAATTTCTTTATTCTTTATGTATAAGAGGAAGATGCAATTAGGCTAAACCAAAATAATAACAATAATAATAATAATAAATGTTAAAATTTTAATGTAAAATTGAATGAGGAGCACATAGTAACTAGAGAATTATCTAGTTTGATTTTCATATACTTGTACAATACTCAGATAGTATTCCAGAAATGGGGTGTTGGGGGTCAGGGATGGTTGATCTGGGGTAGAGGATACTTGTATCATTTTTCTGTCTCTAGTGGTTTTAATGGTTAGGCAGTATGTCTTTGATATTAAATAACATTTTTATTACTATTATCATATTTTTAGGTTAATCACTTTTTCAATTGTTTATGATTAATACTTGTGAATTATTAGAACTTACAAATAAAAACCTATATAAAAATAAAAAAAATTTTTAAAAAGCCCACAAAAGAGGCAAGATGGCCCATAAAAGAGGCACATAAAACCCAAAAAAGAGGCAAAGAAAAGAGGCCTAAGGCCCAAGGATTCCTATGATGATAAAGCTAAAATTGAATAGCGCAAATGCTGAGGTTTCCTTTAAAAAAAAAAAGAAATATATTATGTATTAATTTTGTTTATAGAAGAATGGATAGAAAGGAATACCTTTTTAAGCTGTATGACGAAAATAAAATTAGAATCGCTGTAAAAGTTCCCTAGTTAAGATGTGTGTGATGTTGATTCAAGTGGCTACTTAACTTGCCCCTGCTGCCCCTTGGAACTCCAGTGTGTGTGTGTGTGTGTATGTGAGTTTGTGTGCATTTGTTGTCTTCAGTGAAGATAGATATCTCAGAAAAAAATCACCACATCTCCCTAAGCGAATGTTTCTCAGTAAACATATAGGTCTAGTTGTCAACGACTCACTAGTTGTCTAAATGCGGAACTAAATAATGCCTTTTTATTACTTCGCTTATACTGTATCTGTCTGGTAAGAATCGTGTAGGCCTACACGTTATTTCTCCCATTCTCGGATCAAGTTAAAACTTTGCACAATTATTCATTGTCGATGACAACACCTGAATCAAAGAAACCAAAATAACCAATTAGCCGTAATTAAATAATTTAGCTTTGCATTAAAAATGTACTCATCTAACGGGAAATAACCTTTGCAATAATGAGAGCATAGAGATATTATGTCTATGAATAAGAGATATGGCAGCGATTGAACAGTGCTCTCCCCACAAAATGCGTAACATAATCATGATATAATCGAGTGTTTTTTTTTTAAGTTTAATATTGAACTTGTTAAAGTACATATTTAACTAATGCTATACTGGGCAAGACCGAATTTCCGACACCACTAGACTTAGCGACTACCCACGGACTCTTAAAGAGAGCCTCCACATTGGAAAAATAGAATTTAAAAAAAAAACAAAACAATATGCATATTAAATTTAAGAAAATAAGGGAAATTCCATTTAAAACCATGTAGGCCTATTTTTAGATTTATCAATATTGGTAAGTACATTTATCTTGAAGCTTGAAGTGGGTTGGGGCCTACACTTATTTAATTAACATCTTGCAATGCTCTAATTTTCATAATGGGGGTCTTCTGTGTAGGCTAATTGATGTAATACCAAAGTGTTGCTAAGCTATTTTGCACTTTATAAAAGTATACTCAATTTTTTTGCACTTAAAGGACTGCAGAATGAAATCTCTAAATTTTAGTTGGCAACAGTGATTTTTCAATCCTTGACATTTTGTTCTTTGTAGACTATTTTTTCAAAATCTCCACTTATCTTCCTTTCTGTTTTCTTGAGGTTCCATTTTATCGCATCTACATTTCCCTTTCAATTCTTTTTTTTTCTTCATCTTAGTGTAATTTATTAGCTTAACGAACTTATAAGGCGGATCTTAAAAGTCGAAATGTAATTAAGGAGCAGATTAGATCTACTATGGTGATTTATAGAAGAATGAAAATCGTTTATTCATGTAGGGTTAGACCTGAAGCAAAACCAAGCATAGCAATACATTTAATGTAGTTGTTGTTTTTTTTTCTTATCCGAACATATGTAGAATTAGTACTTTTGCGGATCTGAGTCCACCTAGCTTTAATGGGTCCATGACATTGATCAAAGTGAGATGAAAGCCTGGGCATTGTTTATGGTCGGAACGATGTCGCCCACACAGCTGTTCCCCCCTCTCCGCGCAACTTATGTGACCAAAGGAACGGAATATCCGATACAGTTTGGGATCAGTAGCGCCGCAGGCTCTGTCAGGCTGTAGCACGGTGTGCCACAATCTGCCTAATGGTCACCATCTCATGATTTTTCCTCAGGGTTGTCTCCCGAAGCCTTTCCCGTGTTTGGGTATAGCCTCAAGGCAGCGGAGGTTTGGATTCAGAGTTTTCCTTCTCCTAGATGGGTAGCCAACCAATGCTAACGAGCCTCTCCTGTCCGAAGCTTACTGGTTTAGGCGCCAGTTGATCGCCTTTGCCCCTTCTCCTGTCTGTGGTAAAGGTTCCGCCAGGCTCAGTAACTGAATCACACGTGAATGCCAGGAGTTGGACAGGTTGTCAGAGGCTATTTGAGACGCATGCCATTGGAAGCATTTTATAGGTAATGATGGGCTTCACACACTAGCGGATCCAGAACTCAGGAGTGGGGGGGGGGAGATTTTGTCAAACCCTAACACTAGCGCCCAGTAAACCCTAACCCTATGCATAAACGTGCGTACAGCATATATATATATATACTAGACATTTGTTACCCGCGACCCGCGGGTCTTTATTTGCGCATTGCTGTCGATATTGTCACAATTAAACGAAATAATAATGTAATAAGTAAAGCGAATGTGTCAATGTAAAAATAGTGTGAATGAACCTATCAAATAAAAATAGCTAATAGGCTTAAATCCATTTTTTCAAATTAAAACATTTGCTTGAAGGCCTACATATATTTGATTAAAATTTGAATTGAATAGACTTGATTTTGAATGTTCATGTGTTAAAGTATAAAGTAGATCTTGAGGTAGACATAGATCTAAATCTACACTAATCTAGAGTAAAAAATTGGCTTTATAGAGTTCATTCTGTGTTGCGCATGCGTGACCTTTTTTCATGAATGAATATAGGCCAGGCCTTAGGCCTATCTCAACACAGCTACGCAACTTTAGCGAACAGCGAACGAATGTATTAAAAATGCTTTAGAAAAACAAATTTGAATGTTAAATTGATTAAAATATCAAATGAATGGACAATAATTAGTATGTTTATGTGTTAAAGCACAAAAGTATCTTTGCGAAAAGAAGTTTTATCATCTTAGAATTGAATAAGAGTTTTAGACCTAGACCTAGGAATAGACTCAGTAAATGTGTAACCAATTGGTAATGTCTAATGAAAGAATGTTCGCCAGGAAATCTGTAGTCACAGATATCAGGAACTAATTTATGTAAAAAATATGCTTTTGAAACACAAAATTAAAGGTTAATTTTATTACATAATGAAATCAACGGACCTTCTTTTGTATTTTCATGTGTCAAAGTAAAAAACTATGTGCGCAAAGTGTATTTCTTAAAATCAGATCTAGGTCTAAATCCTTTCGATCTTTTCTCATGTCAACATTGTTAACCATGGCCTAGATCCATAAAATACTATAGCTGTAATAGAGTCGGAAAACTTAATTTTTTTTGAGGGTCTTAAGTTTGTTTTAGGGCTACAATACATACACTACGGTCTAAGTTAGTACCCAAAGAACATTCCTGCCTAGTTTTATCAAGATTGGTCAAGCGGTTTTGATGTCTATAAGTCACATACATACATACATACACCTCACATTCTACTTTATAATATAGATATATATATATAAATATAGGCTATATATATATATATATATATATATATATATATACGATTTTTTTTTTTAAAGCAGTGTTTCTCAACCTTCGGCGAAAAAAAAAAGTCATGTTGAGGCCTTTCTCTTGCAAGCTTGGGGGTCTGGGGGAACGCTGTATTCTTTTCCAGTGAAGTTCGGGGCGAAGCCCCGCCGCCAAAATCGTTTTCTTGCATTCTGCACTGAAGAAAAGTATTCTCCTGACAACTACAGCACATTATTAATCAATGGAGTTCGGGGCGAAGCCCCGACTCCAAAAGCGTTTTCTTGCATTCTTCACTGCAGAAACGCATTCTCCTGACATCTACAGCTCATTACTCATCAGTGGAGTTCGGGGCGAAGCCCCGACGACATAATTGTTTTCTTGCATTCTTCACTGAAGAAACGTATTCTCCTGACCTAAAGCTCCCTATTAAAAAAGGACCTTTTGAATAGTGTTGTAAACTATTCTAATATGAATTTGATACATTGCAGATAAAACTGATTTGTTCCTTGAAAAGATAAGATACCCCACATATTTAGATTAAAGCTTTGAGGATCGCCTCCGAAGTATAAATTATTCGATAAATAATATTCAATATAATTAGAGCGTAAATTGTGAGTTATAATCCCAAATTTATGTAAGTAGAAGATATTAGATTGAGCAAAGGTTGGAAAAGGCGACTAGGAAACAATTATTTTGGTTTAGAACTCATCTCAATCGTGACTCTTGTACTGAAAAATTTCATTTGAATTATAACTTTTCCAAAGCAAAGTCTTTCTTAAAATAATTATGATAAATTCATGTGAAATTACATAAACTCTGTCTGGAAAGGGGAGGGGCGATAGAGTGAAAACGATTAATCCTCGCTCCTTTTTATAATTTCTGCTAAAGATTGCATTTGGCATTAAAGAATAGGGGTGGGGCGACTCGATATAAGAATTTAATTTATAGCATATATAAATTATATCAGTGACATTTTTTAAATTTAGTAATTTCTTAACTATAATACAAAAAGAAAAAGTATTTGTTTGTCGATGGGAGGGAAGGCGATTGCATTTATCGCCCCTCCCACCTGGTACAACCCTTTTTCATTTTATAATTAATAAACATAAAATTTAAGATTAGAGTGTGGTGCGACATAATATATAATGAATTCACATATCAATACATAGTTTATATTATATAGATATTCAACTAATTGTGTTCACAAACTATGACTTTTCCATAAAAATAGGACCGCCCCCCCCACTAAGAGGGGAGAGTGGGGAGGGCAGTACAGGCAATCGCTCACCCTCTACCCCACCGACTCGGCCAAAAATACCAGAAGGGGAGCGAAATTATATAAAATTTATATATTAATTCAACTAATTTTGTTTACAAAGTATGATTTAAATTGTCCATAAAAGTAGGACCGTAAGTATGATTTAAATTGTCCATAAAAGTAGGACCGCCTCCCCCACTCAAAGGGTTTAGGTAGGAAGGGCAGTAGAGGTATTCGCCCCCCCCCCCAATCGGTCAACAGGGGAACGACATAATATAAAGATCGGTTAAAATATCAATAACAAGTTTAAATAATATAGATATTTAATTGATTCTGTTAGAAAGCTGTGATTTCTACAAATAAATTGGACCGCCCCCCCCACTCAAAAGTTTATTGGGGGGGGGCGGATTGATGTCGTCGCCCCCTCCCGACTCCACCAAATCGGCCAACATACTAGAGGGGGGGCCGAAATAATCTAAAAATATGTTAAAAATATAAATAGTTAGTATATATTATTAATATAAGTAATAAATTCGTATACAAATTGTGTGAATTCTAATCTAAAATTCGTCCGCCCCCCCCCCCGAAGGGGGGGGGGGATTTGGCCGAGTGGGGGCGTTCGCCCATACCGCCCCCCCCCCCTGATCCGCCAGTGGCTTAAGACCATTACCACTTCCGGCGTTAACAACCTTGCGGAACGGTCCTTGACATTAGTTGGGGAAAAATTAGTTACATGACACCCTCGTTAACCGCAGACACAGATGCAAGGTCTGAAAGAGGAACTTTATAAATTCACGTGAAACGATTTACGCTGACGATTGAACTGAATATTAGGCCTAATTTTAACATGGTCAAAATGTCTACTGCATGGTTTCTTAGCTAAACGAGGCAGAGATTTGTATTAATAACATATATCTTTAAAACTTAATAAAATAAAAAAAAAATCTTTTCGCTTTACTTTAACTACAAATCGTAAATTAATAAATACTCTTTCTTCGTAGGCCTACGCCTAATTGTCATAATAGTAGTCTAAGACTATTGGGACTCTAGACCTATGGAAGCCTTCATCTAGCTGCTTGTAGGAACTAATTTCTCTCTGGGAAAGATCCAAGCAGATACAAATTATTACAAGTCTATCACCGATGACTCTTATCCCAGGAAGCTTGGATTAGAAAAGAGCCCAATGGCCGAGCACACCTTGGAAACTCCCCTGTTCCATCTCTGTAGCACATCAATTAAAAGGAAAAAGGGAATACTCTTCAGATGTTTTTTTTTTCCAGTAGCCAGTAATTAATGTAAGTTAAATCTTGAGCTCTAGGCAAAATGATACCCCTCTTCGCACATTTCAAAGCAACAAAACAACATAGGTTATCAGTAGGTCGTAGAGAGAAGCCCATTCTAACTTGAAAGAAATCTAAAATGAATGAAGAACGGTTGACTAGCCACCACCACCACCTAAATGAACCTAAATGATCTCTCTACTTGTTAGGTTTTATTTACCTAGAGTTCCCAGACGTCCGGTATAAGAAGGATTCCTTCTTTTTTTTTTTTTGAGGTCGCGTCCTCCGTCCAGCACGTATTGGTCTAAAGTTAGAAAAGTCCAGATTCCGTAAAGTTAGAAAAGTCCAGATTCCGTAAAGTTAGAAAAGCCCAGATTCAGTAAAGTTAGAAAAGTCTAGATTCCGTAAAGTTAGAAAAGCCCAGATTCAGTAAAGTTAGAAAAGTCTAGATTCCGTAAAGTTAGAAAAGCCCAGATTCAGTAAAGTTAGAAAAGTCTAGATTCAGTAAAGTTAGAAAAGTCCAGATTCCGTAAAGTTAGAAAAGCCCAGATTCAGTAAAGTTAGAAAAGTCTAGATTCAGTAAAGTTAGAAAAGCCCAGATTCAGTAAAGTTAGAAAAGTCTAGATTCCGTAAAGTTAGAAAAGCCCAGATTCAGTAAAGTTAGAAAAGTCTAGATTCCGTAAAGTTAGAAAAGTCTAGATTCAGTAAAGTTAGAAAAGTCCAGATTCCGTAAAGTTAGAAAAGCCCAGATTCAGTAAAGTTAGAAAAGTCTAGATTCCGTAAAGTTAGAAAAGTCTAGATTCAGTAAAGTTAGAAAAGCCCAGATTCAGTAAAGTTAGAAAAGTCTAGATTCCGTAAAGTTAGAAAAGCCCAGATTCAGTAAAGTTAGAAAAGTCTAGATTCCATAAAGTTAGAAAAGCCCAGATTCAGTAAAGTTAGAAAAGTCTAGATTCCGTAAAGTTAGAAAAGGCCAGATTCAGTAAAGTTAGAAAAGTCTAGATTCCGTAAAGTTAGAAAAGCCCAGATTCAGTAAAGTTAGAAAAGTCTAGATTCAGTAAAGTTAGAAAAGTCCAGATTCCGTAAAGTTAGAAAAGCCCAGATTCAGTAAAGTTAGAAAAGTCTAGATTCAGTAAAGTTAGAAAAGCCCAGATTCAGTAAAGTTAGAAAAGTCTAGATTCCGTAAAGTTAGAAAAGCCCAGATTCAGTAAAGTTAGAAAAGTCTAGATTCCGTAAAGTTAGAAAAGTCTAGATTCAGTAAAGTTAGAAAAGTCCAGATTCCGTAAAGTTAGAAAAGCCCAGATTCAGTAAAGTTAGAAAAGTCTAGATTCCGTAAAGTTAGAAAAGTCTAGATTCAGTAAAGTTAGAAAAGCCCAGATTCAGTAAAGTTAGAAAAGTCTAGATTCCGTAAAGTTAGAAAAGCCCAGATTCAGTAAAGTTAGAAAAGTCTAGATTCCATAAAGTTAGAAAAGCCCAGATTCAGTAAAGTTAGAAAAGTCTAGATTCCGTAAAGTTAGAAAAGGCCAGATTCAGTAAAGTTAGAAAAGTCTAGATTCCGTAAAGTTAGAAAAGCCCAGATTCAGTAAAGTTAGAAAAGCCCAGATTCAGTAAAGTTAAAAAAGCCCAGATTCAGTAAAGTTAGAAAAGTCTAGATTCCGTAAAGTTAGAAAAGCCCAGATTCAGTAAAATTAGAAAAGTCTAGATTCCGTAAAGTTAGAAAAGCCCAAATTCCGTAAAGTTAGAAAAGTCTATATTCCATTCTGTTGATTGCTGCATTGTCATTTTATCCAGCAATCGAATTCAATCATTCATATGTTCATGTTTTAACATACCAACTCACTCATAAATGAAGTATTGTCAAGCATACAGTATTTAAAAGAATTGGGTATCGATGTGAAAGATGTCCAATCGCTAGATCTGTACTGCAACCTAAAATCATCTGTAGTAGGATAGAATCTTATCTCATGAAACATGTTTGACCCAATACATTAATGAACAGCGGTGTTCCTACATCCAATGCTGTTCATATAAACCTGATCAAACCACAAACTGACAGAAGCCATTAAAGAGCGGACTTTGTTGCCTGAATCAGGCTGGAAAACTAATGACTTAGCAGAGTTGGAATCATTAATTAACATTCCCAACGACTTCGACTCATTGATTAAGTTTCATGACTAGATTGACACATGCAATGCGTAGGATAGAATTATCCTCTATTTAGAAGTAATGTCTGTAATCTATAAGATCAGGTTTTCTTTTCATGCATAGCAATGGGCAGGTGGGGGGGGGGGGGGAGAGGAGCCGTTCTAGGTATATGTTGAACGAACGATGTGCTCTTGGTACTTCTGATACACATGATACTACATTAGCGATAGTAATTTTACAATATTTGATTTACTGGAATTACTGGCATTGTTAATTTTTTCAAATGTTTAATTTTGTCCTTTGGGCCTGCAAGCGTCTGGTCACAATAGTTTTGTCCTGCTTTGATGTGTGAAATAAAATCATGACAGTCTTCACAAAGCATGTCCGTTAAATAATATATATATTTTTTTTTGGTTTTAACTCAGCTCTCTCCCTTTGTCTACCTAGAGTGCTTTCCCTTCAGTGCACTGTTAGACTTTAATCAGAGCATTTTTACAAAGCCACATCAAGACAAAAAGAACATGAGAGTCATTTTAAAATTTCTATTCCTTTTGTCAAAAGTAACTGCTTTAATTGTATACAGGCATCATCTAAACATATTTTCAAATTGATTTATTATAAAACCTACAATTTTTTTTTTCTTTTTCTAGTCTACATCAAAATAATAAAACTAGCAGATATATTTACTCTTTTCTGATAACATTAATAAATATTTTGAGATGAAGAAAACAAGTACACAAGAAGATGCATTAAAATTTCATTGTAATTGTATTGTAATAAAAATCATTTGAGAAAACAGGTTGAGATGATCAAGTACAAATAGTAGTCTTGTGTACAAGTGTAAAATTAACACTCATTTCAAGGTAAAAGGATATGTCACTTTAAATATAATGAGAAAATATATACATGGGAATAAGTTTGGAATGTAATGTAAAAAATGAAACAAAACTTACACACGTTTTCGTAACAATGTCTTAATTCCTGTGCAACAGATAATGTAGCTAAAGCTAAAGTCATTTAAATTTAGTTGCATAATTTAAAAAAAACAACAACAACCTTCTAGTGATACGAAAGAGATGACAAGTAAAATGGTAAATGACAAGTAAATTGATATGTGACATTGAGTAAAATGTGCAGAAAACTTCTCTACTGAAAGAGCAGAGAAACTAACTAAAAAGTCAACAAAATAAATCTTTACAGGCTGCTGGCATTTAAAGAAATATCTGTTTAAGATCTGAATTGCTATGAAATACAAGAAACACTGGTAATGAAATTTCTGGATGGTTGCATGGTGATGTGGTATGTTTTAACCATGTCTAAAAGTACATTCAAAATGTCTGAAACAAAGAAACAAACAAACAAAAAAAAAAAGACAAATTTAATGTTCACTAAAAAAATAAATACAGACATTTTTTTTAGATAAATGAAAAAAGTAATGCTGGCATCACCAGGAGAATAACAAATAAACTGTTAGTATTGCTACATAAATGTCAACTCAAAAGCTTTGATAAAAACAACAAAACAAAACACCAGATGCAGAAACTACTGAAGAAAGACTAAGACATCTTTGTAGCTAAACTTGTGTATCAATAAAATCTGCGTAGGCTTTGCTATCCAGCCCACTGATTAATGTACAGACTTGTTTTGAAGTAACTACGGAATGAAAATAACACTAGTCCTATCATGGACAAATATTTCAGTACAGACGCCATACAAATGTCTAGTTTTATATATTATTAAAGAATCAGAAATAATTCAGTTTTTGTTTTGTTTTATTTTGTTTGTTTGTCAAATGTTTTATATGTTTTGGACGTGCCTTTACAGTTGAAGATTATTTACTTCATAGTCCAAACCTCTGGCAGGACAACGAAGGATGGGAGCAGGCAGGGTTTGAGCCCAGGACCTTCAATAAGTCCGAACGACAGTCCAGTGCGCAAACCGCACAACCAGGCAGATGCAGACATTGTTTCAGAAATCAAAGTCCAAACCTCTGCAAGATTGTGGGGGATGGAAGCTAGCAGAGTTTAATTTGGGAACATTTTGAGAACAGTCAGAAGCATATAATAGACCACACAGCCAAGCAACCATCCATTATATTTTTTTCCACCAGAATGTTTAAATGAGCAACATTACAAAAAGAAAAAAAACAATTTTACTTGAACAGTACAAGTTATCTTATAAGTGACAGATATTTGTTTAAGAAGATAATTTCATCCAAAGCTCATTTAATTAAGAGTGAGAGTGATACAGATAAAATTACTGAATGACACCATCAAACTGAGGCACTGATTATGTCAATAGACTAAAATACCACTAGAATGTACACAAATGTAAAACTATATAGATTAAAACTATGTACAATATATATCTATACATATTTAAATTTTCATTGAATTTACATAAAAGATAAAACAATGAGCATAGAAATTGTAAAAGGAATGTCTAGGGCAAAATATAATAAGACTCCTAATCAATCAATCATTAATTAATCTTTTTTTTTAACACAGAAATGTAAATTTTTACAAATAGATTTAGTGAACTATTTGAAGTTTTAAAAATTAATATATTTTTTGCAAAACAAAAAATCTTAAAGGGTTTAAATATGAAATTTACATTTTAAAATCTTCACAAAACATTTCTTACAAAATAAAATTTGTTTTCTGATTGATTATTAAATACCTTTTTCTATCATGCTCACAGAATTAAACTTTTTTGAAAACATTGAAGTTTTATTTTCTAATTTTACAAATTTTTTTTTTGACAAGAAATTAGAATGTCCAGTCTCTTACACATGGACATAGAATAAATTTTTTTTTTTTTTTGTATGGTAGCCCAATATAGTATGAAATAATAATAATAATATCCTATAAGAAAAATGTACACATAATGTAAGACCATTCTGCCTTTATGATGGACAAAGTATTAAAAATTTTAAAATCAAAATGTCTCAGTATAGTATATTTAATTTATAATATATAGTACAGCTGTTGTAAAGTATGTACAGTAGAGTAGTAACATTTGCTGTAGAAAAACGGTTTAATATGTACAATACATATTTACAAAAATGTATTTATCTCAATATTTTTCTCTGAACAAGTCGCTTGTTTATGATGGATATGAAGATTTTAAAAAGTCACACTTTGGCCTTCAATGAAGTATGCTATCAAGACACCACATATATATTACATAATAGCGCCCATGCTGACCTTTAAAAAATTATTTTTAAGTTAATGTAAACTATGATTTCACTAAGGGCACAGCCCTCATCACCAAAATCAGACTGATGCGTTCCCTGGTCATGGCCACATTCTTATATGCTTGTGACGCTGACTGTAGCTAGAGAGGAGGATCCTAGCAATGGAATTAAGATGCTACAGAAGGATCCTAGCTAAATGAAGAGATTAGAGACAACCTTTATACAGCTATTGGACCCCATGATGACCTGCTAACTATTGTAAAAAAAATTTCAACTTAAACTCTATGGCCATATAACAAGGTCTTTAGGGAACAGTACCAGGAAAAAAAGAGAGAAGAGGCAGACAGAGAAAGCGATGGGAAGACAACATAATAGAATGGGCAGGCCTGCTATTGAAAAAAGTTCTATTCGAGAAATAGAGAAAGATGGTTGACAAATCATTTTGACATTTTTTTAAATTAGCTGCCACAAGTCAGTGGTGTTTAACCCTTTTATGCATGGAGGCCATATACAGTTCATGGTCAGCATCAATGCCATTAATCGCAGAGCAAAATGGAATATATCCTCTGCAGCTTAACTACGCACTGTGGGCTGAAGTTTCGAGGGGCAGGGTATGTCCCTGGGGACATAGTTTAGGCATCACTGCCATAAAAGAATGTTATAAGCAAATAGTCTTTGGACATTTTCTTTACATAAAATTCTACCCCTATGGTGTCTTTATCTAAGTCTTTTTACCAAACATCAACATACACACATTGACACTAAACAGATCTTTAAACATTACTAATATCTAGCAAACTCTCCCCTAGCATATGTCTGAGCCCTGGCATCACGATCTTTGTAAGACTTGATCCTTAGAAAATCTACAGTGTGACACATTGCAGCAAAAAAACACAGCACTGGAACTATGGCACAAACTGCATAAGAGTAAGACAAGTGGTTGGACTCAGGCATGGGCAGCCACTTGGCGTCCTTAGCTGACATTATTCCAAAAATTATTATTGCTATAGCTACTAACAAACCTATGGGGAATAAACAAAAAAGAAGAGTTATGTCTTAAGTTGTATTTTCTTAACTTATCTTATACAGTACAGATGTTACTTCAAAAAAGATTATTACGTCCTACACATTTCATGTGCCAATTTAGCCATGCATGTTAATCAATGAATTATATTTATTTTTGTTCTCTTCAAAATTCCAATTATTGCACAAGTAAAGACAAAACTTGGTAAGACTAGAGCACATGAACTTTAAAAGAAAAGCACAGTTGGTGATACAGAGCTTTGTTCAGAGTAAGATGCTAACTCTAACCTAGATTGCAAATTAATACAGTTACACATATATTAGAAAAAAAAAAGGAATAATACATCTTTATAAATGAAAAAGTAGAAAACACCAAACTGTGGGAGATGAGTGGACAGAAAAATATAGAAGTGCAGATCTTAGAGAGGAAGTGGAAATGGATTGGTCACACCCTTAGAAAAGATACCAGCAACAGAGCTAGGCAGGCCTTAGAGTGGAACACCCAAGGAACAAGACGCAGAGTAAGACCAAAAAGAACATGGCCACGCAGTGTACTTGAAGAAGAAGAGAAGACCGGGAAGAGCTGGGAAACCATAAAAAAACTAGCAAGAGACCGTGGAGAGTGGCATGTTTTTGTCAAGGCCCTATGTTCCATGAGGAACTCAAAGGAGTGATGATGATGATGATAAATGAAAATTATTACTTGACTTGGATAACATTCATTTTATCATATTATATTATCATTGAGTAACAAATGTAAATAATGTTTCCATTTTATTATATAAAACTTTTTTTTCAATTCACATTTCTTTATCATCAGATGTTAGCTTGTATCTCAAATTTTGCCCATGGCTATATCAAAAGTATTGTACATGTCCTACACTAACAGTAATTACCCTTAAAATGTCTGCATACAACCCAATACACTTCAAGATTTGTGAAATATATGAATAAATTAGAAATCTCATCCTTCGCATGAGTGAACTCAAAACTTCGCAAAGTTGGAACCATAGTCACATAGTTTTACTTTAAGCAAAAAAAAAAAAACAAAAAAAAAAAACAAAAAAAAAACATTACATTTCATAGCGAATTGGCTAAAGCCGGCAACTCTGGCTTGAAAGAGTTATATTGTCTACCCACCTTCATTGGCATTGATGATTGATGAAACCAGCAAGAGTCTATGCTCCTTGTAAGCACTGACCATCCTTGCATAGTAGAGAATGTTGAGAATTATACACAGAGGCTGAGTGATGAGACCAAGGGTGACAAAAATCACCACAGCTTTGAACCAAGCTGAAAAAAAAAGCCAGGTAAGAAACTCACATTTAATAAGTGATTTCCCCATTAAGTTTGGTTAACTCCCTTTATGGAATGTTGCTGTGCTAAGCTAAGTATAAAAAAATTACAAAGGGATCAATCAGTGCTAGCTTGGTAGCAGCTAGATCTATTATAATAAAGTATCTTTCTAACTTTAAGGATATAGCTGTCAGTGTAGAGAGAACAAATCTGCAAGGGAACAGAGTTACTGAAAATGAATTAACTTTTTAAAATTGTATTTTAATTATAAATAATCTAACACTTATATTAGATTTTATTTTAAAGAAACATGAATTGGCTACAAAAGTAGGGGGAAGGTGGGGCTAGTTGTCACAGTTTTCAGATTTTGATGTTTAAAAAAACATATTTAGAATTCATTGATTCTCACCAAACGTAACATGCTGTAACTTAAACATTCAGACAACAATTAGAGTAAATGAAATAAACTTTATCTCTTTATTTATCAGAGTTATAGAACAAAAAAGTGGCTGGGTTGAGGTTGTGACAATTTGCCCCACACCAGGGTAAGTTGACACAGGGCATGGGGTAAAATGTCACACATTAAAAAAATCACCATATCTTGCTATGTCTAAAAGAAAAAGCATATTAAGTCAAGACTTTGTTTTTGTAGTAGTTTCCTTGACTGGTCGTCGTGAAAGAATGATATATATGTGAAGGTTCTGAAAAGTTTTGGAACTAACAAGGAAAGCTGTAGGTTTTTCTTAAAAATAATGTTTATTTTTTTCTATATAATATTTGTAAAATATCTGTTCACTTCTTCCAGCAATGCACCCACTTCCAACCTATCTAAATAGTAGGACTAGGTAACTTCTTTCCTAAAATAAATGTTGCGCTCGGAGGACATCTTTTCTGTATGTTGAAGCTGGCATAACCTTTGTAAACAGCATTATTTAAAGAGAAAGTCGCTTAATACTATTTAGGTATCTATTTAGGTATCATCCATAAAAAGGAATCAATAAAACAAATAATTATTAATAAACAAATATTAATATTAAAATTTGTTTCCAAATGCTTAATCTTCATTGGGGCAAATTGTCACAACTGTGACATATTACCCCAACCTGTGTGACAACTTGCCCCACAACAATTTTCAGAACATTTATTCCAATAACATTTTTTTGGATCGAGCGTTAAGAAAAAAACTAATTTCAATGTGTAACTAATACACAGAGACATGAAACAGTGTAATGTTAGACAATCATTTCAACATTATAAGTGTTTTACAACAAAATGACACAAAAATAAAATTCCACTTTCCAAACAGTCAAAAACAATGAATTATGATAATTTTAAAATGTGAAAAGGTGTCGACTTCATTTTATAACTATTTGCAAATGTTTCTGTAAACATCTCAGCTGTAGTTTCAAATTTTTAATAGCGCATTACATTATACCGATATAGTGTTTGTGACAACTTACCCATGTGACATTTCGCCCCACCTTTCCCATGGTATATAAAGAAAATATTTTTTAAAAATTAAATTAAAACTGAGCACACATAACGGAAATATATAACAAATTAACTAAAAATTGATAGGTTAAACTTGAAGATTTAACCTTTAAGTTAGATCCATACATTTTATCCATCTATTAAATACTGAAAAAATTACAAAACTAACTAAATACAGAAGTGTATAAATTTCATAAATGACTAACAAATGCACTAAGAAATTGTATTATTTTTTTTTGTTTCTGGTCCAGCAAAGAAAAGTGAAAAAAGTAACACAATCTAGGACAGTTAAAATAAAGACAAGGTCGGCACTATTCTGTTATATTATGTGTCATCCTAAGGTCCACTGAAAAACTGTGTAAGCACTGCCTCTCTACTGCCCGCAACCCCACATTAACTTGAACAATACTTTTTCACGTTTTTGTAGTGTGGATTTGTAATACACATTTAGATCTATAAGTTATATGTAATATTGATATCTAATTATTATGTTGTATTATATTAAAAATAAAAATGGTGAACAAATAAGAACTAGGACTAGAATGAAAACTCTAGACCAACTAATGTATTGGAACTAGACTATATTAGATCTATATATATGTTTACCTGGATAAATCCAATCTACGATTTTCCTCAAATCTCTGTCAAACACATAGTTACATCCGTAGTATCTGTTCCCTAATATGTCGTTGGCCCAGGATGGCGCTGGGTAGCCGTCGGCTCTGAAGCAAATGGACCATAATCCGATACTGGGGATACCTGTGTCTCTGGTTTTCTCGGCCTGCTGCCAGTACGGGTAGGCGCTGGCGAACAGAAGGGCTATGATGGACACCCCAATAAGAATAGTACCAGCAATTGTCCAGCCCGTCACCCGTCCAGAGTTCCCCATTTTGAAACACTATTTGTTGTTTTTGTAAGGAAATTAAAATGTCCTAATTTTAGGAGACACATCAAGTCTATTTTCGGCAGGAGACAGGTAGAGTTCAGTTAGGACTATAGGTAGAACAAGCTCAAAGGTTTATCAACTATTTCATATAACAAATAAACACTTTTGTACATGCGTATTGACAAATATTGAATTACTCTATATTGATAGCGACGTAATGCAACTATCCTTATTCCTAATTTAATAATAAACTTGCCCTTAATTATCTCTAAATACACATGAAAGAAAAAAAAGATATAAATTATAAACGAACCTTTTTACGACTTTAAAATAAACTCGCCCAATGTCGCCAAGTCACCAGGACAGGTGCGCGACCTATATTTTTCTGATGAGGAAAAGACACAGAATTTGTCGAAAATGGGCATGCTTGGCATCGTAGGATTTGGCTTTACTGCAGGTGCCTTGTTGTTTATGATTGTGGCCTTTGCTAGCCCTTATTGGGTTGAGTCTTTTGAGGAATTCAAAGGGACGTTTGTCAAGCTTGGTCTTTGGGAGTTTTGTTTTAATGATTACACCTTCTATAAGGATTACAATGGCAAGCGATACCTGGGATGTTTCTACGTGTTCTCGCCAGAGATTAGACCGATCTGGGAGTGGGTCTCCCCTCGTAAGTACAATACGAAATCCATATAATTGGTTAATGTAACACAATATAGGACTACTGATAATTTTATTTTTGAATGGACATATATCATATAGCTATTATTGGGATAAGAGTAGGTCAAATCTATAGATCTACAATGCGGAAGCGATTGTCAACAATTATTCAATAATGGCAACCGGAAATAGATCTAGATCTAGAGTTCTAGTCTTTATATACTTATTAAATATAAGCAAAATATTATTAGTTACTAATTAAGATCCTTATCAATTACATAAATTTAATCTAGATCTATAATTCTATTAAATCTACAGCCACAGTACAGTCTATTACTTGAAAATTTACTGTTAACTAGTCTAATATTTCAAGCCTTTTTTTTTTTTAAACTGGTTTTAGGCCATTTTGATCTAATCTGGATCTAGTATGATATAGGAATTTAGGGCTCTACTCATAGTTAATTAATTAACAAATTAAGTGATTTATAAAGAAAAGAAGATTAAAATTGACTATTGCCTAGTTGTAGAAAGTTGTAGCGCCTTTTTAAAATATTAATATTTAATAACCCTCTAGATCTATACTCTATAGACCTATTATTTTTTATAAATATTATACTCTGTATAGATCTAGATATATGTTTCTAATTATTAATTTATTATTTATTGCTATTTTCTGTTTTTCTTCGCAGCTTGGTTTGTGTCTGTTCAGGTTATGGTTTCAGCATCTCTTTTGTTTATCTTCCTTGTGACTGTGGCCTTGACATTAAACACATTCAAACTTTTCCCTAAACATTTACAATATGCACTGCTTACAGGAACTGGTGCAGCCATGTTGTTTACTGGTAAGTTGAAGAAACATCCAATTATTATTACATCTGTTGATTCCACAGACTTACTTAGACATAGTCGACATAGACCCTGTCTCCACAAAGATCTGTGACACCATGGTCATGAAACAGAAATAAAATAATGACCTTGAAAAAACAACAGTTTCTTTACAAAAAAAAAACATAGTATGTATATAAACCCATTATATTAGTGTCAACTCAATAAAATGTTTTTTGTTTTTTTTTCTATAGGATATATTTTTAAAATTTCTGCATTCCTCATCCTATCATTTTATAAGCAAAGCAACCTTTACAATCCCTTAAATCCCATTATTAAAACCTCTTTTAATGGACTTACCAAAATATGCATCTCAAATTATAGTTGGCACTTAACTTGTGTAAAGAATCCCATTAAAAAAGACATAACATGGTTTGTTATAATTCCTGTAATGTCTAAAATTAACATTTTAATATGTAAATTAAAGGGGTGAACTTATACCTTTTTCTAATAAAATTCCTTTGATTATTTATATGTTTTGAAAAAAAACAAAACATTTTAAATAAATTGTTGTAGAAGGATATGTGTAATTACTATAGCCTAGAAATGTATAGACATGACTGGCCGCCAGGTCTTGGGGTTTGTATGCTGCACTGTTATTCAGTTCTCTTGATGGTCTCGGGCTCAAACCTTGCCTGCTTCCATTACCCATCATCCTGTGGGAGGTTTGGGCTTGGATAAAGATTATTTTTAACTCTGAAGGAACATCTGAAACATGCCAAATGTTTTACAGACATGACTTGTAAGTTGGATGGCTGCCTGGTCATGCAGTTTGCGCGCTGGACTGTCGTTTGGATTTATCGATGGTCCCGAGTTCAAACTCTGCCCGCTCCCATCCCCCGTCGTCCTGTGGGAGGTTTGGACTAGGAAGTAAACTATCTTCAACTCTGAAGGAACATCTGAAACATGTAAAACAAGGTTTTATAAGTTCCTTCAAAAATGAAGATTATTTCCTTCTATCTCAAGCCTCCTACAGGGTGTCAGAAGATGGCAGTGGGCAGAACCTGGGACCATCGAGCTGACAATCTGAATAGTATACTACATGTTAGGCAGTCATACTTTTCAACTGTTATGCCTTAGTTTATAATGAAAAGATGTATGCGCCTAACAGACATTAGCTTTATTTTTGTTAAAATGTCTTTTTTTTTTCTTTCTTTTAGTTGTGGTCATCTTTATAGCCCTTGTTGTGTTTGGTGTCTACAAGGAAGACAGGCTATGGATTCCTCGACCAGACATGAATCTTCTCTCCTGGTCTTATGGTCTATGCTGTGTGTCTGGGTGGCTTTGCCTCTTTGCTGGTGTATGCTTATTGCTTGCAGGGAAAGAGAAAAAAGATGAAGATAGGCCGAAACCTTATATGTAATTAGTAATGTAGAAGTATTAAGAAAATATCTTTTCTACTTTCAATAAAATTTCATGTCTTCAATCAAGTTAGACTATGGTGGCATAAAATCCAGTCACTGTTTAAAAAAGAACAACAACTTAGTAATGGTACTATTATGAGCTCAAAAGGACCACTACTTGCAAGATTTTATTAAAAGTGAACGTTGAATTTGACAAGAAAGTAAATATTTAGATCAGTGTTTTCAACTTAATTATTCAGAATTTTTGCCTATAAACATTGTTGACTTGATTAAAACAATATAGTTATTTAAAAAATACAACAAGAAAGTACCCATTGTCCACTAAATATGAGGTATGGAAAATTTAGAGTCTATTTTAATTTCAAATTTAATTAAAATAGTTAGAAAGATCAAAACAAATGTTTAAACAAAGCAAATAATTAATTGAGATTCTGCCCTATCAGGTGGTGCATTGTATAGAATCTCATGAAACATTCCAACCAACAGTGTGTTTTTTTGTATTCAAGATATTTTGTATATATATGTAGAAAAATTATTTGTAATATTTTTTTTTGTTATAACTTGTATATATTCTATATATAAACAAATAACATATTTTGTTTTATCAGAGTTTTGTTCACAAAATTCCATCAATTCAATGATTTATTTTTTTAATGTTTCTAATATTTCAAGACCAACATAAGCCAACATTCTAAAACCTGATGTCACCAGCCTTATCATACAGCATGTACATATGTTAGTGACATTTAAATTGTTAACATTGTGTGTATGTGTGAATATTATTGTTGCTAATTTTTCTTTTGAAAGTAGGAAATCTTTTAAAAAATGTAGTTTTTTTTTAGGATTTTTAAATTTTTAGTTAGGTCATAATAAATGGAAGTGGTCATTAGTATTATATAAGATAAGATAAAGATAAACTGCTGGCCTCAGAAACAAGAAAATGCAAAAAGTAAAGTTCTCATCTTAAGATTTATAGGGCAGGTGATGGAAAGGTCATGTGTTTCTGTGGCCCACGGTTAAGGAGGGTGTCATGTGGCCAGCACAACAACCAACTGGCTTTGTTTTTTCCAGACTAATGTTAGGTACCTGTTAAGGTTAGTTGGACTTTAGGA
This sequence comes from Biomphalaria sudanica, assembly GCA_036873155.1. NCBI lineage: Eukaryota > Metazoa > Mollusca > Gastropoda > Planorbidae > Biomphalaria > Biomphalaria sudanica. Next base: position 261,218 of record JAZGLO010000177.1, on the reverse strand, counting down.
TGCCCTGAAAACCCTGAAATTCAAAACTCAATACCCATCTGTTTTGAAGTGCTTTACCACTCAGCCATCATGTCCCATCAGAAACAAGTACACTTGTCTTATGTGACTATGCGTAACAATTTAAAATCAAATCCTTTTTCACTTTATCATTGAGTCATTCAGGGGTTAATAGGTCAGGGTTTATAATTTGCATAATATGAAAAAAAAGATGTCACAAAAGAAAAAAATATGCTTAAATGCTTATTAATTATTTTTTTAAAACAATTTTTGACATTAGATTGGTCAAGATTTATGAATACTGTACATTAATTAGATATAAATTAATGTAGTTAAAACAAAAAGGAGTTAACACAATAATCAAGAAGCTTGGTGCTTCATTTTTTAATATATATTTTTTGTATTTTATTTTGCTGTAAAGTTGTAAAAATATGAAGCTATTGATTATTCAAGTCAACTGCTACTGAATAGACTAAATATGTCATGGTAGTGTCACTTTGAGTATTCAACTTCCCATTCATCTCATGGACATCCAAACATATATTGCTGTTGACTGTACAGATGGAGATTTTTTTTTTTCTTTTTTTGTTGATGTTAACATTTAGTGGTTGAAAATCTATTATCAATTTCAGTTTAAAGAAATTTTAATAATGCAGTTCAGTTTGACTTTAGAACAAAATTGCTGAGAAATATGCCATTCCCTTTTTTTTCAATATGGTTAAAAGATTTCTATTAGTTCAAAAAATGTTCAATGAATGAATTTTGTTTCGGTTCTTTTGTATCAAAATAAGGTTTTTCATTTGTTCATTATATCATCGTTGATTTATAAAATTTTTACGTATAGACTTTGCTGAATCTGTAAATAACGTTGATTCTAAATAACTTTTGCAATATTTTTAAAATGTTTTTTTTTTTTTTCTGAGTTTTTAAGTATTTTTCTTTCTCAATATTTTTAGCCATAAATTTGTCTTTTGAGTATTTGGTGGAACTGGGTTTCGTTTCTTCTGGGAGCTGGGGGTGAGGAAGTGGTACATGAACTGCCGCTCGACAATATTTTAATTTTGATTGGCTCAAGTTTGTGCTGGCGAGGCAAGTGTTCTATAAAGTTGTACTTTCAAAACACTTCCAATATTAATCCAAAATATCATCAAATTTTTTTGCCACCTATTAACATGCTTATTAAGTATATACTCCTTGGCGAAAAGAGAATCTAAATCGACCACCTGCGGACAATGGCTATGCTTGCCCTGGGTGTGGCAAAATATGTAGGTCACAGATGGGGTTGTGGAGCCATGGGAAATTCTGTATTCCTCACTAATCTTCAGACTTGAAGACAAGCCTTATCATGTATATGCTCATTGCAATAACTCAGGTCTGATGCCCATACTGTTGGGACTCAAGAAGAAGATGAGGAGCAACCTATAGACAGTTGCTTCATGTGTAAGGTGTGACAAAAAATGTAGGTCATAGTTGGGACTAGGTTGTCACATGAAATTTCCCATAATCTTTGGCTTTAAGACGATGTCTTATTGTTATTATTATCATTAGTGAATTAATCGTTTTAGCTTTATGAAAAAATACTTAGATTTATAGCTGATCTTGCAGATTGAACTACAGGTGATGAACAATTGAAATGTTAAGTAGGTAATTTTGACGAATGTCTTCAGGTTACTTCCCTTCCCTGAGATAATTAGAAGCCCTAGGCAAAGTGATTTTGATGGCCCCAAATGAAATAGGAAAAATGTATAAAAACAAAATAAAATAACGCAATGTACTTCAACAATAACATTGGGGACAAGTTTCACTATTTCTTCTCTAAATAATGGTTATGAGTCGAGAGGCCCCGACCAATAGGAGGCCCTAGGCGGCTGCCTAGTTTTCATAAGCTAAGGCCGGCTTTGATAGGCCTACTAATCTTTTTTATATCTTGTATATATATTTATTTGGGTGAATATCCTCAATAAAGGGAGGTAACTGACTTATCAAATGTGGGGTTCTAATTGTGTTGTCACTTGCAACGTATAGAGATCGGAGAAATTCGCTATTTCATAAATACGAAAATGCTATTCTGAAAAGAAACCTGATGTTTTCTGCCCTTTACTTCTATAAGGGTCAAGTCACCACGAAAAGGCTTTTCTGCTATGTCGGATTTCTTTCTGGAGAGATCATAATGATTTATAGAGATGTAGGGGCCTATGCAAGCTGGAAATGAAACGCCTCATATTAGCTCAAAATTTATATGAACTTGGAGATGTCTACTTTGACCAAGAAGTCAGAAGTGTCACACACATCACAGGAATAGATCTTTTAAGAAAATAGAAAAGGCGGGATTCTGAGTACATTTGATTGTTTGATTAACATCGATGTCATACTTATAATAATACATGCCAATAGGTTTGGTCTTTCTCGGCACACGAGAACTGGTAAGGGGAAGAACCCATCTTTACAGGCGAGTTAGAGTTAACTTCCCTTTCTCTAAGGCGTGTTTTTTTCTCTCTACATCTCAATTGATTGATGAATTCCCCAGTCCTCTGAGATTCGAACCTGATCCAAGTCACGTAATCAATAATCGCCATATTTTTTTTAATTGCTTAAAGCTCCATATTTTTCATTACGTCATCTGTTCGTGTATGCTGTCAGTTGAATATGTATAGATGATAATGATAATGAAACTAAAGCAAACATCCTAAACAAATACTTTGCATCAGCATTCTCAGCCCCAGGAGACAAAGACATATTTCTTAATTTGAACCAAGTAGACAACATAGAAGATTTAGTAGTACAAGAAAATGGAATTAAAAAACTATTAGCCAACACCAAACCAAATAAAGCGTCTGGACCTGATGGTATTCCAGCTAGATTACTCAAAGAACTAAGCAATGAGCTAGCCCCAGTGTTCAAAATACTCTTTCAGGCATCGCTTAACCAGGGCAGAGTACCAAAGGACTGGAAAGAAGCTAATGTCACCCCCCTATTTAAAAAAGGAGAAAAATCTGATCCAGGAAACTACAAACCAGTATCACTTACCAGCATCACATGTAAAATACTAGAACACATAATATGTAGCAACATCATAAACCACTTAGACAAACATAATGTCCTCACCCCATACCAACATGGCTTTAGGAAATATAGATCATGTGAAACACAACTAATAGGACTAATTGATGATTTCTCAAAAGGTTTAGATAATAGTGAACAAATAGATGCTATCTTACTAGATTTTTCCAAGGCTTTTGACAAAGTTCACCACCATAGTTTGCTTAAAAAATTAAAATATTTCGGCATTAACGGTCCACTGCATCAGTGGATTAAAGATTTTCTGATAGGGAGAGAACAAACTGTAATAATAAATGATTCTAAATCAACACCAATAACAATAAACTCAGGTGTACCTCAAGGAACAGTCTTGGGTCCACTACTATTTTTAATTTACATAAATGATTTACCAAATTGCATTAGTTCAGGAACAAAAGTCAGATTATTTGCAGACGATTGCATAATATATAGAACAATAAAAACAAAACAAGACACATATATTTTACAAAGAGAATTAGATGAATTACAGAAATGGGAATCCAATTGGAGCATGTCTTTCCACCCAGAAAAATGTCAGTTGTTAAGAGTAACAAAAAAAATTAAATTAATTCCACTTATCTTATTCATGGCAAACCAGTAACACAGACTAAAAACTCAAAATACCTAGGTGTTATAATAAATGAAAAACTGTCATGGAATCCACATATTGATGAAACTATAAAAAAATCCAACAAAGCATTAGGGTTTATTAAAAGAAATTTCTATAAATCAAATAAGAACATAAAACTAAAATGTTATTTAACCTTGGTTAGGCCAATAATAGAATATGCATCCACCGTGTGGGACCCCTCAACTCAAGAAAACATTAAGAAACTGGAACAAACACAAAATAGAGCAGTGAGATTCATAACAAACGAATATTCACATTTGACTAGGGTAACACCATTAGTAAAATCACTAAATTTAGAAAGCCTTCAGGACAGAAGACTCAAAAGTAAAGTAGCAATTATACATAAAACACTGAACCATAATCTTCAAATACAAAAACAAAATTTAATAAAATACTCTGAAAGACACAAAAATAAAGGCACATTCCTCGTCCCATATGCTAGGACAAATTTGTACAAATACTCCTTCTTCCCTAGTGCTATTAGAGCATGGAATGGGTTGCCTGAGCTAGCCAGAAAAACCAGTGACTTGGCAGAATTTAAGTCATTGGTTAATATGCATGACTAAATGCATGACGCGTAGGACGTAATCATCTTCTTTTTTGAAGTAACGTCTGTATTATATAAGATAAGAAGATATACAAATATGCTGTATATTTATTCACAAGTTACTTCCCTTCTTGAGTCTGTCGATACTTCCTGTTAATTTTTCTAATGTTCTATTTTTTTCATCTTGAGGAAAGAAATAAAGACAAACATGTTTAAAGTGGGATTATATTTTTTTTTAATTCTGGGGTTAAGAGTAAAAACACGAATAAGGAGAAACAGTAAACAAAACAAACATTTTAATCTGACGTTTATGATGAACATAATTCTATCTAGTGAGTATAAGAAAGATGAGTAGGATACACATGTTTTGAATGTAGAAAGTCTATACATCTATTTACAATAATGATATCACAGACATTATGAACAAATACAATTACAGTCGTTAAGATTCCATCTCAGTTTAGGACCAACCTTCAAACACTGTATTCTAAAAAAAATAAAAAATCGAATTTTTTTTTTCTTTTCAAAAAGTTTCTATTCTATGAATTGGATATTTCCGATCACACAAGCCTTATTACACAATGAAGTAGACAACCACATCAGTTTGACCGTACCGCACTTTTTATAGGGTCATTTTTGGGGGAGTAGTGGGCCTAAGTGAATATAATCATATTTTCTCCTCTACTGCTCCGGCACTCTCTCTCTCTCTCCCCCCCCCCCCCCCTCTCTCAGGTCTTTTCCAATTCTCAATCATTTTCCATTACTTTGAGCATCAATGTCGCAGTTCTCTTTATAATGACCTTGTTCTTAATGGGCTTGATTCGCAGGGCACCGACTCCAGAAATTAATAAAGAAACTCTTAGCCCGATGCCTTGCGAATGAAGACACTCTACTTGATTTCTCTATAGTTCATGTTTTGACACGTTGATTAGGAGATGTAAATATTGCTGGAGAAACGCTGTAAGCTGAAATTATGAGAGTATAAGATAATGTCGTAAAGTATTAAGAATAACAAAGAGGCTTGAATATTTCTAAAGGCTGAGTAAAGATTATTACAGGACGGCTGGGAATGGAGTAGGCAGGGTTCGAACCATGGGCCTTCGAGACGACAGTCCACAGTTCATACCACACGACCATTGCTATTTATTAAAAGCATATACAAGGTTCTAAATAAATTAATTATGTACAACAAAGATGTCTACTTTTACAGCGATGGAGGAGTTATGTATGTACACTCTTAAAACCATCATTTAAAACAAAAAAACTGCTCGAAGTTAAAGATTTGAAAAGAAAAACATAATTAACACACACAAACAGTTAATTTTAGAAAGTAACAACATCTAGTGCAGTTCAAAGAAGATAACGAGACGAGAGTGGCTTAGATGAATACATATTATTTCTAGCCTTCGTCCTCTTTTTGTAAAGAGTTCACTTAAGGGGCGAACACTCGTGTAAAAGTAAGTAAAGTCCCCACTTCATACCTTGCTATCTATAAGGTCATCTGCTTCTTTGGCCAACGGTTAACAAGCTGGGTGTCAAGTGGCCAGCTAAACGTTTCCCCAGCTAAAGTCATGTACCCATTAGAGTTGGGTGGACTCAAGGGCGCCCTAAAAATCCTTATATTTAAAATCCCAGTCTTCACCGAGATTCGAACCAGAACCCAAGGTTCGGAAGCCTGTCGCTTAACCACTCAGCCCGCACTCCCCAATGCTCCTATGGGAAATGGGTTTCTCTATTGGTGACAGCATGTCGGTATGTTATTCCTAGAATCCTTGACAGACATCGGTGCTGCGTCACGTTTTAGCTTTTTTTCAACCTTAAGGATGATTTCCCTGTCTCGCAGGCTTAGGGGCAGAAGGGGAAATAACTGTATATAGAAGTGGATCTTGGTCTCCAGGATAATTGAATTGTCTACCAATGTCAGCTATAACAAGAAAGCTGAAAAGGGGAAAGCACAAACAAGGCCGTCCACGTCTAGGATAGTGTCGAGCCTTCTTAAAAGATCCAAAATCAGAGGTCACCAACTTGGAAGAGCCTTGGAAATCGCCTAAGACCGATCTCTGAGGAGATAGCTTTCCGCTCCATTACGCTGAACGGCGCTGTAGGATCTAATACTAAGAAGGTCTAAGACTAGGGCTGCTTTATTGATCCTTATAGGAATTTGTCCAAGTTTCAGATATTTTGGGTCCTCTGTGCGTTGAATGAAAACGAAGCACAACTAATGACCCAAACTAAAGGAAAACACAGGAAATGTCTCTCTGTGGCATTTTGCGTCTCGAGAGACTTCTCCCTTTGCAACTTCTCGTGTGACTAAAGAGGCCAATCCTTGATACACAACTGCCGTCAAATGCTGAGCATCTACAATCACTGGGTTCTGGTGCACTTGCTCACGTCTTTCTACTACTGGTATAATGCCATTTGGAATCTGGGACCCTTCCTTTATGCTTGCTTTCCATGTAAATCTATCCAATGTCTGTTGTTACTAACTGTTAGTGTCGATTTTGAAGAGCTTCATGTTACGTATACATAATAATACATACATCAGTATATCTTAGGCGTGGACAACTAGCGCTCTTCTGCCTTCTGTTAGACTAAAATTGGACCATACAGAGAGTCTCGTGGGAGTGGACTTTGTTGCATTCTGTGAACATGACCAGGGCAGTCATGACGTCTGCTGCTGATAACAGCAAACTTTATTGCGCCCACATATATCTTTCTACAGTTAAGGGGAAGTTATTTCAACTTAAACCACCACACCAGTCAAGTACAATTTCTTTCCCCTGTTCGAGACCAAACAAAATAAATATTTACCAATAGTTAATTAAGTCTTTTTTTTTTTTAAATTTATTATTGTGTTGTCAGGTAAAAGAAATAATCGTGCAAGATTATAGCTTGATCCGAGATTGGGTATGGGAGAAATAACGTATACAAGCTTTTGACCAGACAGAATTGATATAAGCTTTGTCAATAATTCACTCAATATTACTTTCTTTGTCGTGTAAGGAATATACAATGAGCATTCTATTTATTTTTTATCGTGTTAATGAGATGTGAAAGCTGAAGACAATAGAATCAAAATTCATCTTAACTAAATTTAAAATAAATAAACATTTGATGTGGAAAATTCGTATAAAAAAATAAGGCTTGTCTTTGAGGCCCGAAGTTTAATGAGGAATGCAGTAAGTAAGCCTTTGTAAGTGACCTCCAGCTGTCTCGTTCTGAAGCCGCATGCTATCTTCCATGTCAGTTAAAGCAAGTTGGCGCCTAAGCTGATCTTTCTGTTGCTGCTATGCAGAGTTGACGAAAGAGTTAAGTCATGCGCTTTGGGCTTTCGTCTTTATGGTCCAAGGTTCGAACACTGTCCGACGCCATTTCCCGCCGTCCTGAGGCACTGTTTGGCCTAGGATGTAAAAATCTTTGAAAGAACTTCCGAAACATGTAAAACACGTACTTAAACTGATCCATAGCAATTAGTTGATATATAACACATATATGGCAGCCTAAGGTCAAGCAATATAACGCTGTATATAACAACTACATTATGCAAAGTGTGATGGTACATGGTAGTTACAGCAGTATATGGTGGGTACATGGGAGCATAGCGATCGTGTAAACTTGTATGAGAAATCGTTCAAACAGGCTACTCGTGGTTCATTTCTCTTGGCTGTGGTCAGTGGGGTCACCTCAGATGGTTGGTTAATGTGGTTGTTTCAACAGGTGCTACTATGACGTCGTCATCCTTGTGGTTCATGTTGTAGGTTTCTGAAAGGAAACAAAACAATCAAACTCAGTAACACAACCGTAACAATCAACAATCGAACTCAGTAACACAACCGTAACAATTAACAATCGAACTCAGTAACACAACCGTAACAATTAACCACCAAACTCAGTAACACAACCCTAACATTTCAGAAACACCACAACTCACAGATACGTTAGTGACCTAGGTGTAATTTTTCTATTTATTGGTAAGCTTCGGACTGAAGGAAGTCGTTAGCCTTTCCTAAGAGAGGAAAATAAACTAAATTCAAACCTCTACGACCAAAACATATTTAAAGGCTTCGGAAGTTGCCTATAAAGAAAACCAGGAGCCAGCGACGCTTAGGCATTTTGCAGCACACAGTGTTCCACTATGACAGAGCATGCTGATACCAAACTGTATCGGCTATTGCCGTTCTTTGGATATATAGCTGTGTGGAGGACAGTGGCGTAGTTAGGGTGGGGAGGGTCCAAATTTGAAAATCCCCCCGGGACCCCACAAAATGCAGGGGCCTCTATAGAGGTCAATCCCCCTCGTCCCCCAAATCCCTAGCTACGCCACTGGTGTAAGGGGGTGGGGGTGGGCTGCTGTTTGGCCGATATCGTTTCTACAATTGAAAATGTCCAGGTATTTAACTCTATGGGATAATCGATTGTCGCTTCGGGACTGAAGGAGGCCATATTGCCTCAATGTAAATTGGTTTAACTTCGAGTCTGAAAAGATAAAAATATAAATATCTCCAAGCATATAATAAGACCGGATGTACGGGTGATGGTGAGAAATAGATTTAACTCTTTTTCTCCTCATTGACGATACCATCGTTGATTTGAACTCATTACATTAAATTAATGTTTGATTTTATAAACTTTACTTAGTCTTATATAAAAAGAGCATGCATTCCCCTTTAACTCTATACCAAATAAAACATTTTCTGAAAACAAATACTACCGAGCAAAATAAAGCATCCAGTCGAAACGTGGAAAATAATTACGGAGAGGAAGAGTTAAGTTGTTTTTTTAGTCAAGACAGAGTTAAAATTGAGTTCGGAAGGCAGTTAACTGGTAGTCAACATTGAGAAATGTCGTAATGTATTTTAGAGTCTGTTATTTCAAGATAAAAGAACGATTAAATCAGTGATTCCCAAACTTTTTTGTCTCGTAGACCCCTTGCCATGTTTTCTGGCTTTCGGTAGACCCCCTACTTAACATGTATTGAATTTTTGCAAATTCATCAAAAAAAATTTTTAATCAAATTTCCAACTGTATTGAGTTTAAGAGTGAAAACCTAATTTAAAGCTACACACAGGGTTATACTAAGTTATAGAGATCTATTTTTTTTATTGATGAAATTCAAATTTAAACTAATTAGAATAACAATTTATATATATTTTACTGGAATCACCAAACACACTGGAAATGTGTTGTTGTTTTTTGGTTGTTTGTTTCTTTTTTTTTTATATTTTTGCGCATTTATTATCCGTTGCTACGGATATTATGTTTCATGTAGGAATTTGTTGTTCTATGAAGTAGTCCTCAAACATTTAATAGTAAATAAATCAATTAATTAATTAGACTTTTGTATCATTGTAAAAGTGTTCGCAAAGAGTTTCTCATGTATTTTTTGATATTTCACGTCTGGCTCAAATATTGGGTGCGCAGAACTGTTTTCACTAACAGGAGAAGGGGTGAAGGTGAGTACCTAGTGAGCACCTAAACCAGTTAGCTTTCGGCAGGAAGGGCTCATTACACTTGGCTTGCAGCCCACCTAGCAGAAGGAAAACTGAATTCAAACTGTGCTGCCTTGCAGCTATACCCGAACATAGGAAAGGTTTCGTGTGTCAACCCTGTTAAAATATGGAGCCGGCGACCTTTAGGCAGTTTGCAGCACACAGCGCTACACCCTGTCAGAGCCTGCTACGTCGCTGATACCAAACTGTATAAATGTCGTTTGGAAAGAAGCTTTTAATTTTATAATTCATGCCACAGATGTGACCTTGAACTGTATTGTTGCTTAAAGAAATTCGTTTAATAATATCAGATGTAGAGTTGTGTAAAACAGTTATTTAAAACTACAACGGCGGGTAAAATCAATATTTTACCTATAGTGTGCTCTGTATTTTGCTATATGTAAATAGATTTTGTAAGACGCTCACAAACTATTATCTTCTCTATATGGTGTCGAAGAGAGATTTTGTGGGTCTATTCTGATCTTTGAGTGTTCGAACGTTTTTCAAATCTTTATGTATTTTGTCAGTGTGCAGGCATTGTCTCAAATGATCCTCCAGCATAATTGATTTCATATCGGCATAAAAAGGCACTTAGGCAACCGCTAGTATGACAAGGAAGGAATAAACACCAATGTTAAATAACCAGCGCTGTACAGTCTACATACTTTTTGTTAAACATTGGTTGCATGTAGACAAAATGAATCTAGTTAAATATGTATTTAAATTAGATACAACAATTTTTCATTTGAAAAGCAGGATAAATATTTAAAGAATGAAGTCAGGTACAAATACATATAAATGTATGAAAGAATTACATTAATTTGATGTTAAAATTAAAGTCACGACCTGTTTAAATGAAATCTATTATCGTAGACCCCAGTGGACATCTCATAGACCCCCAATTTATGTTTTCCCTTTCGTAGATCCCTTGGAAGTCTTCGTAGACCCCTTGGAAGTCTTCGTAGACCCCTGGGGGTCTATATAGACCACTTTGGGAATCACTGGATTAAATCAAACACTTTTCAGCATGACGTCAACATTTACCACAAAACTACAGACCAAACAGCATTGAAATGTATATAAAGAACATTTTTAAAAAGGCATATTTTTTTAAAAACAAATAATCAATCTAATGCCATGGCAACTGGTAAAAAACATATAATTACATAATGTTTTTTTTGGTTGTTATTCGTAAATCAACATTTTTATTTAAAAGTTTAAGAAAGCTGGAAAGATGAGAAAGACCTAATTAGGAAAAATCAAGATTTGTAAAAAAAAAACATTAAAAAATCGCCATGCCTAAATGCTAATTATTTCTAAGGAGCGCTTTATACATAACCAGGGGCGGACTGGGTATCAAAATCGGCCCGGGCATTACCATATAAACCGGCCCACACATGGCATGGCATATATTTTCGGTGGGGCGGGGATTTTTACCCCACTACGCAATATATATTAGAGTGTAATCTTCACTACATTCTGATCTTTCATTCTTTCAAACATTTGTTCTACCCTAGTATACTCTCTTCCTATAATTAGTGGAAAGACAGAAAACACCGCCAAAATACAGCTATAAAGTCCGGGGGAGCGCTGTGAACCAAGCATTATTTCCGCTATATTAAGCTTTAAAAATATATATTCTGAGGTATCTACAGTGCTACTCTTCCGCTAAAAAATTCAAAAACCAAATCTGCTATTCACTGGAGTCCAGCGACTGGTAGAAAATGGTAAAATGCTTTAGTTTTTGTATTGGAGGGGGAAAGGAAACCACAAAACCCCTTTTGGCTACGCTCATGAAATTTGGTGACTGTAGTTTGCTTAAGTTGGCTGCACTGGGGCAGTAAGTAAAGTTTCCCTTTCAGACAATAAGATCTGAGGCAAGTGATGGTTTGAAGACCCTCTCCTCCCGGCTACACCCATGTGTTATATTATAGGTGTAAGTCTAATTCTCTACAAAATTATAAAGTTTGATAACGCATCGAAAACTGGATGGATGCATTCGTAGGATTACATAATGTATTCTATTTATACATGTATGTTATCTGAAAACTATAAACAATACAATAGCAGCCTAATGAGTTTGAAGCTTTTTGGTATTACTTATAGATTACAGACGTTTCTTCAAAAAATAAGATTGTTACGTCTTACGCATTTCATGTGTCAATCTAGTCATGCATGTTGATCTGTGACTTAAAATATGCTATCATTGGTTTTCCTGGCTGACTCAGGCAACCCATTCCATTAAAAGATAAGAGAAAGCAGAAGGGTTAGAGAGGCACTTACTTAATACGAAAAGCTCTTGCTTCCTCCTAGTACATTCTCAAAAACGCGATTTGTATATGAATATACCATGACCCATTATTTAAAATATAAATCTTCTTTCATTAGATATCGGATGTGACAGCGCTATATAAATTATTGTAATAATTTTCATCATTAATAACTTCATACTAAGCATAAGTTTGCCATTAATTTTAATTGTATAAAAATTGATTTAGATCTAGATATAGATTAATTAATTTTTTTAAAGCCTTAAGTGTAATATTTTTAGATCTGTGTTATTAAAAATATACAAAAAGAAACATTTTAAATCGCAGAAAGTAGAGCTTTATACCCATATTGAGCTGTGAATAAGTTGGGTGGTTTGCAATTTCGCGCTGTGTGTATGTGTTAAAGTTATTTTCTATTAAGTATTGTTAAAGATCTAATAGTCGCGCCTATCTTTTTTTTTTTTTTTTTTTTTTGCTGCGTTATATCAATGTTTTCTAACTTAACCTCTCTCATCCCTCTTTTTGGTTAAATTTCATTGGAACCATTAAAAGACGGGGGAGGGAAGGAGCAAAACAAATAGGAGTGCCATCAAAGGCCTATGCCGACCAGCAAAATGATTAGGCCAAACACAACCTCGAAGACATCAAAGCAGTCCATGCCGCTCGTGCATAGCAGAAAGTACGGTCTAACGTTGTGCAAATGATAATACGTGCAGTGTTGTTGGTTTTTTGTTGAATTTCAAACAAAATTAATTGTAATAAGAAATAAAAAAAACAACAACAACAAGAAAACGTGTTCGGGCCTTTGTGTCTTGCTCTGCTGTCACTTCTTTTTTTAAGTTGTCTGCATTGAATTTTTTTTTTCTTTGGTCGCGACCAGACCGGCCCATTTGGTACCGGCCCACCGGGCATTTGCCCGTTTGCCCATATAGCCAGTCCGCCCCTGTACATAACCACTCAGCCAAATTTCTCTCTGCAAACAAAGTTGAGCTCTTTCTAGTGATTAATTAACAAGGGTGTCGCTGGGGGGAAAATCTGGCCACCATATCATATATATATGTTTTTGTTTGATCCGGTGAAGGCCAAGTTGTAATCTTCTCTCACATGCCATTCAGTTCCTGTTCTCTCCCCCCCCCCCTCCCCATGATCCTTTGCCGACAGGAAATAGAAGATGACGATGACGCAAATATTCTATAAATAGGAATCTTTCTTTTTTTACAAGGCTTCTTACACATACTGATTCCGACACAGCGAATCTCAAACACTTTTTTTTACCAGCGTTTCTCAAACTGGGGGAGGTTTCTGACAAGGGGAAACAAAGTCCTCACAGCTGGGTTTTTTGGAGGAAGAGGAGGGGGGGGGGAGGGTCGAGCCGGGTAATTATTTTTTCATGGGACGAAACAAAATATTTTCATAATATTTATAAATCCAGGTTGGAAAACTAACCCAGTTAAATGGCAATGTTTAGAAAATAAAAATATTTTAGGTAAGAGAACAAATACAAAAAAGAGCAGTGAGATTTATAACAAAAGAATATTCCAATTTTGATCAGAGTATATCACCATTCGTAAAAACGCTAAAGTCAGAGACACTTCAGGACAAAAAATAGAAGAAGCTAATGTAAAGTAGCTGTAATACATTTAAAAAAATTGAACCATAATTTACAAATAGAAAAACAAAACTTAATGAAATACTCAGAAAGACACACAGATAGAGGCACGTTTCTTATTCCATACGTTAGGACAAATTCGTACAGGTGCTCTTTCTTCCTAGTGCAATTAGAGGATGGAATGAGTTGCCTGAATCAGCCAGGAAAACCAACGACTTAGCGGAGTTTAAGTCATTGAATAAACATCCATGACTAGATGGACACATGAAATGCGTAGAACGCAAGTATCTTCTTTTTCTTTTTTTTTAAGTAACGTCTGTAATATATAAGATAAGATAGAGACGCTTTATCTTGTAAATAGGACCTTTAAAAATGTGAACCGTTTTCGAGATACACTTCTTCAACAGTATCAACTCAAAACTCTTGAAAGAAAACATTTCAAAACGCAATTCTTCAAGACTTGATTAGCTCTTACTGGACAGGAATATAACTGTATGATGATCATGCTCATTACAGACGCACTTGCGCTATATGTACCAGGCCTAGAATGTCCCTCACGCAAAAGTATTGGCCAGTGCTATTCCTTCTTTATTTTGACATGCGCATTGGGCCGAATTACACCTCTGCCACGAGCCGAAACCTGAGATGAACTCCTATTGAAAAATCAGAGCAGGAAGGACTAGTCCTCCCGTAGTGCTCTGGCAAGAAACTTAGCCGTCCGGCGTAGTGCCTCATAGCTACCATACAGGTCTATTGACTGCACAGACAGGTCCCCCCTTAGCTCGCGGAGCTGGGGACACTCGTACAAGACATGCGCCACTGTTTCAGCGCTATCTCCACAGTGGCGGCATCAAAGTTCGTGCGGAACCGGGCAAAGTATGCCCCTATAGGACAGTGTTCCGTTCTGCATTGTGCAATAATCGATTGCTCTGACCTCTTCAGTCGCCACCATGGATCGTCGCGATCTGGGTGACGCATGTGCTGCCAGACACCACGTGCTCTGTCGGATTCCTCCCAGGACTTTAACCACTTCTCATGAATGAGTGCTCGGATTTGTGCCGTTGCTTGTAAGTACGTGCTTGGTGCTTCGAGGTGTGTGGCTGCCATTGCACCCTCCCTTGCGAGGGCGTCTGCCGTTTCATTGCCCTTCACGCCGCAATGTGAAGGCGCCCACTGCATAAAAACGACAGCTCCAATAGCCCGGCGGATGTTATCTGCGGCGCCGACTGCCTCTTCTATTACGGGTGACCCTCCCCCGCCGCCACCCACGTCCGCGCCGTGTCTTTGGCCTCTAGGTTTCGCAGAAGACGCCAGGCTTTCGAGGAGTCCCGAAGATCCATCCCGGCGCAGGCAGTATTCCAATGGTCCGACCGGACGCGTCGGGCCAATTCACTCCTGGCTCTACAGAGCCGATTGTACTCCCGCCGGATTTCAGGGGTACCCTTCCGTTCAGCAAGTCTCCGGGCTCGCTTACGTCTCAGGACCAGCTTATTCAATTCCTGAGACCACACACGTTTCTGCCTTACGTCGGGGTAAGTCCGCGGGACAAACCTCTTGGCCGCACCCAACATAGCTGCTGTTAATTCGCCGTATATGGTATCAACGTCACTATCCTCCACTGCTAAATTCATAAGGGCAGTGTCGACTGCTGCCTCGTACGCTGGCCAGTTCGCCTTGGTGTAACTCCACTTCCGCGGAATTTTTGGGGTTACACCACTGGCCTCTGAGAGGGCTATTGTGACCAATATGGGTCTATGGTCGCTCCCAATGTCGTCCAGGACTTGGAAGTGTGTGTGAGATTCTAAATTGGCTGTAATTAAGGTAAGGTCAGGTCTAGATTGGCTGCCATTTCCAGTGTGATATAAGGTTGGAGGAGTATGTTTATTTTGCAGACAGAACAAATTAGAATTATTGAGGAGTTCATGGACTTTATGTCCCGACGAGTCGGTTGAATCATAGCCCCACTGTTGAGACTTTGCGTTAAAGTCTCCTGCGATGACGTTGTGAGAGTTGATATTGGTACAGTCATATTCGAGACTTATTTCGTGCTTGGGAGGGTTGTACAGATTAGTTACCGTGAATTTACGCCCGAGTTTGTGTACTTCGAGGGTGATGGTGTCGGTACGCCCGTGTACTCGTGGACCGGGGACTTGTGTAGCAATCAAGTTGTTGGGTACATAGGTTATGATCCCCCGGCAGTCTGTGCATTTGCACTTAAATGCTGTATAACCGGTGATACTGGCATTGCGTTTGCCCGTTAGAGTTTCTTGTAATAAAGCCACATCTATAGCCCTCTAGTGGAGGAGTTTTGAGAGCTCTAACACCTTGGGTATTACCCCACAGATGTTAATTTGTAAGATCAGGAGGGACCTAGTGTTTATGGGCCTAGTCCCTGTGGTGGGTTGGGTCCCACTAATGTCAGTTTGGGTTGTTTGGGGGCCGGAGGCTCCCGTCACTATTTCGCTTCCAGTCATATTTGCCTGCCGTGTATCTAAGTCGGCAGGAGGTTGTGGCAGACTTCCATCAACCTTGTTCGGATCGGACCTCCGAAGGAGGTACGAATGCAGTGTTCGTTGAGAAGAGGACTTTGGTGGAGGAATTTTAGCCAATTGTTCACGACCTGACAAATTTCCCTTCATCGAGGCCGCGGGGCGACTAGTAGTGGACTTTTCGTGGCCGGGCCTGACGCCCACTACCCGGCGCACGGAGCCTGTTCGGGTCTGCTCGTGCCCGCTTTTTGTCGTGTCTGTGCCTATCATGATTGTATGGTTAAGGCCGTTGGCGGCCTTAGTTACTGCTCTAATGCAGCAGCGTGCATGGCCTATACTTGTGTCGCCTCTAAGGACAGGTAGGAACCTGTCCAAGCAATCACCACCACAGTTTGGCATATAAGTTTCCTGCAAGGCAGGAGTGGGGTGGCACGCGTTTCTCGATATTCCCAGTGTTAGAGTTACCATTGGCTGCGGCGTATTCCTCCACTAGCGCGCCAGGGAACGGGCTAGTTAGAGCCTAGCTCGTGGGCGCCGACCAGTCCGCCCGACGCAGCCCGCTAAGGCCGCGCCAGTCAGTCCAGTCTTTGCCCAAAGAGAGACCCGCGAATCAGCCGAGTCCCAGGAGAACCCGACCAACCCTCGAGTTGGTGTCCAGCGCTATCCGCTTTTCGGAGAACCCGTTAGGTCTCTTACTCACCGTTGCCCCTGGGCCCCACGGGGGGGGGGCTGGACATAACCCCTTTGAATCCTTTTACACTTGCCGGCTGCTCATACATCAGCGGCAAGCAACCAATACTCTTAGCCACTCCTTATAACGGAATGTTCACCCGACAACCACGATGAGGTGGTACTGGAATTGCCGAGCGAGCCGAAACCAATCATTATAGAAAGCCTGACACTGACCTGCGTCACAAGTCCGACGTCACGTCACGTATTGGTCTAAACTGCCCCCAGGTTGCAACGTCGAAATTCATTGTTCAGGCTTTCTATCTGTCATCGCATGAACCCCGCAGCTTATAGTGGTATTTATATCCCTTATACCACTTGCTGGAAGAGGGGTAAATCTGCTACCTCTCCAGAAATAATTTTTGTTTTCTAAAATGCTAAACAATTCTATACAATAATACATTTTGTTTAAGTCTTTGGCACTCTTTCTTCTTCGGTCTCATTTGACATGTCGGAGGGTTCAGATCAGTAAACCTAAATCTGAGATGAACCACGCAGTGGTTTCCAGATCAGGCAGTTCTCAGTATGGTTTTTGTTCTATAGGAAAGTTTTGAGCCAGAGTCCTGTTCGAGCCTCTCGATATAGTATGCAGCTTAGAAGGACATGGTCAGCATTCTATGACACAATATTCCACTCATAAAATGAATTCAGTTCATGTTTCACCATTTAATTGTCTCGAATCCAGGTGAAGACTGGGATTTTTAATTTCGGGATCTTCAGGCGCCTGTGAGTCCACATAGCTCTAATGAGTACCTGACATAAGTTGGGGAAAAGTAAAGGCGGTTGGTCGTTGTGCTAGCGACATAACACCATCGTTAACCGTAGGCCAGAGAACCAGATGACCTTTACATCATCTGCCCTATAGACCACAAGGTCTGACAGAGGAACTTTACTTTTTTTTTTTTTCAACATGAAAAAAGAAAGGTTATTTTATCATTTATCTTTTTTTTTTTTTAAACTGTAGACTTTCAATAGAGAAAATCAAAACATTTCTGCACAGTTATAGTTGTAAACAAGTTGTTTGTATTCCACTTCCTTTTTAGCCTATTCGAACTGTTGGGGGTGTCCACATTAAGCCTCATGGGATTTAAGTAAACAGCTTTGATTAACGAGAGAGGATAAGAGACGCTGGCACATGTTATATATATAAAGAAAAACACCACGTCTTAGAGGCAACTCCAATATTTCTGTTATTTCCCATCCACAAACTTTGAGACGGGTCACGGGTAAGAGCAGAAAGCTGCATCTAAAAAGAACTGACAAATTGCACGCATATATTTTATTTAATTTTGATTTTTTCTTTTTTTACAAAATTTTAAAATTGATATGATGTAAAGATAGGGGTAGTGGCTGGAGAACTATTTAGTAGGACTCAGTCGAAATAAAGCTATACATTAATAAAAGGACATGTGTCCAACATAATGACAGAGGATGACCGCATGGTAGTGCAATATAAGTTTTGAACAGCGGTCTCCATGGGCCTGGGTTCAAACACTGCCCGCAGGACGTCGAGGGATGTTAGGTCTAGGATGTAACAATCTTCAATTCGTCCGAAACATGAAAAACAATTTTAAAAAATATGTTTAGTGTTCCAATGTTGGCTAATTAGGCAATTAGCTGTCAATTTTATTAAGATCTCGGACTATAAGATTTGGGCAAGACGGTTATTGTAAGATGTGATTCCTGATGAAGCGCGAGTCTCTTTTTCTCGTGGTATGGCTTTCGTTTTTTTATCGATCCCATGTCCCCCCCCCCCCGCCATCATGATTTGAACATTTTACCATCACAAAGAAGATATAAGACAAGACACGAGAGCTCTTTTGTTCCTTGGCAATTAAATCGTTGCATAAAATGTAACCTAGGCTGTTGTAAATTTTACATGTAACTTTTTAAAAAAAAAAAGGATAAGAACTTATATTTTGTGTGCTATTGTACAAATAGTTTGTTCTAACTATATATATATATTTTTTTTTTTAGTAATGCACAATTGTAAAACAAAGTTCCTCACGAATAATAAAGATTATTATTCTTTATATTTGTATAATTATTATTACTTTTGTAGTACCTTGTCTCTTCTGGCACCTTTCTTATCTCGATCAAGGGAGCTGGTATAAATATCATCAACTATCATAATATCGAAAGATTTTTACAGCACAATATTTTGTTTATACCTGTAAGAGCATAAGACAGGACACCCATCCGCCCTCTCCCTTTTCTACTAACCCAAACATAGAATAAAAGTAATTCAAAAATATATTCGGGCCCCAGGATGAGTGAGTTATTGATTACATCAGAGTCAGAAGATCAAATAGACAAAGTTACTGGGCAGCTGTCCTCAATAACTCGTACTTGACACGTACGCCAAGTTTCAGTAGCACATCAGGGGAGACGACTGTAAGTAATAAGTAACATCCAGTCGTGTAATATCAATAGATAATTGCCAAAACCTATATGAGCACCGAAAATTCTAATCACTTTTGATGCAATTGCAGAATTTAATCAAACAAAGGGCAACCATCTTTGGTAACAAATCTATGATAGCTTAAAAAAAAAAAAAAAAAGGTGTACTGCCAACGGTACAAAATTATATATGAAAAATACACATTTTAAGTGTCATTGAAGACTAAATCAGTCAGGAAGAAAAACGTATGACTCTTTAAAGCAAACAGGTAAGATCGTGGCCGAATTTAATTATGTGGAGACCCCTAAAGTTTTTCGAAAGCTTTAATAAAGATCCACTTATGAATGATTATATGCAAAAGTATATTATATATATAGCTCCTCCTCCGTGGTCGAAGATGAGCACATTTCTCAGTCCCTGTGGACTCGCTTTAAAAAGCCGGCCGCATACGTAGCATGGGTGGGTTTGGTCAGTTGCAGATAGGTCCGCTTCTTCTCTCAGCTTTTTGTTGGTTCGGCGCTCTTTCACACTGGACACTCTTCTTGCTTCGAGACTCCGAGACTCACAGCTTCACGCCATGAGTAGCGATCTAGAGCTAGTGCTTCCAAGCCGTGAATGTCGATATCGCATTCCTTGAAGGAGTTCTTGAGGGTGTCCTTGTAGCACTTGTGTTGACCTCCATGGAAGCGCTTTCATGCACACAACTCCGCGTACATAAGTCGTTTGGGAAGGCGATTGTCTGCCGTGAGGACTACATGTTCCGCCTATCGAAGTTGGGACCCCCTTACTATCGCATTGATACTGTTCATTTTCTGTGTCTGGTATGTGGTCGGACAAACGCACCACATTCTCATCTAAAAGCATATTATATCTTAAAAGAAAGCGATAAGGCTCTTGTAAATTTAATCTCACTTTCTTTTTAAACAAATATTTAATATTCATATTTTAGTTTTAAAAAGTGGTTTTTTTTTTTTGTAGACGCACTCTCGTAAATTCAGGGCTATATTTACTTATTTCGAGCACGCGACAAGTGGACACTTCTTAATCACGACATTTTTTTTCAGCCTTAAGAAAATGAAAAATAAATTTTTGAAAAATTTTTTAAAACTTTCTGCCTCGTCGAAATTCGGATATATTTTATTATCTCTTTTGTGGAGACCCCCCTTTTTGTGGAATTCCAGGGGCTGTATCCCCGACTTCCCTTCCTTAAAACCGGCCCTGCTTTTAGGCAACACAAGCCATAGCTTAGGGCTCCCAAAAATATTTTGCATTGACATCTGGGCTTATAAAAATCCCAAAAATATTTTGCATTGACATGTAATATCTGGACTTATAAGAATCCCCAATAGGGCCCCATATCTTAAATAGCTTAGGACCTTTCATAGTGTAAATGCGGAACTGCGTATACTTGAATCTACACATGGTTACATGTAATGGTCTCTTCTTTTGTTGTTGATAACACCCAGTCATTTATAATATATTCCATTTTAATTTGTAAGTACTAATGTGTGTTGTGCATATAGTTGCTTCTGTACTTTTTCACCTTTGTGCTCTAGTTGTCTTCCCATGTATTGAAAATACCAACGGTGTCTGGGGTGAGCATTCTAATTCTTGAGATAAACATTTCATTTCGGTGTTTATTGACATGCATTCATTAGTTTCGCTAATGCCAAAAAAAAACAAAAAAAAAACAACGTAGATCTATAGTGTAGCCTTCAAGTTTTAGTTTAACAAAAGGCGAAATACCATTTTATTTGTATTTGATTTGTTCCACGATTTTTAATTTAATTTTTAAAATGTTAAATTTAATTAATCGTTTTGTTCGATTTTTTAAAATTATTTAATATTATATGGTGATTCTATTAGTTTAAAGTTTTTTTTTTTTAATATTCCCATCTAAATAGCAATGCGTAGTCTTATAGTAATTACTTAACTTAAGAGAAGGGTCACGAAGGTCATGGTCAAGCTCTTACCTGACATAAAAATAATTCCCCCGGCAAGGCTGACAATCATTATGGCCAGCACCAACCAGACGATCATCTTCCCGGCGTCCATCTTGTAGCTGTCCCGCCTCTTCCCGGTGATCAGGTCAGTCAAGCTGGTGTCACGGCCGTACGGGTGGCTGTTGTCCTCATCGATGTCCACGATTGCTCCTTGCCTCATGATTTGACCTGAGACGCACAGACAAAGCAACAGGATTAATGGTGCAACATTTCGTTTCGATAGCCATTGTGTATTAAGCAGTTCCTTTGTTTTGTAAAATGTTTGACATGCTTCGGGTGTTCCTTCAGAGTTGAAGAGAATCAACTTCCTAGTCAAAACCTCCCGCAGGACGACGGTGGATGGCAGCGGGCAGGGTATGAAACCAGAACCATTGACACGTCCGAAGGACAGTCCGGCGCGCATACCGATCGACCAGACAGCCACCTTCGTTAAAGGGATATTCCGATGGTTTTGACAATTTCTTCATATAATTTGTGTTTTGATTTACCGAAAATGAATATATTATTCTTTTCTTTTCTGAAAGCGAAAAAAATATAATTTAAAAAATCAAGTATGCAAGCAGTTTTTTCATAAAAAATACACCATATTTACAACTATGCACTATTACTAGTAAAAAAAAACCCACTAGAGCAGTGGTTCCCAAACTTTTTTGTCTCGTAGACCCCTTTACCATGTTTTCTGAGCTACGGTAGACCCCCCCCCCCGATTAACTTTTATTGCATTTTATTCAAATTTACCTATTCCATTTTTTAAAAACTTATTTCTAACTAAAGTGAGTCGAAGTATGAACAAGCTATTGCAAGCTACATTCAAAGAGAGCTCTACCTTTTTTATGGATAAAAATTTAAATTTAAATCAATAAAATAACAATATACCGGTATGTAAGGATATAATATTTTTTTGCCGGTTCATCATCAATTTTTACGGATATTATGTTTCATATAGGTATTTATTGTTCACTGAAGTAGTCCTTAAACATTATATAATAATTAATTTATTAATTAGCCTTAAGTATCACATGTTTTGACATATGTTGACGTTTTCGCAAAGAGCAGTTTCTCGTGTATTTCTTGATATATCACGTCTGGCTCAAATTTTGGGTCCGTGGAACTTTTTTCACTAACAGGAGAAGGGGCGAAGGCTAGTAACAGTCGACTAAACCAGTAACTTCAAGCATGAAGTGCTCAGTAGCCTTCGCTTGCAGCCTAACTTCAGATGGAAAACTGAATTCAAACCTCAGCTGCCTTGCAGCTGTACCCAAACATGGAAAAGGTTTCGTGGGTCAACCCTGAGGAAAAAATAAGGAGCCGGCGTTTCTTAGGCAGTTTACAGCACACAGTGCTACACCCTGTGAGAGCCTGTTATGCCGTTGATACCAAACTGTAAATGTCGTTTGCAAAGAAATACATAAGAAGCTTTTGAACTGTATTGTTGCTTAAATCATAATATCAGAAGTAGGGTTGCGTAAAACTGTTTTTTAAGCTACTTCCACGACTGGTAAAACCTATGTTTTATCTGTAGTGTTATTCTGTTTTTTGGTTATAAGTAAAAGAGAGGGTTAGGGTTAGCTCACAAACCATCATCTTGTTTAAATGATGTTGAAGAGAAATGGTGTGGGTCTATTTTGAAGTTTATGTTTGAAAATTCGAACGTTTTTCAAATATGCATCTTTTTATCAGGGTGGCATCGTCTCAAATGATATTCTACTGTAATTAGTTTCATGTCGTTGTAATTAGTTTCATGTCGTCATAAAAGACACATTAACAACCGCTTGTTTGACAAGGGTGGAATGAGTCCCA
The DNA here is from genome assembly GCA_036873155.1 of Biomphalaria sudanica. Classification (NCBI taxonomy): domain Eukaryota; kingdom Metazoa; phylum Mollusca; class Gastropoda; family Planorbidae; genus Biomphalaria; species Biomphalaria sudanica. The sequence goes on along the minus strand of JAZGLO010000177.1, from coordinate 238,175 downwards.
TTTTTAAATTAATCAACGCTGTACAATCTACATTTCTTTTTGTTAAACATTAGTTACATGTAGACAAAATTAAGCTATTGAAATTAAATACAACAGTTTTTTGCTTCATTAGCAGGATAAATATTTAAAGGATTACCTCAGGAACAAATCTGAGGGGCTAAATGAAATAATTACATTAATGGGATCTGAAAATTAAAGTCACGACCTGCTTAATGAAATCCATGATCATAGACCCCCGTGGACATCTCATAGACCCCCAGTTTAGTTTTTCCCTTTCGTAGACCCCTGGGGGTCTATATAGACCACTTTGGGAATCACTGCACTAGAGGCTATTTAGTAAGGGAGATGATCATTTACCACATTTTTAACACATTTATGCAAACGGTTTTTGATTGTTTGTCAAAAAAAATTCTTTTTACATTTGTATTGTTAAGTTTAGTAAGTTCTGTCTTACTAACTACTACATTTACAAAATAAATGTTTACTTTTTTTAATGAGAAAAAAAATCTATTTAGTATGCGTATAAGAGGAGCATAATTTAAAACAACAATTAATAAGTAGTTTTTTTATTTTATCGCGTGAAAGGCAGGACATGTATGGAGCCACAGTACAGTTAACTAAAGGAATTTATGTTTTTTACGAATTTTTTTTTTCTAGAGGCTTTGAATAAGAGGTTAACCCTTTACAAAACAATTAAATAATCATTATAAGATATCAGTTAGGCCACGCTCATTGATACTCCACATTCACTTTCCCCTATCCCTTGGTCTGCTGAACCGTTGGGCCACCACACAAGATCTGCCAACCTTCCTTCTCCATTCTTCTGCCATTTGCCTTTGATAGAATTTCATTCTGATAATCTTTCTGAAAATATGAAAACCTGCCTGGGTGGACCACTTTGGGGGCCGATTTTGAGTTTCCACACAAACTGTCTTTGTAACCTTGTTGTAAATTGGATATCTTTTCGGCTTTGGAGAGATACGAAGAGGTTGTCTATATTTAGCTTAAAAATTTTTATCCATTGAATAAGAATGATCTTAAAGATGAATGAATGTGCAGTATAAAAGTAAATGTAGCTGTTTAAATATTTAAATGAAAAAATGTAGTTATAATTTTGGTAAAATTTAAAATGGTTAAAATTTAAAAGTAAAAAAAAAAAGTATAAACTAAGTGCATGTACTCACTAACGACATCCGCTAAACTGGGTCGTTTGCTGGGCTCCGTTATTATCTCCCCTTCAAAGGCGTCGTTATAGTAACTGAATGTGTTCTGTAGAAGTACAGGAAATAGATTAGAGTTCTTTTGTATCAGAAGGGAAAGCAAAACGTTTTGAAGTAGCGTCTAATTTGGAAGCTTGTCACTCAAGATACTCCTACAACTGTCGTTACTTCTCTCTCTCTCTCTGCATCCTCTCTCTTCATGTCTCTCTTTCTCTCTCTTCGTTCTCCCTTCTCTCTCTCTCTCTCTCTATCTCTATCATCATTCTAGGTCATACCAAAGGGCTCTTAGTGCTCATTAGCGCAGGAAAATTGGGCGTAACAGTTCGACTGTTTCATTTGATTTTAAAAGCTTATTAGGCTTTGAAGGATTTCAGAGCGCAACATTTAAGAGCTTGTCACGTGATCAATGCTGTAGCTCCTCCACTTCGTCCTATTCCTGCGTATCCCAAACCTCAAAGTGAAGCTTATTAAAGACATTCGCCCCACAGTTTGAGAAACGCTGTTCAGTTCTATGAATGGTATCTTACCTTAATGTGGGTTTTGTTAAAAGACACAGATCTGGAGGTCGGTAACTCTAGGTTAGGTAACTCTAGCTTGACAGTTCCGTTGACATCTGGCAGCCGTTCCGTGAAACTGTCTTTGCTGGATGAGAGAGCCGGCACGCTGGTGGACTTGAGAATGCCTTTCAACTTCCGGTCTGTGTTCGGGGAGTCTGAGAGAGCGATGACGTCCTGCAGACTGACCTGCTGAGCAGCACCAGAGTTGAGGTAAACACAGATATGGACAAAAAACAACAACAACACAGAGAGAGAGAGAGAGAGAGAGAGATAGAGAGAGCGAGAGAAAAATTCTATCTTGGCTAAACTAAAAAAATCGAATCCTTGTTGACTACAGTCATCGATATTAGCGTTTACCCAATAAAAAGTACTTCCGAAACTACTTATATCAAAGCTAACTCATGACCTCCTATGGCAGCGGTTCTCAACCTTTTAGGCTCGGCGACCTCTTTTTACCCCCCCCCCCCAACTCTGCTGCGATTCCCCCCCCCCCGCAAACACACACAGCAATAGATGAATAGACAAAATAATCCATTTTTTTTATGGTCTTATGCGACCCCTGGCAAATCGTCAATCGACCCCAAAAGGGGTCGCGACGCACAGGTTGAGAACCCCTGTGACCTATGGCAATGCTATTGGTGATTTATTGCCTGACATAATTGTAATTAACATTATTTTCAGTTCAAGAGAGTGACGAAGGAGACCGGAGGGACGCTCTTCAGTGCAACAATTGGGGAAACAATGAAAAAGCGTTTTCGTTAATTAACATTCATTAAGGCTTAAGTTTAGGAAACTAACTTATCTTTTTACTCTTCTATGTAAATTAGATTTAATTTCTATGTATTACAATAAAGCATCTCTAAAAAATGTAGCCTTTGTATCAATTAAAGTGCGGACATGAAATCATTAAAGCAGGACACTTTTTTTGAGGTCTGTAAGAATTCTACCAGAGACTTCATACAATTTGTGGTATATGAGACTGTTGCATCGCTTGAAAGATGAGTCAATTGTCCTGGGCTTGAATTCCAGTTGAAACAGCTTTTAAATATTTGCATAATTTACCAAATTTATCAGTTATATTCATTGCAATGATTGGTCGCACTATATGCTTGTATAGGAGCCTTACGGTTGATACAAACAAAAGTTAAACAAAATGTATAGAGGTAAATGAACAAAGTTATATGCAGCTGTAGAAGTATTTCAATTAATTAAGTTATACAGCAATTGTAGATACCGTATGCTGACCTACGCATGTATTGAAAATAACATCGAAGGATTTGTATTAGACACGTGACTTGTTCTGATTTCTGACACTTTATAAATTATCTTGAAAACCGCATTAACGATCTTCTCTCCCTTTAATTCTATTTATTGTTTTTTCCCCTTATCTCATTCATTTATCTGGGTTCTCTCCCTCTTTTCTCTCTCTTCTCTCCCTTTACTATCCGACATTGAAATGAAACAAAAAAAAAATGTAAATAAACAAACAAAAAAAAAATGTAAATTGTGTCTTTACGTTTCTGAATGTAAGCTTTCGTCTGATTGGTTTCTCTGGCGGAACCTTGTCCGTAACAGTTTTGTCTGTGTCCTCGCGAGTGTCAGAGTCGATGTGGATTTCTGTGTCTGAGTCTTCTAGTGAATTCTGGGATGAAAGCTGAATAGATACAAGGGAAAAAAAAACATCTGATAAAAACTAATATGTTCATAGGGAATGGAGAGAGAGGGAGATAGAAAGAGAGGGAAAGAGTGAAAGAGAGAGAGAGAGGGAGGGAGAGAGGGAGAGACAGAGGGAGATAGACATAGAGGGAAAGAGTGAAAGAGCGAGAGGGAAAGAGAGAGAGAGAGAGAGAAAGAGTGAGAGAGATAGGAGAGAGAGAGGAAGAGAGAGAAAGATATAATCAGGTAAAGAAAGACAGAGAGTGAAAGAAAGACAGAGAGTGAGAGAGAAAAAGAGAGAGGGAGAGAAAGAGAGATAGTGGAGAGAGAGGTAGAGAGAGAAAGAGAGACAGATAGAGAGTGAGAGAAAAAGAGAGGGAGAGAAAGTGAGAGAGAAAGACAGAGAGAAAGAGTGAGCTAGGGAGAAAGAATGAAAGAGAGAGAGAAAAACAAAACAAAATGTAGGCCAAAATTACAATTATGGTCTAGACTAAAAGTTGTCATAAAATTAGTAACTAAAAACGCTTTTCAACTATTAAAAGTAAGGCTCGTCTTCGAGTCTGAAGATCAAGGAGAAGTGCAGTATGTCACGTGATCTGCAGCCCTTCCTCTGACCTACATACTTTGCAACTACCAATACAGACAAAATCGTTGTCTGCAGATGATTTGAGTTCTCTTTTCGCCGGCTACTAAGCAGTTCGAAAGGTACACGTTATTTCTCCGTTTGTTTTACTAATGATTCAATTTGAGATGCGGTGCGACATAATATGCCAGTGGATTAAAACTATAAATAAACAGCATACATTATATAAATATTTTGACTACTTTATTTCAGAAAGGGAGGGCCACGCTCCCCGAAACTATAACAATGCTCGTAGAAAATATGCTATTAAAAATGAAATATTTCTTACTAGGAGAATGCTCCGATGGCTTGGTCCGTATAAGATAAGACCTCGAATATATGTTACAGCAGGGTCTGCTTAGCATTGAGTGATTGCCTGCTGCACTTTTGCCTAATCCTCGGAATCAACAATGCGTTGTTATTGTTTTGATCTAATTAGTTAATGTAATTATCTTTTTTTGCTAAAATTTAAAATCACTGACACATGTTGAGGAGGATAACAACAACTCTAAAATAAAAAGGGAAGTAACGCTCTGTAACATATCACGTTGTTTGGGTTATTATCTCCCTTACACTACGATTACAGGAAAAGATTTTTAAAAAATGCAACTGAGCTCTTCAGACTACAACCGGATGTTGTAATTGGGTTCATTGCAAGAGTGAACGGTAAACAAAAAGCCATGACGTCATCCATAGAGACCTCTTGAAGACATGAGAAATCACCGAGGAGACGACGGTTCAAGGACATCAAGTGAAACCCAGACTGAGACAAACACTTTTTTTTTTCCCCTTTTAACAAGCGGCCATTTTTTTCCCCTTAGCTTAGCTTCATATACGTACTTGTTTCTTTGCTTATTCTTGATTCCACACCAGCGGTTCTAAACCTTTTAAGCTCGACGACACCCCCCCCCCTTTTTCCAATCTCACTCTTTGGCGACCCCCATCCACACAGCAATAGAAGAATAAACAAAAACAATCCATATTTTCGATGGTCTTAGGCGACCCCTGGCAAATCGTCGCGACCCACAGGTTGAGAACCCCTGTTCCACACTCTCTGTTTTAATATGTTTTTTTTTAGAGAGAGAGAGAGAGAAACTCCATGTGACTTAATTATAGCCAACATCTTTTGTGTACTTCCTAACTGAGATAAGGAAAAGGTAGAGAATCAGACTGACAAGACTGACAGATGTGGTGGTATAAGTTGAATTAGTCCCCCCCCCCCCCCTTTGAGGACTCTTGAGCCCCCGAGTCAAACATTTTATTTGTATGCATTGAAAACAAACGATGGCGTAAACATTCACCAAGACACCTCCTCCTCCTCCATAGCGCATTTAGAAAGTAATAGGATCATAGCGCATTTAGAAAGTGATAGGATCATAGCGCATTCAGAAAGTGATAGGATCGTAGCGCATTAAGAAAGTGATAGGATCATAGCGCATTCAGAAAGTGATAGGATCATAGCGCATTTAGAAAGTGATAGGATCATAGCGCATTAAGAAAGTGATAGGATCATAACGCATTTAGAAAGTGATAGGATCATAGCGCATTAAGAAAGTGATAGGATCATAGCGCATTAAGAAAGTGATAGGATCATAGCGCATTTAGAAAGTGATAGGATCATAGCGCATTAAGAAAGTGATAGGATCATAGCGCATTTAGAAAGTGATAGGATCATAGCGCATTCAGAAAGTGATAGGATCGTAGCGCATTAAGAAAGTGATAGGATCATAGCGCATTAAGAAAGTGATAGGATCATAGCGCATTCAGAAAGTGATAGGATCATAGCGCATTAAGAAAGTGATAGGATCATAGCGCATTTAGAACGTGATAGGATCATAGCGCATTCAGAAAGTGATAGCATCATAGCGCATTTAGAAAGTGATAGGATCATAGCGTATTTAGAAAGTGATAGGATCATAGCGCATTTAGAAAGTGATAGGATCATAGCGCATTCAGAAAGTGATAGGATCATAGCGCATTTAGAAAGTGATAGGATCATAGCGCATTCAGAAAGTGATAGGATCATAGCGCATTTAGAAAGTGATAGGATCATAGCGCATTCAGAAAGTGATAGGATCATAGCGCATTCAGAAAGTGATAGGATCATAGCGCATTAAGAAAGTGATAGGATCATAGCGCATTTAGAAAGTGATAGGATCATAGCGCATTCAGAAAGTGATAGGATCATAGCGCATTTAGAAAGTGATAGGATCATAGCGCATTCAGAAAGTGATAGGATCGTAGCGCATTAAGAAAGTGATAGGATCGTAGCGCATTCAGAAAGTGATAGGATCATAGCGCATTTAGAAAGTGATAGGATCATAGCGCATTCAGAAAGTGATAGGATCATAGCGCATTCAGAAAGTGATAGGATCATAGCGCATTTAGAAAGTGATAGGATCATAGCGCATTAAGAAAGTGATAGGATCATAGCGCATTCAGAAAGTGATAGGATCATAGCGCATTTAGAAAGTGATAGGATCATAGCGCATTCAGAAAGTGATAGGATCATAGCGCATTCAGAAAGTGATAGGATCATAGCGCATTTAGAAAGTGATAGGATCATAGCGCATTTAGAAAGTGATAGGATCATAGCGCATTCAGAAAGTGATAGGATCATAGCGCATTTAGAAAGTGATAGGATCATAGCGCATTAAGAAAGTGATAGAATCATAGCGCATTTAGAAAGTGATAGGATCATAGCGCATTTAGAAAGTGATAGAATCATAGCGCATTAAGAAAGCTACAAGCTAAACAAAAACAATTTATTTAATCGCACAGATTTATGATGTCTAGGCCAATCATATCTTATCTTTATATCTTATTACAATACAGACGTTACTTCAAAAAAAAGAAGATGATTACGTCCTACGCGGCATGCATATTAACCAATGACCTAAATTCTGCCAAATCACGGGTTTTCCTGGCTAGCTCAGGCAACCCATTCCATGCTCAATTAGCACTAGTGAAGAAGGAGCATTTGTACATTTGTTCAGTGTTTTATGTATAATTGTTACTTTACTTTTGAGTCTTCTATCCCTAACCCTAACCCTAACTCTAGAGAAGTCATCAAATCATCATATTAATGAAGTCATCAAACCATCACATTAACGAAGTCATCAAATCTTCACATTAACGAAGTCGTCAAATCATCACATTAATGAAGTCATCAAATCATCACATTAACAAAGTCATCAGGTTATCACATTAACGAAGGCATCAAATCATCACATCAATAAAGTCATCAAATCATCACATTAACGAAGTCATCAAATCTTCACATTAACGAAGTCATCAAATCATCACATTAACGAAGTCATCAAATCATCCCATCAATGAAGTCATCAAATCATCACTTCAATGAAATCATCAAATCATCACATTTACGAAGTCATCAAATCATTACATTAACGAAGTCATCAAATCATCACATTAACGAAGCCGTCAAATCATCACATTAACGAAGTCATCAAATCATCCCATCAATGAAGTCATCAAATCATCACTTCAATGAAATCATCAAATCATCACATTAACGAAGTCATCAAATCATTACATTAACGAAGTCATCAAATCATCACATTAACGAAGTCATCAAATCATCACATTAACGAAGTCATCAAATCATCACATTAACGAAGTCATCAAATCATCACATTAACGAAGTCTTCAAATCACATTACGTGAAAAACCTTTAGGGAGTCATCCTCGAGGGAAAATCAAGATTGAAGCCATTAAGGCACTGGGACTATTCCCCATGGCATTAGATTACTGCAACACCAAGATTCGCCGAGGGCCTTCCGACTTTTCCTGTTTGTTAATCAAAAGTAGATCTGTCAGACGAAAATCTACTTTTGATTATTTTAGTAGTTAGGAGTGCTTAGTTAACGTATCATTTTGCGACTATTGTCAAACTATTTAGTATCATTCTTAGCTTCGCATTTTACAAAACATGTACAATCCTGCAAGACAATTTGTACACCACAACTGTCGGTAGGATTCTTTATCTTTGCCTTCATGAGAAGTGCAATAATGATGAAGGGAACTGTCGAATGTCGGCCAACTAAATCTCTGCGTTCATAAAAAAGCTCCTCTCTTTAAAGCCGTCAAAAGTCGTCTGTTTACATTTCGCTATTCTTCCTAAAATCCTAGTTTTAATTTTACAAGTCACGTGACTGTCTCTAAGTCAAAACTTTCCCTTTCTATGAAACAAAAATAACTGATTCCTAATCGTGCCCTTAAACTAATCAAACTTTCTAGCTGTGGGTACTCAAAGCTACAGACTTAACGAAAATCTCACAATCTATAATAATAGGGGTGGAGTGGGGAATGGTAGAGTTCGTGAACAAAAACATGAACATAGTGAACGTTTTTGTTCTGTCAGGCTCAGATGGCGAGCAAGAAGTAGGGAGATAGGGAGACGTGGAAACAGCCGCATCACAAACACACTCTCGCGTGCGTCGCATCGTAAGTCGCAATCAGTCACATTCCAACGTTGCTTGAGTTCAATACTGAGAGCTACAGCTGCCAGGTGTGTGTGTGTGTGTGTGTGTGTTTGTGTGAGAGCGTGAGTGAAGGAGTGAGCCTGCTAGGTGTGGTCACACCATATTGTCATCACAGTAATCAGGGCCTGACTCTAGTCTCATCAACGCCGTGTAAGCCTACGTAATTGTAATGTGAGGTTGCCGTTGAGCCTGCGCGTTCATTGGAGCTCAGCATGATTGTTAACAAGAAAAACATAAAAAATACCCTTTGTTGAAAAACACACAAACAAAGCTTTTATTAAGTGTATTTTGGATCAGTTATGTTATTAGGAAAATACAGTAACTCACCATGCCAGACTTTTAAATAGTGAACCACGGTGCAGGAATTAAGCATGCTATTGCAGTGCCACCAAACCCTACAATCTGATGCCCTACAATCTAATACTCTACAATCTAATACCCTACAATCTGAAACCCTACAATCTAATACCCTACAATCTGATACCCTACAATCTTATACCCTACAATTTGATACCCTACAATCTAATACCCTACAATCTAATACCCTACAATCTGATACCCTACAATCTAATACCCTACAATCTAATACTCAACAATCTAATGTGTATCTCAGATAGTATTAATAATAAACAAGTTACAAGGCGTCAATTACAGACCTATATATACTATATCTAGACTGGACATGGAGATCTTTTAACATTACAAAAAATGTCGTGAATTTTTTTTTTTTAAAGTTGAAACAAGACGTTGTTTTGTAAAGTAGTTATATAAAGTAAAGTTTTCTTTTTCAACCCTAACCTATGTAACATATAATTTAATGATTAGATCCTAGACTTATATAACTATTTTTAGATCTAGATCTAATAATTGAGCATCGAAAAAATAGCAATTTCGTCTCATAATTATTAGTTTGCAATTTTTAGATAGCCTACATAATCTAGAAAGATCTAGGTAATAAATATATTTAAATGTACATAAGATGACTAAAATCAATAGACATGAATTATTTTGATTCATATCATATATATATATATATATATAGGTCTGTGGCGTAAAAGTTTAAAATAAAATACTAATTGTTTATACACAAGTATAGTACATATACACTAAATATTTACCTTTTCTTCTATCGACAGATTCGATTCCTCTTTTTCAAGTATCCGTTTCTTGCTCTGATTGCTTATTAAAGTCCTTATAATGTTACTCACTGTGAACTCTGCTAAGGTATCGTGCGAGGCAGAGATCGGTATCGAATCTATCGATATGCCCCTCTGAAGGGAGTGGAACAAATGTCTCCTGCTTGCTAGCGCCGTTTCCGTCTCCTCCTCCTCTAGAGAAGAAGCGCTCCTAAGCCTGGGTTTAATTTGACCTAGATTAGAGTCGGGAAGAGTTACTTTTTCTTCCAAGTTCTCACAGAAATTTGCACGGGAAAGAAACTCGTCATTTCCGCCGTCGAAATCCAGGACACAGGAAGAGTTCAGATTTGTTGCGGCCGAGCGATCGAGCCGAGCAAGGTCAGGGGTTGGTGTGTGTTGGCCTGCGTCCGATTTGTCCACTTCCCCACAGGTCAATCGTGGGAGCTCAGAATCGTTTTCGCCTGTCTGCCCGGGAGGCGTCAGTGAGGGTTGCAAGCGATCTGGCAGAGAGATTACCCGATAATTCGAAGTGTCGTTTGTGACGGATTGCGGAAGCGGGGAAGCGGGCGAGTCGCCTCCAGGGGAACGACCCTGTGAGTGATCGTGACCGATCGAGCGCGTGAGATGATGATCTGCTGCGAGTTCTGATTCCGCGTGCTCTAGTATTGTATCTTCAACAGCTTTCTCGGCGGAATGAGTGTTGTAGGTCACTTCCGTCGGGCTACCAATCCCCGAGTCTGTGCTAATACTCTGTGGAATGTCTTTTTCAGTTGATGCCATCTTTCTCGAAGTGGAATTTAAAATGATCGGGTTATCCATTTTCTCAACTTTTTCCCCTTGACCCTCTCTCGGTCGCCTTCGATTACGCCTCTTCTCTCCGTCTGATTGAGCAGCAACACTCTGTGTTGAGACCATCTTGTTTAACCGCTTCCGGTCTGTTTGTTCAGTCAAAATATCAGGGTCAGTGCCCGTTTTTGCAAGGTCGTCTGGGGTTATTTTTCTATTCATGGGAATTCCCGATGAATAGCCCAACCCCTTCCCCGCCATCGTTAAGTCAATGTCGTCAGCAGACGTTCTCTTGCTGTACGAGTTTCCAGTGATTTCTTTGACATCCATTCTTGTTGAAACATACTTTGACGTTCCACTTCTGCGGTCGGTCTCGTTCGAATGTTGCGAGTTTTCAGAAATCTGCTTCGTTCTACGAGTTTTGCTGCGGTGAACGAGTTCCAGGACAGCGTTGGCGAAACGTGATTTTTTTCTCAAGGTTGAGCGCTGCGGTGAGCTTCCGGTGGAAACACGACGCTCCGGCTTTCGAAGACATTCGTTCAAGTCCTCACTTTTGACGGAGGATAAAAACCGCGTGACGATTCTCGACTTCCCGACGTCCTGTACTTCGCTCTCAAAGTTCACAACGCTTACAGAGTCGTGCTTAGACCTGCAGTCTGAACGATCTGGGTTTTGTTTAATTGATCCTTCTCTGTTGACATCATGCACGTATCGATCTAGTTGTGTTCCCTCGGCAGACGTCAGCCTCCCTACCTGCTTTGATTCCATCTCAATCGGACTGTTTTTAACTATCTCTAATTCTGTGCTTTATGCCATTGTTCCTTCATTGTGTTCACTTAATTGTTTCTTTTCATTACTCTATCAAATCAATGAATATGTTCTGTTCTTTTTTTTTCCCTTTCATTAAAATCTTTTCAAACAATAATAACTTAACGGTTTAATTTCAGTCTTTGCAAGCGTTATTAAAAAAGAAATAAAAAAGTAAAGTTCCCCCTTTCAGACCTTGTGGTCTATAGGGCAGATGATGTAAAGGTCATCTGTTTCTGTCGCCTAAGGTAAACGAGGGTGTCATGTGGCCAGCACAACGACCAACCGCCTTTACTTTTCCCCAACTAATGTCAGATACCCATTAGAGCTGGGTGGACTCAGAGGCGCCCGAAGATCCCGAAATTAAAAATTAACAACCAATGGATAAATTAGGAAAAAAAATTGCAGTTTGTAGTTTTCATTAAAACTTTTCTGTTCTAAACACAGCCAAGGACACTATATACGCTGTATCGAAATATCGCTGTTGCTACATTAGCGCTACAAACGAAAGAGTTCCGAATAATTTGCAGTGCTAGAAGGTGCGCCAAATTTAGTATACCTTCTAAATCACATTTTTTTCTGTACACCTGGTACACCAAATGGCTAGTTATAGTTTTTTTTTTTCTGTATATGAAAATTCTAGTATAAAAATGATGGTCTGTGCATTTCGTATATTATGTCTTAGACTATGATATCTCTTTATTTCAAATCACTAGTGATATAGGCTGTGGTAAAATACGATTCCAACACGTCACATCCCCAAACCACATCCTCGGAAATTAATCAATGAAATTGTCGCAGGCGTGTGATGGCGCCATTATTTATTCTTCAAAGCCGGTTCCCCGGACACTTTGCCGGCCTGTGTGTCTCTATTAGCTGTTGGTGCGTCCAGGGTGGAGGGCTGTTACGTCTTGTTTTATGTCCCATTTTTTCATGAGCAGCATTTTTATCTTCCAGGGAAATAGAAACAGACCGGCCGCTGGAGAGAACATCAAAGGTCAACTGCTCGCGCAATGTTGCCAACTCGTTGGACAGAAAAGTTGCTCTGATCTGAAATTTAAAAAAATAAGATCTCTGAAAAACGAAACAAAGAAAGAAATATAAAGATTCATTGTTAAATCTAAGACGTATTTCTTTTAACTTTGTACTAACGAAACCGTCTAAGAAGTGAATTCTATTTACACGTTGAATAGCACTGCTAAATGTATTGTTATAGGCCTATAGTACTTGAATAGTAGACGACAGGGCAATACACATTTCTTAAAATGAAATCATTTCTAAAAAAAAGTCATTTCTTTAAAAAGAAGTCATCTCTTTGAAAAGAAGTCATTTCTTTAAGAAAAAAAAACACTATTTCTGCATGAAGAAACTCATTCATTTAAAAATAATTATTACTTTATATTTAGCCAGGACTTAAGACTGAAAGGTAAGCTACTGAGTGTTCCACCTCTTAGGATGTAAAAATGTCAAGGGGCTTTGCGAATCTTTGTTCTTCATTTCATTATAATTGGGCTCCCATTGCCGATTTATATAGTACCCCAACATTCTGACAAAAAAATCGAAACCAATTTATTTATTGCAATCTATCAAGGGGAAGAAACTGTAAAATATATTATTTGTTAATGGAAAACGAAATTTGTGTATATTGCTCCATTCTTGCTTATTTCCCTTGCCATAATACATATTTGCTCTAAAATATCATTAGGCTAATGGTATTAGATAAATATGTATCTCACGTGCTTGGATTGAATGGCACCTGAAGACGCAAACGACACTGCCAGGTTCAAAAGTTCAACAAAGTAACAGGTTGTCAGTCTTAATGTATCTCTAGACTTAATAAATGTACCGCATTATAATACATTCAACACTTATGTTAATATTCAAATCGATTTTCATTTCTCCAGGAAGTAAAGTAAAAAAAATACTTTAAAAAACAAACACAAATTTTACATAAGGGAATTCACAGCACAATCACTGCCATATCTCTCAATACTGCATGGCATATTTCCTCTCTTTCTAGATAAAACTAAATTCATTAATAAATTACTACTAATTAGTTAACTAGTTGGTAAATAGTCATGGACAACGAATAATTGCGCAAAAAGTACAACTTGATCCGAGAACGGGAAGTGAGGAAAACAACAACAATAACAGTCTGTGGCATTTTACGTCTCGAGAGACGATCTTTTCCCTTTGCAACTTCTTGTGTGACTATAGAGGCCAATCCTTGATACACAGCTGCGATCGCAGGTTGGGCATATATAATCACCAGGCGCCGTTGCATTTTCACCCTTCTTTCTGCTTCTGTTGTGTATGGCATCTGCAATCTTTGACCCTTCCTTTATGCTCTCTCTCCATGAGGATCTGTCCAGTGCCACCTCTTCCCAGTTGCCAGTGTCGATTTTGAAGAGCTTCATGTCGCGTTTGCATACATCCGTATAACGTAAAAGTGGGCGACCAGCGGCTCTCCTGCCTTCTATCATATCGCCATACAGGATGTCCTGTGGAAGTCGACCTTCTGGCATTCTACGAACGTGGCCAAGCCAGCCAAGGCGTCTGCTGCTGATAACAGAGCGGATGTCCTGGCACCCTGCTCTTTGTAGCACTTCCTCATTGGTTATCTTATCTTGCCACCTTATTTTAAAGATCCGCCTTAGGCATCGGAGGTGGAAAACATTCATCTTTTTTTCCTGCCATGAGTAGGTTGACCATGTTTCACTTCCGTACAGCAAGGTGCTCAACACACAGGTCCGGTAGACTAGGGCTTTAGTACTGTTAGTCAGCAATATGTTGTCCCAGACTCTTTTCTGCAGCCGTGACATGGTGGCCATTGCCTTGGCTATCCTGTTGTTTATGTCTTTATCCAGTAGAGTGTTGTTGGATATGATGGAGCCAAGGAAACAAAAGTGATCAACAATTTCTAGTGGTTGGCCATTAATGCTTACTTGAGGTGCAGTGTTTGTGTTTTGAACAAGTATCTTAGTCTTGCTTTGACTGATGTTTAAGCCGAACTTCTGGCAACAACAACAACAACCTGTAAATAAATCCACCCTGACAGACAAGCAGGCAGACAGTATGAGTTGATATAAGCTTTGTGATAATAACATAAAACTGACATATTTTTTTGCAAACATTCCGCTGCTACTTTTACTTCCCCCCCCCCCTTTATATCTGCTCACTTGACAAACTCTCTCTATACGATAAATCGACACTTAAGGATAGATGACCCTCCCGCCACACTCTATTGTGTTCTCTCCCCCCCCTTCTTATTCTTTCTCTTACTAAGTAAGTTAAATTCCCCTTTTAGACCTTGCGATGATGTTAAGGGTAGTTGGTGTTCCCCATAGGTCAATCCTGGGAGCTCAGAATCGTTTTTGCCTGTCCGCCCGGGAGGCGTCAGTGAGGGTTGCAAGCGATCTGGCTGAGAGATTACCCGATAATTCGCAGTGTCGTTTGTGACCGGATTGCGGAAGCTTATCCGTTTCTTGTGGCCTGCGGTTAAAAAGCAGGATGTCATGTGGCCAGCACAACGAACTATCCCCTTACTTCCCCCCCCCCCCAGGTACCCATTAGAGTTGGCTGGACAAAGGTGCTCCCTGAAAATCCCGAGATTCAAACCCAGGACCCCCAGGTTCGGAAGTTAAGCGCTTAACCACTCAACCGACACGTTTAGAAATGTTATTACTAAAGTCTACTACATTTATTTGACCGGATATTAACTTGATTTTTGTCTATATTATAAATAAAGTACTGTTCACCAAAGGCAGGTATTCAAATTATTTCAAGTTTAATTAGTTCAGATATATCACGATTGTCAACCAGCAGTTTGGTTGCTAGGGACTTGTGGCCGGTAACAACAAATCATTTTTTTTAACAGTACAATTATTATTTCGCAATAATGGATAACAAAAAAAAAACGAAACAAAATATCTGACAAATTGATGATGAGGTTCTGACTTAATTCAATAAGGCTTACAATAATACCACAGCTACTCTGATCAGACACTTCGAGACACACTGTCTAATCCCTGGAGTCCAACTGGGGATGATATTGTTCTTTATGTCCCGGAAGACATAGAGACACTTCAGATACCTCCATCCCCCCACCTCTCATTTTTTTTCTCCTTCTGTTTTGCTTTGAACATAAAGTAAAAAAAAAAAAGAAAGGAGAGCTAATTGGAACTGGCAAGGCACTCATGCTTTCCCCATCCCAACCCAGCTGGTGGTTTTTGGACTTTAAACTCCCGGCAAGCCATGCTGACATCGAGGCTACTCGTGCACGTGTCAAGATAGCAGCGAGGAGAAAAGGGGGGGAGGGATAAGATTTGTGTAACAGAAGTTTTACTTCCATATCTACTTCCTGCGACATCAAATAATTTTAAGTCTAGAATTAGATAAACTAAACAAAAATGATACTATTTTGGTATTCAAAATGTACATTTTTTTTAACACTACTAGCTATAAAAAAAAAAAAAATCGTGAAATCTAAGACTCTTTACTATACTTATAGGATCGAATTTCTTTTACGCCAGAAGCCTTTGAACCAAAGAAATTATGATTGGTTAAAAAAACAAAACAACTCTTTCTTAAAGGTTTATTTTTCTTATTCATGCGGTAAGACAAACATATGCAAGATCTGTTCCTTGTTGAATAACTTTCAACCTGAGAACATACACCACCGCAAAAGTTCATTTTTAAGAATCGAGGAACTAAAAGGAAAAGATGGTTTGATAGAATAAAAGAGAGACCTCATCGAGCTTTACACATTATAGTACGTTTTCTAATAAACTGCCCTTCGACACCTCCTTGAGAAAACATTAAAGGGAAACTCCGATGGTTTTTACAATTTTTGATATATAATATGTTTTGATTTACAGATGATGAATATATTATTATTTTGTTTTTATTTGCAATAATAACTTAGCAATTTATATTTTTCTGACGTAATTTTCCTGCGCATCCATAACGGTCAGACTTTCACCGTTTTCTATGTGACGTCACACATGCCTAATAATTTAATCTATTGACTTGCTGCATAACGGAAAACCATTACAGTAAGGTTTACATTCTTGTAAAAGAAATAGATCTTTGTCTATACAGTTAGATCTAGGATCTTGTAATCAAAGAAACAAAATGCGTGTTAAAGGAGATTGACATGCTTGACTAACCACGGCAGTGTGTATCTTCTCGCCTGACCACTCAACACACAACAAACACTATCGCTTGGTTGTCTTGTCATGACTGACTACACGTAGTCTAGACTAGCCTTACACTGACCAGTTTGTTCAAATCAGTCAGACCTACGATCTATTTACTTCTTGGGAAAGGGAGGGGCTTAGATGAAAATATTGCTTTTTTTTTTCTTCTCAAGTTGGTTGTCCTAATGTTTTTAAATCTATCTATCTATAACTGTACCATAGCGCTTGACTAGGCCGTCACTAAGCCCAACAGTTTCTGTAAGAATGAAACGATAGGATTGGTCAAATCTTGTTTCCCTTTCAGTATTGTTTCTGTACCACACTAGCCATGGAAAGAGCTGGGAAGCCATAAAAAAAAACAACAACTAGCAAGAGACTGGTGGAGAGTGACGTGCTTTTACGAGGAACGCAAAGGAAAGATGGTAAAGATGATAGCAACATACAAAAATAATAATTAATATATAAATAATAAAATATGAATGAATAAGTCCACGGTGATAATATAGTGCAATAAACAACTGTTCCCTATCTTTCCAATTTGTCCCTTTTTGTGTATTTGATGTCTTTGTATGTTTTTTTGTGGGGTGGGTGGTCTAGAGGCTAAGTACGCTTGAACTTGGCTTGGCTTGATATGAAGGGGGCTAGAGGTTTGAAACCCGAGCAGAGTTGTGTTTACTGTTTACTGCTGACCTTCTCCCAGATACCCCCCTCCCTCCAACTGGTCCACAAATGAGATTGGACCAAAGCGCTCTGAGCATGCTATAAGCATGAAAGTAGCGCTGTATAAAAGCTATAATTTAATTTAATTCAAAAAAATAAAAGGTTAATACTTTTTACAATTACAATCTCTTGAAATGTTAGACCGATAAAAGAATCGGATTCCGCAAAGAATCGGGGTTTTCAAATAACTTTAAGATTTTTAATGGAATCGATTCTAACAATTCTGGAATCTAACATCGCTGGAAGGCCTGTGGCGATGCCGTAAAAAAGAAGGGAAGTAATTGATGCACTACTTGTCAACAAAATAAATACTTGCTTAGCAGGGCAAAGGAAAAAAAAAGATTTGGAAACATTTTTTTTTTCGTTTGTGCTGGAAGTTTTTTATTGGCTTGTGTAATCGATTTTAACATTGTTTTGGACATATAAAAGTACACCAAGATGTCCTGGTCAGATTTACTGTTGTTCCCAAAAAATTTGTCAAGTCCAATAAGATTGAAACAAGATTTATGGGGTTAGAATTTATGGACCAACCAGATTAAATGCTGCACTCATCCCCAATCTTCGTTATCGAAGACAAAGACATTGCTTTAGATACACATAATACATATAACACATAGAGTGGGGTTGGATCTATAGAAATGAGCTTAATGAATAATTTCTGGAGTAAATATATTTGTTTATCAAGTAAAAAAAAAATTGTTTAATCATACACACCAACTGCAGTGCAAGACAATATAAACTTAGGCATTGTACCAAAATCAAGTGTTGTATTTCACCTAAACTTTCGAAAGGTTGCTGGTCGTAAGATCGAACTTCGGACTGTTATCAAGATGATCCGGAGTTTGAATCCTGTCAGATTCCATCTTCCAGACGTCAAGCAAGACCTTTTCAATAGGAAGTAATCTTCATCTCTGGTGGAGCTACTGCAGAAAGTTTGCGATATTGGGTAAAAATCTTCATCTCTGGTGGAGCTACTGCAGAAAGTTTGCGATATTGGGTAAAAATCTTCATCTCTGGTGGAGCTACTGCAGAAAGTTTGCGATATTGGGTAAAAATCTTCATCTCTGGTGGAGCTACTGCAGAAGGTTTGCGATATTGGGTAAAAATCTTCATCTCTGGTGGAGCTACTGCAGAAAGTTTGCGATATTGGGTAAAAATCTTCATCTCTGGTGGAGCTACTGCAGAAAGTTTGCGATATTGGGTAAAAATCTTCATCTCTGGTGGAGCTACTGCAGAAGGTTTGCGATATTGGGTAAAAATCTTCATCTCTGGTGGAGCTACTGCAGAAGGTTTGCGATATTGGGTAAAAATCTTCATCTCTGGTGGAGCTACTGCAGAAGGTTTGCGATATTGGGTAAAAATCTTCATCTCTGGTGGAGCTACTGCAGAAAGTTTGCGATATTGGGTAAAAATCTTCATCTCTGGTGGAGCTACTGCAGAAAGTTTGCGATATTGGGTAAAAATCTTCATCTCTGGTGGAGCTACTGCAGAAAGTTTGCGATATTGGGTAAAAATCTTCATCTTTGGTGGAGCTACTGCAGAAGGTTTGCGATATTGGGTAAAAATCTTCATCTCTGGTGGAGCTACTGCAGAAAGTTTGCGATATTGGGTAAAAATCTTCATCTCTGGTGGAGCTACTGCAGAAAGTTTGCGATATTGGGTAAAAATCTTCATCTCTGGTGGAGCTACTGCAGAAGGTTTGCGATATTGGGTAAAAATCTTTATCTCTGGTGGAGCTACTGCAGAAAGTTTGCGATATTGGGTAAAAATCTTCATCTCTGGTGGAGCTACTGCAGAAAGTTTGCGATATTGGGTAAAAATCTTCATCTCTGGTGGAGCTACTGCAGAAGGTTTGCGATATTGGGTAAAAATCTTCATCTCTGGTGGAGCTACTGCAGAAGGTTTGCGATATTGGGTAAAAATCTTCATCTCTGGTGGAGCTACTGCAGAAGGTTTGCGATATTGGGTAAAAATCTTCATCTCTGGTGGAGCTACTGCAGAAAGTTTGCGATATTGGGTAAAAATCTTCATCTCTGGTGGAGCTACTGCAGAAAGTTTGCGATATTGGGTAAAAATCTTCATCTCTGGTGGAGCTACTGCAGAAAGTTTGCGATATTGGGTAAAAATCTTCATCTTTGGTGGAGCTACTGCAGAAGGTTTGCGATATTGGGTAAAAATCTTCATCTCTGGTGGAGCTACTGCAGAAAGTTTGCGATATTGGGTAAAAATCTTCATCTCTGGTGGAGCTACTGCAGAAAGTTTGCGATATTTGGTAAAAATCTTCATCTCTGGTGGAGCTACTGCAGAAAGTTTGCGATATTGGGTAAAAATCTTCATCTCTGGTGGAGCTACTGCAGAAAGTTTGCGATATTGGGTAAAAATCTTCATCTCTGGTGGAGCTACTGCAGAAAGTTTGCGATATTGGGTAAAAATCTTCATCTCTGGTGGAGCTACTGCAGAAGGTTTGCGATATTGGGTAAAAAATTTCATCTCTGCTGGAGCTACTGCAGAAGGTTTGCGATATTGGGTAAAACTCTTCATCTCTGGTTGAGCTACTGCAGAAAGTTTGCGATATTGGGTAAAAATCTTCATCTCTGGTGGAGCTACTGCAGAAAGTTTGCGATATTGGGTAAAAATCTTCAACTCTGGTGGAGCTACTGCAGAAGGTTTGCGATATTGGGTAAAACTCTTCATCTCTGGTGGAGCTACTGCAGAAAGTTTGCGATGTTGGGTAAAAATCTTCATCTCTGGTGGAGCTACTGCAGAAGGTTTGCGATATTGGGTAAAACTCTTCATCTCTGGTTGAGCTACAGCAGAAAGTTTGCGATATTGGGTAAAAATCTTCATCTCTGGTGGAGCTACTGCAGAAAGTTTGCGATATTGGGTAAAAATCTTCAACTCTGGTGGAGCTACTGCAGAAAGTTTGCGATATTGGGTAGAAATCTTCATCTCTGGTGGAGCTACTGCAGAAAGTTTGCGATATTGGGTAAAAATCTTCATCTCTGGTGGAGCTACTGCAGAAGGTTTGCGATATTGGGTAAAAATCTTCATCTCTGGTGGAGCTACTGCAGAAAGTTTGCGATATTGGGTAAAAATCTTCATCTCTGGTGGAGCTACTGCAGAAAGTTTGCGATATTGGGTAAAAATCTTCATCTCTGGTGGAGCTACTGCAGAAAGTTTGCGATATTGGGTAAAAATCTTCATCTCTGGTGGAGCTACTGCAGAAGGTTTGCGATATTGGGTAAAAAATTTCATCTCTGGTGGAGCTACTGCAGAAGGTTTGCGATATTGGGTAAAACTCTTCATCTCTGGTTGAGCTACTGCAGAAAGTTTGCGATATTGGGTAAAAATCTTCATCTCTGGTGGAGCTACTGCAGAAGGTTTGCGATATTGGGTAAAACTCTTCATCTCTGGTGGAGCTACTGCAGAAAGTTTGCGATATTGGGTAAAAATCTTCAACTCTGGTGGAGCTACTGCAGAAAGTTTGCGATATTGGGTAAAAATCTTCATCTCTGGTGGAGCTACTGCAGAAAGTTTGCAATATTGGGTAAAAATCTTCATCTCTGGTGGAGCTACTGCAGAAAGTTTGCGATATTGGGTAAAAATCTTCATCTCTGGTGGAGCTACTGCAGAAGGTTTGCGATATTGCGTAAAACTCTTCATCTCTGGTTGAGCTACAGCAGAAAGTTTGCGATATTGGGTAAAAATCTTCATCTCTGATGGAGCTACTGCAGAAAGTTTGCGATATTGGGTAAAAATCTTCATCTCTGGTGGAGCTACTGCAGAAAGTTTGCGATATTGGGTAAAAATCTTCATCTCTGGTGGAGCTACTGCAGAAAGTTTGCGATATTGGGTAAAAATCTTCATCTCTGGTGGAGCTACTGCAGAAAGTTTGCGATATTGGGTAAAAATCTTCACCTCTGGTGGAGCTACTGCAGAAAGTTTGCGATATTGGGTAAAAATCTTCATCTCTGGTGGAGCTACTGCAGAAGGTTTGCGATATTGGGTAAAAATCTTCATCTCTGGTGGAGCTACTGCAGAAAGTTTGCGATATTGGGTAAAAATCTTCATCTCTGGAGCTACTGCAGAAGGTTTGCGATATTGGGTAAAAAATTTCATCTCTGGTGGAGCTACTGCAGAAGGTTTGCGATATTGGGTAAAACTCTTCATCTCTGGTTGAGCTACTGCAGAAAGTTTGCGATATTGGGTAAAAATCTTCATCTCTGGTGGAGCTACTGCAGAAGGTTTGCGATAATGGGTAAAACTCTTCATCTCTGGTGGAGCTACTGCAGAAAGTTTGCCATATTGGGTAAAAATCTTCATCTCTGGTGGAGCTACTGCAGAAAGTTTGCGATATTGGGTAAAAATCTTCATCTCTGGTGGAGCTACTGCAGAAAGTTTGCAATATTGGGTAAAAATCTTCATCTCTGGTGGAGCTACTGCAGAAAGTTTGCGATATTGGGTAAAAATCTTCATCTCTGGTGGAGCTACTGCAGAAGGTTTGCGATATTGGGTAAAACTCTTCATCTCTGGTTGAGCTACAGCAGAAAGTTTGCGATATTGGGTAAAAATCTTCATCTCTGGTGGAGCTACTGCAGAAAGTTTGCGATATTGGGTAAAAATCTTCATCTCTGGTGGAGCTACTGCAGAAAGTTTGCGATATTGGGTAAAAATCTTCATCTCTGGTGGAGCTACTGCAGAAAGTTTGCGATATTGGGTAAAAATCTTCATCTCTGGTGGAGCTACTGCAGAAAGTTTGCGATATTGGGTAAAAATCTTCATCTCTGGTGGAGCTACTGCAGAAAGTTTGCGATATTGGGTAAAAATCTTCATCCCTTATGGAGCTACTGCAGAAAGTTTACGATATTAGGTAAAAATCTTCATCTCAGGAGAAATATACGTAGAAAGTGTGCAATAGCAAGCAATTATGTTCATCTAGGGAATAACGTCCGTAAGAAGTTTGTAATATGACGTAATAATCTTCCTCTGGAGGAACGTCCGTGGAAAGTGTGCAATAGGGCGTAGTAATCCACATTTCTTTGATTTATTCCCTTATCGCACTTTTAGCACCAAAAGTTTAGACATTCCTTTTAATAGCTGACTTCCGTGATCTTGCATACTTCGCTTTGGCCAACCAATTTTTTATTCCGACTGAAGGGCATTCTTAGCCAATAAATCACGGTATTGAAAAAAGCTTAACTCTCGCTGAATTGACTAGTGACACCGGGCTAGTGGAGCCCCATACCAGGCCTGGTTTGTGTCGCTTAACAGTGTTAAAGAGCTTAGAAACAAAGGAGTTGATTGACCTTTATTATGGCTGAGTGGAGCGCGTGGAATGCGCGCACTGTCTCAGCACGTTCTTAACGTAGAATTAGGTCCAAATGATGATGATGACATACTTACATAAGTTACAGTTCACGGTCATCTGCAGGAATGTGAATCATCACAAAAAGAGCTAGAATATGTAACAGTGTATTGTTAATGTAGATCAACCTAATCTTATACTAAAGTCGCAATGCAAAACGAAATGAAGATGAACAGAAAATGAAGCATTCCATCATATAACAAAGTCGATAAGCAGCACAAATAAATGTACAATAAACCAGGGGTGGGCAACCTTTTTCTACCGAGGGCCGCATTAAAAAAATTTGGGGACTGGGGGGGGGGGCTGCATAAATATAAACTGCACTAGAATTGAGGAATTACAATAAGAGTTAGCAATTTCTTGAACTAATTTTACTAACGATTTTTTTATCTATCTGCTGACAGTTTACATCACAAAATTTCACCACAAATGTTAAGTAGTACTTAATACTTAGTACTGGAACAGACACAAAATAGAGCAGTGAGATTCATAACAAACGAATATTTGCATTTGACTAAAGTAACACCTTTGTTAAAATCATTAAATTTAGAAAGCCTTCAGGACAAAAGACTCAAAAGTAAAGTAGCAATTATACATAAAACACTGAACCATAATCTTCAAATACAAAAACTGTCTCTCTCTCTCTCTCTTACTAATTTCTCCTTTCCCTCTTTCTATTTGTTTTGCTTACAGTCAATGTGCGTGTCTCTCTCTGTTTCTTTTATTTCCTCTTCTTTCTCTCTGTCTGTCTCCCTGTCTGTCTGTCTCCCTGTCTGTCTGTATGCCTCCCTGTCGGAGACTGTCTGTCTGTCTCCTATTCTCAATGTCCACTTCCTATTTCACCAACCATTAAAAAATCTAAAGTCATCACTACACAAATGCAAAGAAGCGTAAGACATAAACCACAGACGCCCATAGCATGCGTGACGCACTCTCCCGCACGTGAACGATCCGCCGCATTCATCGTCCACTAAGAGGATTGACCCCTCCCCCCGAGAGCACGAGGGTTCTCCGCCATTCTCTCTATCCTATTGCAAACGTTAAATGTCAGCGGGCACTGAAGCTTCATTCCTTTGACGGATCAGTTCTCCAAGGGGTTAGCTGAGCATGCCGAATAATGCCAAATGAGTACCAAATAGTTTTCTCAAAGGCGATTAGCTGTCATTACAGTTAGACAAGGGAGGTCACACGTAAAATTGAGAATGAAAGGGAGAGAATTCTCATGCCATTTTTTTTTTATTCAATGAGACTGATTTTCAAAGTGAAGATAATTGAGACGACTTGTTCATTGACACATTTATTTTCAACTGAGAACATCGATCAGGACTTGGCATTCCTTGATGAGGTGTCTTGTTCAAAGTAAAAGTTAACTTAAAAGCCTACTATTCAAACATGGCAGAAGCGATTTCTTCATTTATAGTATATTTTAAATTGCTGAAAGTGTATTTAACTCTACCAGGATATGCAGGCAGGTTGCTACTATCCAGATGGCAAACTTTCGTTTGAACTAGAGTTCCAAATGCGTTAATAAATTGGATTGTGATCACCACGATTGCAGCCCTGAGGCTAAAGTTCAGTGAGCCCTAAATTTTAAGGTCATGTTTTATATGAAACCTCTATTCTCTCTCTCTCTGATTCTGTATCTATATATATCATGGGGGTAGCCAGAATTTTTTTCGGGGGGGGGGGTTGGGGGGATTCCCCCGCGAAAAAAAATTATAATTCATTTTGTCGGAGAACATGTCCCGGAAAACCTCATGCGACGCTCTGTCAAAACCTTACTAAGGGTTCGACTCCCAGTTCGGCATATGATTTCTTTGATTTAGACCCGATCTCTATAACTGACTCCTAAACTCTGTCTTAGCCATCCCAGCCACATTTAGTGTTTTTCAATTTTGGTAGAAGATTATTCACACTTTATTAATGGAGCCCAAGCCAGAGGTAGAAATTTGTAACCTTTCTTGACTACGCTCTTGGAATTACATGCCTGTATTTCGCTTTAGATTTTATATCGAAAAGGAAAGTTTTTTCGTCAAAATCATCTGAGGGGTTTTAAACTAAAAAATCTCTGGAGTTTTTATTTTTTATTTTAAATTAAAAACCCCATTTAGCCACGATCATAGAATTTGGTGACTGTAGTTTGCTTTAAAATAATATTGAAGAGAGATGTTTTCAACTCTAAACGCTCTGTAGGGGAATTTTAAACTCAAAACCATCTGGAGAGGTTTTAAACTGTAAAGAAAAAGCCATCTGGAGGAGGGGGATTTAAACTCATAACCCCTTTGGCTACGCTCATAGATTTTATAGTGTGTAATTTGCTTTTTTTTATATTGAATAGGTACTTTTTAGCTTCAAACCTCAACTGGGGGGGGGGTAAACTCAAAACCCCTTTGGCTACGCTCATTGAATTTTGAGTGTGTAATTTGCTTTTTTTTATATTGAAGAGGGGTTTATCGTAAATTTTGGAGGGGGTTTTAAAATCAAAATCTTCCTTAACTGTGCAGTTGGAATTTGGGGATTGTTGATTGCATTTTTTTGTTTTGTTTTATAGAACAAGGGGATTTAACTGCAAAAAACCTCTGGTAGGGGGTTTAAAATTCTAAACCCCCTGTAGGGGGTTTTAAACTCAAAGCCCCTGGTAGGGGGTTCTAAACTCAAAATCCCCTGGTAGAGGGTTTTTAACTCAAAACCCCTCGGCTGTGCTGTGGTAAGTGATGATTTAGTATTAAAATGTCACCCAAAATAAACAAAATGAAAACAAAAATCAGTCACTTAATTCCGTTACCCCCTTGCGGGGGGGGGGATTTCATTTCGGGGGTTTGAACCCCAACCCTCCCTGGCTACGCCCATGATATATATATATATACATAAATAAATAAATATATATGTATATAACTCAAAGATTTTGTTTTTCTAAGAAAGTGTGTCTATACACTTTTTACAGGGTCACGTGATCAGAAAGAAAAGTAATTCGATGATTTCCATCTATGGGTAAACACCGATCCCTGAACTAGCCATTAGTGATTATATAGAGGCATTGATCTTACCAGATACAACAGGAACAAATCAATCAAATTCATTGGAACAATCAAAGAAAAAAAGAACAGTCTAAAAGAAAAAACAAAAGTTTAAGTGGCTAGCTCCTAGACTGTCAACATGATAGTCTTGAGTTTGACTACCGGTATAAGCTTGCACTTAGTTGCTTAGACACAATGGCGGTAAAAACAAATGAAGTCCAATGCAACTGGCCATTTGTCGGACAGTCACAGAGCAGAAAGGGGGGCACTAGAACTAGCAGAGTCCAGGCTATAAAAACAACTCAAGTAGGCCAGTCTTCGTGAGCGTTTCCAAAGCAGTTCTTCAAAGCTTGAACAAACACTGATCCTCCCAATATAAAACAACTCTGGAAGCTCTTGTCAACCTTAACAACGACAGCAAAGAGAATGTTCTCTAATGGTTCTCATACCACATTGAAATGGAAGGAAATGAAAAAGCTGATACACTTGCTCAATAGGGGAGAAAAAGAAGCTAAAACTTCTCTCTATTCAGAAGAACAGAAGACAATAATAATGAGTAGGATGAGCCAACAATGGACAAGGTTCCATCAAAATTGTAAGAAAGACGATGCCCAGATGCCAATTCTACGACAGACCAGCGTATACTTTATCGCCTTTTTTGTACATCAATCATCATCATCATTATTATTATCAAACTCTATACGAAGGAGAGCTTGAGAAGCTCAAAGCCTCTCTTCCAAAAACCTCATTTCCACAAGCCTCTTTTCCGGGACGAGGTACTTCCCATTTTCCATGAACATCACATAGAAATATAGGCTGCTAGTGGTGCCCCCTCACTACGCCTCTGCTTCCAAAAGCCTCTCTTCCAAAAGCCTTGGATGTGCCTGTTCGTAAAGTGTGTAGATTAATTGCACCATACAGTCCAATAGAAATGTGACTTCTCTGAAAGATAGAAACGAAATCCATCCAGACATGGACAGAATTTTACTATCTTGTTGACAAGTTTGTGTTTCTTTAATCCAAAGCCTCTTTTCCCCAATGTGACAGCAATGAAAACTAAAAGCAGCTAGTAAATAAAACATAAAACTGTGGAGTCGAAATTTCTTGTTTTTAGCCGACGGGGCGACGAAATTCCCCAGAAGCTGTCCCATCCCCGGCATCGGCTTAATATATAGGCCATCCATTGAAGTTTAAGATCAATTCGCCGTAGATATTGACTATAGCCGTAGGTCTTCCATCTCGGGGAATTCAACCATCGCTTCAGTTTTCCGCAACGTTTTTATCGATAAAATTGTTTGAAAGCAATGACTTTAATCTTCAATAACATGCAGATTAAAACCATTTTATTCAATGACCTGTTTACCATTTATATTTTATAGTTACCAATAAATAAGAGATTACAAGTTATAGTTTGAAAAACAGCAACACAATCTACACTATATTACTTGCAATTTCCGAAACATGTTATTTACAACGACGGACAAAAAGTGAGCCGAGGGTTGTGGATTCATGTCCAAAGTGTCCCGACTCAGAATATAAAACCACTTTATCAAGAAGCGACTACAAAAAAAACGAAGTCGAAGCCACCACACCTCACTCGTATAGTGCAATGTTGAGATGTATAAAAAGACTTCAGTGAATTTAATATATTTTTTTTTGTAAGTAAGGAGACAACACTCGAAGAAGCTATACACTGATATTGTCTGTCTTGTAGCTACATCAGATTTGTGGCCCACTGGTTGCTGGGTATATAGTCTCGTCTGTATATTGATTCTGTAGGCAATCAGAAAAAATAAACATTTAAATAGCCTAGTTTCTAGTGATTGGAGCCCCCTCCAGCTACCCGCTATCCCCCCCCCCCAGCACACACAGATTTATAGCTGGTAGCTGGGAGTAACTGAATTAGTTCATTACACTATTTATTACCATACCATTACTGTGTAATTAAAATTAAATTAATCTGTAATCATTTTCCCATTAGTTGTGACGTAGACTGACGCTGCTTACAAAGCACCTCGATGACATTTGGTAACAATCACTGCCGCATAAATCAATTTCGCAAAATTTATCTCCCTTTTCTATAGAAAACAAAAATAATTATCTACAACTTGCAGCTCGATAAGAATGCATTTTAAGGTTAAAGTAAGATATGATCTTATATTGTCAAATGATGATGGAAATATAATGATCATTTTATCCTATAAATTTAAATGTAACAAAACAACAGCTTTATACGTCATCAGTATAAAGTTCCATCTAAATTAAAGTGCCTTTGACATTAAAGGTTAGAATATGTCATTGTCAGGGTTTTTCGTTCATATGCAAGTGAGCCACCTTTTTAACAGCCCCTGTTTCTCTGAACACTGATAGTGCAACATTAATAAGCTAAATATCGAAAGTGGTTTTCTTTGTTTCCCACAGGAGGTTTAAACATGGACAGTAGGCCTAAATATCTCTTTGAACACTGGCAGCGAAGTACTACGTATCAAAATCGACCCTGGCATTACTGGACCATTTGGACAATATTCTGCTTACTGTCGTCTGCCAGTGGTCAAAGTAGGACTGAGTGGCGATCTTTTGGCATCGACATTCTCATGTTCGTTAATCGACATTCTAATGGTCACTTATCATAAAGTGTGAATAGTTGAAGCTCACAAGAAGATTATTACATTGTGCTCTGCGGATGACCGCAGGCCAAGGGGGACTATATCACCGCCACTCGTTGATCAGGGAACATGAAAAGCACCAAGACGCCTGATGATGAACTCTTTATGTTGTGTCTGTTGTATTTATGTGTATTTTTCTGTTGTGTTGTCTTTATATGAGAAAAGAGTCCTTGTAATCACAACAAATTTCCTTAAGGATCAATTAAGCAGTCTTAGTCTTAGTCTTAGTCTTAAAATATGAAGGTCGCAACTGAGTTTGCGTGATCATGTGAAATACTGCACTCATCCTTAAATTTGGAATAGAAAACAATGTCATATATCTTCCAGCATTACGAAAAAGGAGCTAGACTACCTATTACTTTGTAAAGTCAGAATAAGAAAGGTTTACAAAACGTTTATTCTCCCAGTTGGGCCTTTTAACAGAAAATACAATAGAATTTTAAGGGCCTTTGTGTCATTCAAAGTGGTCCATTTGTGGCGACCCTACCAGCACATTTGGGTGCCGACCCACCGAATGTCCATATGGAGTCCACCCATGATCGCTGGTAACGGCTATACAACAGTAGTCCTTAACACATGCGTGTATGTTGAAACAGATCTAGACACAGAATTTTACCAAATAAAAAAAAAAAAAAAGCGTACAGTGTCTAGGTCCTCCCCAAACCCCACATGTGGAGATAGTAATTGATTTCAGAATGGATATCTCTCCATCAAAGAGTGATCTATTGATTGGTTCTAGAAACTGGGCACACGCCAAAGAAGTACGCAACAAACACACACACACAGCCCCAAAGCTTTGATATACGCCTTCTAGCAGACACACATACGCTGATATGATACACACCCACACAAATACACATCACACACGTTGATACCTTGATACTTGAAGATAGGGATGTTGGGGAAAAAAGTTTATTCAGCTCTTTAGAGAGATGAAATGTAGATGCTGCTGATCACGTGATTCACAAATCGTCTGATGAAATTTTAAATTCATTGATTGTGTATGTAGGTTATGACAGATCAAGGTTAACAAAGTTATCAGCGCGTTTATTTTGACGGTGTATTGTGTTCTATTAAGTACTCTTCCGTAATATTCAAAGATGTAACAAAATAGTTTGTCGCCTTTCATTATCTTTTTTAAATCATCTGGTTCCTGGCTTACGAAACGAGGGGTTACGGGTTCGAATCCTGGTAAATACTGAGATTTTTAATTTCGGGATCTTTAGATCGCCTCTGAGTCCACCCAGCATTAATGGGTACCTAGCATTAGTTAGGGAAAAGTAAAGGCGGTTGTTAGTTGTGCTGGCCTAATAACACCCTCGTTAACAGTGGGCCACAGACACAGACGACACTTATATTGTATCGACTGCCCCATACATCGCAAGGTCTGAAAGGGAAACTGTCAGGGGGAGGTATGGCGAGAGTGACTATGTTACTTTGATATTTTGGTATGATAGTGATATCCCCTTGTTTAAGTACTCCCAGGTTATGAATGTGAATAGTCTCGCACAAGTTATGAACTGAATGATTTAGCCTTCGTTGAATGTGCGAGAGAGTGTGTTAGTTAGTGAGGTCTTGTCCCCGGTCCAGGAAGGTTGGACGGTTGCTTCCTGGACTGCTCTTTATGTATTATTTACTGACTGTTAATATAATTATGTGCTTATTAAGTATTAAAGTATTATTTGCATTTCCATGAATATCTAAATTGGAGTTAAAGTGTATCTAATAGTAATTGTTTTTATTTGTATAACCATTAATGAGCCAAGCAAGTATAATTTAATTGGAATTGAGTAATTGTGTAACCCCTAACGAGCCAAGCCAAAGTCAAGCAAGAATGGAACACTGACAGGATCAATATAATGTACACATAGATATAGTTATATATATTACTATAGAATTAAATCCATGGTAAGGGACATAGAAATAATATAAATACCTGAGCGAATTATCCCTTGGGTAGAGGATGATTGAGAGAAGTAAAAACAAGAGAAGTTACATGTTATAGTGGAGTAAGATGATAAAGAAAGGTAAGGCCCTGGAGAAATGGTGAGAGAGATGAGTCAAAAATACGAAATATAAAGTAAAAGAGAAAGATGTTGAGAGAGAGAGTCAGACAGAGAGAGTGAGACAGAAAGAGAGAGAGGGAGGGAAAGAGATGAAGACAGGGAGAGTGAGACAGAAAGAGAGAGAGAAAAAGTGAGAAAGAGAGAGAGAGAGAGAAAAAGAGAAAGAGAGAGAGAAAGAGAGAGAGAGAGGGAAAAAGAGAGAGAGAGAAAGAGAGAGAGATAGAGAGAGAGAAAGAGAGAGGGAGAGAAAGAGAGGAAGACAGAGAGAGTGAGACAGAAAAAGAGAGAAAGAGAAAGAATGAGAAAAAGAGACAGAGAAAGATAGAGATAGAGAGAAAGAGAGAGAGAGAGAGAAAGGGAGAGAGGGGGAAAGAGAGGAAGACAGAGAGAATTTGCGAAAATGAGAGAAAGGCTGAGAGACGGAATGGGTGAGAGAGAAAAGGAGAGAAAAGTCAGAAAGAGAGAGAGAGAGAGATTAAGAAAGAGGTTGTGAAAGAGAGGGAGAGTAAGAGAGGGAGAGAGAGAGAGATTGATGTCGATGGAGAGCGCGAGACCACGGAGCATGAAACACTTAATTGTTCAGTGTGAGTAGTCTCAGCAAAACTTAATGGAAAATAAATCCCGTGAAAGTTGAAAGTAGGACAGAGCCAAACATAAACAACAAATTAATTTTCTATAGAGATAAAAAAACAAAATTTCTTAAAGACAGAAAGACAGTAGAAGAAAGACATTATCTCAAAGCATGCAAAAACAAACAGGATGCACTTTGTCACTACATAAAGTCAACACCAAAACACACACACACACACACCAGCCAACGCAAACATAGACACAGTCCTAAACAAACGCCCTTACGTCATGTCAGTGTCGAGGCTTGTTGCAGATTCTATACGACTCTCAAAGACGTCGCATTATTAGATGTGTCTTGATCTAGGTCTCTCCTGGTAGCAAACCTTTACGAACATTCCAACATTGAAATAATCAGGAACAATCTTGACCAGGACCGGATCTACACTTGATAAGGATCCTTATAGCTTTTCGTCTGTAATGACCTAAGTTATTTTAAATATAGGGTCCCTTGTAATTACCATATGGCATTTTTTTTTTCTTTGCTTGATTCTTCAAAATGATCGAAAATAATCATGGAATCAATTTTGGGTGTGAATGCCCTTCGCTGTATCTTATGTTATATCTATATGTACACTTGATTCCAAAATGCAAATAACTTTTTAAAACAAAATGTCATGTGCCTAGCGAAGAAAAAAAACCTAATTGAAAAAAAAAAGCCACAGTTTCATATTAGAACTAGAGGACATATAAACAGTTAAAAATAATATTTCTTCTGAATGAACTTCGCGGCTTTAGTGGACCTAGGTTATTTAACCCATGAAAATGCTTCTAAACTAATGTAACAAGACAAAGGTTTTTGAGTTGTATTTTAAAAAAAACAGTTATTGAATAGTTTATATCACATTCACTAAGAGACTGTTCAAAATGTATACACAAGAATCGAAGCTATAATCGATTTTACCAATTCCTAATGTATCTGATTAAACGAAAAAAAGTAATGGATTCTCCAATGTGAATAGTCTCCCTTAACAATCATTAATCTTTGATTATAAAAGAAAATTCCTATGGGGGAGCTCGGTGGCTAATGTGGCTAAGTGGCTAAGCGCCTGGCTTCCGAACCTGGGGTCCTAGGGTCCTAGATTCGAATCTCAGTGAAGATTGGGATGTTAATTTCGGGAGTTTTAGGCTGCTCCAGAGTCCACCCAACTCTAGTTAAGGAAAGTAAAGGCGGTTGGTCGTTGCGTTGGCCTCATGACATCCTGTTCATTAACCATCGGCCATAGAAACAGATAACCTTAACATCATCTGCCCCATAGATCGCAAGGTCTGAAAGCGAAATTATACTTTACTTTCGAAATTCCTATCTTTTGAATTAAACCATCTTCCCCCCCCCTCCCGAGGCGCGGCGGCTGAGAGGTAAAGCGCAGGGCTTCCGAACCGGGGGTTCCAGGTTTGAATCGTGGTGAAGACTGGGATTTTAATCTCGGGATTCTTGAGGGCTCCAGAGTCCACCCAAATCTAATGGGTACCGGGCTCTAGTTAGGGAAGTAAAGGCGGTCGGTCGTTGTGCTGGCCACATGACACCCTCGTAAACCGTAGCCACAGAAACGGATGGCATTTACATCATCTGCCCTATAGACCACACAGTCGGAAAAGAAACTTTACTCTACCACCCTACCTTTTTAAATTATGCTAATATCTTGCAGCAAACAACATCGATTCTGTCTTTTTTTTTATATAATTATTCCTTCTGGTTAGGGTTAGGTCAAAGTTCGTCACGAGAACACACAACAACACAACGAAAACACCAACCAACAACAACCGGTAAATAATGTTATTTCACATTTGGGTTTTAAAGTTGCTATTTCTCTGTGGCTGGCCAAGAGTGCGAGTCTTTACTCATTTTGACTTTATTACACATTCGCGTCACGAGCAGTGGCGTAGTAACCAAGGCGCCAAGGAGGGATGCATTGCTTCAGGGCTCGTGACTCAAATGGGCCCACAGAGATCATTGAAGGGATGCGTGGTGTCTGAGAGGTAGAGTGCTTGGGTGCCGAACCGATAGTCTCCAGGTTCGAATCTCAGATATTGAAATTTGAGATTTTTAGGCCGTCCCTGAGTCCACCCAACTCTAATGGGTACCTGACTTTTGTTGGTGAAAAGTATCAGTCGGTCGTTGTGCTGGGCACATGACACCCTCGTAAACCGTGGACCACAGAAATAGATGATCTTAACATCGTCTGCTCCATAGATTGCAAGATCAAAAGAATTTGTTTTCCTTTTTTATTTGGAGGGGGGGGGGTCTTTCAAAGATAGTTTGAGATTGACCACACGGGGAAAACCCTACTTTGACCTTTATAGTTTTTTTCAAAGTAAAAAAAAAAGTAAATGTACATTTGGCTAGAGACTACATCTAGGTCTAGATCCAACATGGGTTTTGAAAGGACTATCGCGTTCTTGAAAAGACTATCACTTTCGGGAGTTTCCCCAGTGTAGTGTGTTATTGATTCAAGAGTTTATTAATTAATATTCAGGAAAATCGTGCGCATCGTGTTCTAAGTCTAGATCTAAATGCTTAACATTGGAATATTAAAAAGTGTACAACATCTACACATTCTCTTAACCAGGATTCTTTCTCGGGGAGAAGGGGGGGGGGTCGGGGTAAAAATATGTTCTATTGTTTTATAAACTAACATTCCAGTGGCGTAGCTAGGGTGGGGGGAGGAGGGGTGAGAATTTGAAAATCGCCCCTGGCCCCAACTTGAGGTGGCCCACAAATAAGTGTTTTTTTACATTGAAAATTTAATAATACGCAAAATGCAGAAAGCAAAAGCCCCCTCCCCCCCGGGCCACCAAATCATGAAAAATTCCTAGCTACGCCCCTGTAACATTCATTAATTTTTAAGAGAAAAACATATCTCTATAAGTTAAATAACGGAGGCATTGTCTTTTTTTTCCCTACAAGTTTTTAAAATATTTTTCTTGTTAAATGCACTTTTATATAGAACGTATAAAAGGTGTATTCGCCTCTATAGTGGGCCTACGCTGGCAGGACTACCTTACAAATAACCATGTTCCGCTGGAGGCCGGTGTGGGCAGTATAGAAGCACTACTGACCATTCGACGGGACAATTATCATACGGGTGGGACGATTGCAACCCAAATTGTCTCATGTCATGATTTCGAATGTTAAAATGCAGGGGCCCCTAATGAGACCAATTACTTTCCCCCCCCCCTTCCTGATCTCTACGCCACTGAAAGAAGGCCTGAACACTGACCTGCAAACCTGTAGTCAGTAGAGACCTATAGCTCGTTGCCGCGTCACAGGTCTAAACACGTCACCGGTCTGTACACGTCACAGGTCTGTACACGTCACAGGTCAGTTGTACACGTCACAGGCCTGTACACGTCACAGGTCTGTACACGTGGCAACGAGCTATTGGTCTCCACTCCCCACAGGTTGCGACGTCGCAGGCCAGTGTTGAAGCTCTCTATAACGAATAGTCTCGGTTGAGCACAGTTGACATGTAAATGTGCTTTAGCAGTTTCCTTGGATGTGACTTGGTCTTATCTATAAAATATTCCCTAAATAACACTAACGGCTAAGGATAACTTAGATGTGCTGTTTGTTTTGTTGCTTTGTTGTTGTTGTTGTTTTTGTCCCAACTATTGAAATAAGAACATTAAAAAATTAGAATTACTTTTTTTTTTAAACTAGAAAAAGGTAAACAAAACAGGGATCTCTCAAAGACTTAATAACTTTCCACCTCAGCGCTTGGCCCCAAGGCTTGTCACCCACTTGGCGATGCCACGACTGCTAAGATAAAACTTCAAGACACAGACATCTTAATGTATGTATTCCTATTTCTAGAGAAATCTACATTTTTAAAAAAAAATTGAAAAATACACATAGAAAAACATCACAACATATTCTGAAAGTTCAGAAACAAAAACAAAAAAACAAAACAGAAAAGCAAATGCGGAGAAAGAAAAAAACAAAACAAAACAAAACAAAACATTTGTTTGTACCGAAAGACAGGAAGGCAAAGACGGGCTCACGGCTGGATGTTGCATTAACTGGCATTATGGAAATAGCTGGGAAGGGGGGGGAGGTATGGGGTTGTAAGATTGTAAGTAGAATACATGAATAAATCATTGGATTTTCCCGGACACTGAGTTGCGGTGCCGGCTTATTCCAAGCCTTATAGAGCGATCTTGAGTTCATTGCAAACATGTTCTTTATTTGATTATATCCATTTTTTAAGAAGAAGACGAAAGAGTTTGTATTTTGATTTTATACGTATGTAAGTCTACAGCTGTAGTTCGTGTATGTGTGTGAAAGACAGTATGAAAAACAAAGAGTGAAAATGAACGAGATAGAGAGAGACAAAATAAGACAGAAAGAGTGAAACGGAGAAAAAGAGATAATGACAAAGACAGATGGGCAGATTAAAAAGGGGAGACAAAAGGAGTGCAAGACAGACAGAGAAAAACTGCAGACAGAGGCTGAGAGGTCTGTACGACATGGAAACAAGCTATTGGCGTAAACTGCCCACAGGTTGTGACGTTTCAGGTCAGTGATCAGGCCTTCTTTAACGAGTGGTCACGGTGGTACTGAACCACCTTCCATTCACGTCAGAATAACTGGACACGTTTGGCGACCACGTTGGGAGGCTTCCAACTCGACAGTCTTGTGTTCGAATAACAGTGAAGACTGAGATTTCGAACTTCGGGATTATTAGGATTACCATGAGCTCACGCAATTCTAATCAACTCTAAGTTCCTGACATAAACTCGTCATTGTGTTGGCCCCATGACACCATCGTAGACCTTCGGCCGTGGAAACAGACGAGCATCACTTTATTTGCCCGATAGATCGCAAGGTCTGAAGCATACTTTCACTGGTCGTGGCCAGGATGCTTGGAGTCCCACCGCAATAATCTCGAAACAGTCGGGAACCATTTCTATGAAGGAGTAAATCAATACCACTTTATTAGTCTAGACAAGCGTTCTTAAACGTCTCTGAACTCCACGGCTATTAACGATTCACCCACAGAGGATAGAAAACAAAAGTATTTAAGAACAGACAAAGTAACAGCCCAGAGCGGCAATGATTTTTTTTTTCTTGTATCTCTTATTTGAAACAAACTTGCCCCATGACGCTGTGTGGAAATTTGTAACCCATTCCGAATTTCAGACCTTGCGATCTATAGGGCAGACGATGTAAACATCATCTGTTTCTGCGGCATACGGTTAGGCTGAGGTTGTCAATTGCAGTCAAATCGAATTTCCATTTGATTGGATCAATACAAGTTTTCTTATTTTATCTTACTTTGCCAGCCAGCACTACGACCAACCGGCTTTACTTTCCTTCACCAATGTCAGTTAGCCATCAGAATTGTGTGTCCAAAAAGTCCAGAAATTCCAAAAATTCCTAGTCTTCATCGAGTTAAAAAAACAAACAAACCCGAGACCTCTTGGCTAGGAAGCAAAAAGCGCTTTACCACTCAGCCACCCCCCCAGCCCCCTGATTGTGGAAATATCCTAAAAAAAAAAGATTCTTCTGTCGAATGAATGCGTCCTAAAAAGTTTGAAGAAATAATAAAAACACATTTCCGACCTGGATGCGATGACAAAGAAAAAGAAGAGAAAGCGGTGTGGGACAATGTTGAGGCGACATAAGCAAACTTCAAGAAAAACCTTAAAAAAAAAAAAAAAAAAAAAAAAAGGTCAAGAACACTAAATGAAAATATTTTGCCAACTAAAAAGCTAAAATAGTAGCAGCTGATATTTGTTGTAATTCTGTTGTTGTTGTTTTACCACTAATAGTTTCCTCTTTGTTTCTAATTACTCTCAACACATCATTGTCATTACACTTCCTCCATTTTTCTACAAATGAAAGAGCTTAAAAAAATCGATTCTACAGTTCCAAACGGCGTACACAAACTTAAATAATAAATTCTTTTTTTTTAAATACATCCTATACACACTTTCTTTATTCTAAACACCAGGCACCAAGGATTTAGTTTTCCCTCAGAGATAAAACATCTTTTATTAAAGTAAAAACAATCTCTAATAAATTATTTTTTCTTTTAAACACTCTTAGTATTGTTGACATAAATAACCTGCAGACGATTGCATTAGTTCAGGAACAAAAGTTAGATTACCTGCAGACGATTGCATTAGTTCAGGAACAAAAAGTTAGATTACCTGCAGACGATTGCATTAGTTCAGGAACAAAAAGTTAGATTACCTGCAGACGATTGCATTAGTTCAGGAACAAAAAGTTAGATTACCTGCAGACGATTGCATTAGTTCAGGAACAAAAGTTAGATTACCTGCAGACGATTGCATTAGTTCAGGAACAAAAGTTAGATTACCTGCAGACGATTGCATAATATATAGTAAAAGTAAAGTAAAGTTCCCCTTTCAGACCGTGTGGTCTATAGGGCAGATGATGTAAAGGTCATCTGTTTCTGGTTAACAAGGTTAACGAGGGTGTCATGTGGCCAGCACAACGACCAGCCGCCTTTACTTTTCCCTAACTAATGTCAGATACCCATTAGAGCTGGGTGGACTCAGTGACGCCCGAAGATCCCGAAATTAAAAATCCCAGTCTTCACTAGGATTCGAACCCCGGTCCACGGTTCGGAAGCCAAGCGCTGTACCGCTCATCCACAGCGCCTAATATATAGAACAAGAAAACAACAGACGATACTAAAATTTTACAAAGAGAATTAGAAGAATTGCAGAAATGGGAGTCAAATTGGAGCATGTCTTACCAGACTTAGTACCCATAAAAATGCCTTTTATTAAGAGTAACAAAAAAAAAACCCAGCTACTTATATTATTAACCTTAAATGGCCAGTTCAACCAGTTACGCAGACAGAGAATATATAGGTGCTTTAATAAAGGAAAAATTATGAAGGAACCTCCATATTGATAAAATTATGAAAAATTTGAACAACTATAATGCTATTACACCCTGGTAGGCCAAAATTAGAATATGTATCCTCTGTTTGGCATTCCCTAACTCGAGAAAACATTAAGAAATAAGAACAAACGCAAAATATAGAGTCGTGAGATTTACAACAGGGAATTGACATTTGATTAGATTAACATCATTAGTAACATCACCAAATTTAGAAATATTTCAGGACAGAAGACAGAATTGTCGTCTCTTTTTGAAGTTATGTCAGTATTTTATAAGATAAGATAAGATACAAAATTGAAGCGCTCTCTCACTTCTTTCAACTTTACTCAACCTCTCGAGAATAAAAACCTGGCCACAGCGGAAAGCCGCTAGTCAAGTCCGGAAACTGATTGTTTTACTTTCTCTGAGTTAATACAAAGTACAAAGTTACAAAGTAGATTCCCGATTTAAACTAGCATTTTGTACTCGAAACAATATATAAATATATAGACCTATTCCAAGTCCTGTTTTCTGCAAGTATTTTGTTGTCGCTGTTGTAAAAGCCACTTTTATAAGTTGTAGGGATTGTTAATCTGTGAGGTCTGAGCAACACTTCAATAGGTCATTTCAAAGTGGCTAATGAAAAGCGCTATACACGGCTTGTGCCATTGATGAATAAGCAGGCCTCTGATAGATAAGTATGCCTACTATCTGGTTGAAGTGTTGACTACTTTGCATATTACTTCCTTGTAAGTTGACACACTTATAGGAGGTCGCAAAAATACTTCAGTGTATGTGTGCCTGTATTCATTTTTCTTTCTACTATGTACTACGTTCTACTCCATGCCTTTCTCTTTTCTTCTTTCTCTCCCCATCTGCCTCTCTCTCTCTCTCTGTGATCTCTCTTCTTCTTTCTCTATGTGTGTGTACGTGTCTGTATCTCTCTGCCTCTCTTTCTCTCTCTTTATCTGCCTTTTCTCTCTTCTTCATTATCTCTGCCTCTCTCTCTCTCTCTCTACCTATCTTCCTTCTTCTTTCTCTGTGTGTGTGTGTGCTTCTCTCTCTCTCTCTGCTACTCTCTCTCTCTCTTTTCTACTTTCTCTCTCTCTCTGTTTCTCTCTCATATATATATATGACATTATGATAGACAAAAGCACCATGATTGAATTTTCCTTTAAATGAATGACAAGATAACCACATCATTCAAATGTAAAACCCTACGCCAAAACAAAATATGCACGCGTAAAAATTCAACCAGAAAGTTGCAGCTGGTGCTGTCACTACGTAAACATTGACTGACGATAACAACTCCATCACAATCCTTACACAACAAATTAAAATGGCTTAACAATCAAAGTCATCATAAAAACATTTTCCCCCATTCTTCGTCATTTGCACCAAATAAAACTATTACTATAGTTAAAAATAGTTGATTTATTCTACTGGAAAAGAATACACATTTGTTATAATAAAAGCAGAATAGTTAGTTTAGCTTCAATAATTTTAAAAATGTAAAAGGATTTTGAAACAAAAGACTTAACTTCACTACTACAGAAAGACCAAGTCAAAACTTACCTAAGTCAGAGATGTTACAACTGCTATGATCTCCTGGTTGCACAGCGTAAGTGGCAATTTGTATACATTAATTGGTGGGCATGAATGAGTTTTGCAGTTTTACTAAGGTTAAAGTTCATTTGAATAAGTAATAATAAAAATTTAATTAGAGGAGTTGGAGTTGTTTTTTTGTTTGTTTACAACAACCAGTAAAACACGTTTTTAGGTGGAGAAACATTTCGATCCACGCTCTAGTACATACACATGTTAATGCGCCCAACCTGAAAATGGACCGGCCTCTCACTTCTGGAGAAGCTTTCGGTGCTGCAAACACAACCCTGATAGGTAGTCAGGCGGTTTATTCAGCCGAGACACACATTTTAACTTTGAAATTTGTATTGTTTTTTAAAAAAGCGAAACAAATTTGACACGTTTATACTTTTTAATATAACTCATCTAGTTTCTTAAACGGAAAAATTATAGGGAAGTCAGCGTGTTTTTGAGATCGAAGTGACTGTCTTTTCGAAGGGAAACATAGAGCAGTATCGATCTCTGCATTTTATAAGTCATTTCACAATCACTGAGATTGAAGTGACTGTCTTTTCAAAAGGAAACATACGGCAGTATCGATCTCTGCATAAGCCATTTCACAATCATTAAGATCGAAGTGACTGTATTTTCAAATGGAAACAGGGCAGTATCGATCTATGCATAAGCCATTTCACAATCATTAAGATCGAAGTGACTGTATTTTCAAATGGAAACATAGGGTAGTATCGATCTGTCACTTGTAGCGAGATTGATGTGACTATTTTGTTTGTTCTATTCTATTTTAATTGTACTCTCTTAGTACGTTGGATTTCAGTGACTTGAGTAATTCGATTTTGATTTGGCTGTCTTGATTGATTGATTACCTGTCTTTTTTGCTCCTGTTTTAACTGCCTCCTTCATTCTGTTTAACTGACCTAGTTTATTGATTCAACTATTTTGGTTTATTTGGTTTCAGTGTCTGACAGGGGTGGACAAGGTGTGAGAATCGGCCCCGGCATTACTACACAATCAGGCCGAAAATTGCGCGCCTTTTTTTGACCATCCATTCGTAAAAAGTTCCACTTTCAGACCTTGTGGTCTATAGGGCAAATGATGTAAAGGTCATCTGTTTCTGTGGCCTACGGTTAACGTTGGTGTCATGTGACCAGCACAACGACCAACCGCCTTCACATTTTCCCAACTAGTGTTAGGTACCCCTTAGAGTTGGGGGGACTCAGAGGCGCCCAAAGATCCCGAAAAAAAACAACACCCCCAGCCTTCACCAGCATTTGAACTCGGGACTCCCGGTTCGTAAGCCAAGCGCTTTACCATTCGTACCTGTTCACAAATGTAAAGTGCATCAAAAACGAATACTCGCATCAATAAGTGGGTCTGGTGTGAATGTATATTTTGGTTTTCTATAGTTATAATGTCTTGTTGGGTGTAATGCACAGACAGTATGCCAAATTTTCTTATAGATGATAAAGATCATTATTTATTGCCAAAAAACATGTATATGTAATTGTACGAAGCGATTCATTAATAATACAGAGCTCGACACCAATGCTTTAAGTCTACACTTTCGTGAAAAGTGACAAAACATGCAGGTAGGAACTGAGTCTACGTGGTCCTGTGAAAATACTGCACTTATTTTAAATCTTCGGACTTCAAAACCTACTTTGGTTCGACTACACCTTTGATATACGCAAAGTCCATTACGTCTATGACGTAAGCTGAGTCTACTACACCTATGACCTATTGAGTCTACACTTGACCTTTTCAACAATGGCGTGATTTCACCAGATTACAGACATGGAGATCAGGTCACGTGTCTCTGGGTCGCACTAGTTGTGTGTATGTGTGTGTGTGTGGGGGGGGAACCCGGCACAACACCTACGTCAGGTCAGCAAGAGAGTGTCGTGTCACTGACAACACGATTGTTACCTGTCAGTATTACAAAGTAATGCAAGATGTCAGTAAACAACTTTCAAACATACTGATTGCACACATCACCCTTAAAGTATTAACACACACAAACACGCAAGGACACACGCATTTCAACCTTTATTTAGATCC
Organism: Biomphalaria sudanica; assembly: GCA_036873155.1. NCBI lineage: Eukaryota > Metazoa > Mollusca > Gastropoda > Planorbidae > Biomphalaria > Biomphalaria sudanica. The sequence goes on along the minus strand of JAZGLO010000177.1, from coordinate 196,711 downwards.
GATTTTCTAATCACGTGACGTATTCAATAGTATGCGCCACAGTTTATATGTATGCACTCTTAAGAATGACATGCCACCCTTAGGTTTGACATTTATAAGTTTGGCACTTTTTAGAGTTTGACATTCTTAAGTTTAACAATCGTAAGTTTGGCACTTTAGAGTTTAACATCCTAAAGTTTTACACTCGTAAGTATGGCACTTTGGAGTTTGACATCCTAAAGTTTGACATTCCATTTTTTAAGGCGACACCGAGACGTTTTCGACATTTAATAATGACCACATTTTGTGATGCAAATAGCATGGAGTTACCAGGAAACACACGTAGCAATAGACGCAGAAATATTTAAGAAGTAACAATAGACATAGGTAGACATGTAAGCCAGGAGCGTAGCAAAATACTCGTGGGCCCGGGTTCAGGAATATGACAGTGGGCCACCACTCCCCTCCCAAAGATTATGATAAAAGCATATTTGGTGGTCTCGAATACATCAGAACATTTTAAAAACGCCATTTCTATGTGGGTTAGGGTTAGGGTTAGGGTTAGGGTTAGGGTTACTGCCTTCTGAAAGTGATGGTGTAATAATTGTTAATTAATTTACAACTTTTGACAGGTAGGCCTAATTAAATTGTCCCATGACACTAAACGGTTTTGTATAACACAACTTTAATTTAAATTATAACATTCAATACATTTTGTATTCAACGTTTTAGTGCTCTCAAGGGTCCCTATTGGTCATGGGCCCGGGTACATTGAACCCCTTCGCGCAATGGATGCTACGCCACTAACCATACAGAATGCATTCTCTGTCAGAGACAGCGAGCAGGAAAAAAAAAATAAAAAAAACCTTAGTGAACTAAATAATGACTACAGCGCTCCGAGTGTCTTTAATTCTTTTAACGCACAGCCAGAAGCCATCTGATGTAGGCTAATAGAAAAAAAAAAGGCATCTTTCCGGAATCGATAATAATCTTATTACGAACTTAATATTCTTGCACTGGTCATTGATGGAGTTTCACAGAGTTCACCTTCGTTGGAAATAATTTCCCTCTCAGAAATGAATAAATAGATACAGCCATTTTATTTTCTTCTATCATTGTATTTCTTTTATGAAATTTAAGTACATTAATGTTAGGGACAAGATAGGAGCCATTTAGAAAATACCTTCTTCTAAGCAGAAACAAAACAAAAAAATTGGTCAATACAAAAATCTAGTTTAAAAATATACCAGGAGTAGACTTCCTTTCATTATTGCTCCTTCTTCCCTAGCGTTATTAGAGTACGGTGGAATGGGTTGCCTGAGTCAGCCAGGAAAACCAGTGACTTGACAGAATTTAAGTCATTGGTTAATATGCATGACTAGATGCATGACGCGTAGGACGTAATGATCTTCTTTTTTGAAATAACGTCTGTATTATATAAGATAAGATAAGATTGGAGATTTTTAAACTAAGCAATGTCAAGGACGCAAACTCGAACTTCAAGGTTGCCAACTAAAACAATAGTTACAAATGAAAGAGAATAATATTTTTTTAATCATTCAAGTTAAAAAAACATAGCTCAACAGTTTTTCCTTTATTATATACACCGGATACACAAAAAGGTTGGCTATTTATAGTTTTTTCACCATGTTTGAAAATCTTCAACGGAGATCTCTTAGGGCAAGAGACTTTGTTAGGTAATATTTATTGTGGAGTAAAGTTTGTCAAAAGAGCTCTCTTCACATTATATAGATCCAGTGTTTTAAACATGGAATTGATAACTGATTGAATGTTAAATCATAAAACACTGAACCATAATCTTCAAATACAAAAACAAAATCTAATAAAATACACAGAAAGACACAAAGGTAAAGGCACATTCCTCGTTCCATATGCTAGGACAAATTTGTACAAATGCTACTTCTTCCCCAGTGTAGTAGAGCATGGAATGGGTTGCCTAGCCAGGAAAACCAGTACCTTGGCAGAATTTAAGTCATTGGTTAATATGTATTGCTAGATGCATGACGCATAGAAAGTAATCATCTTCTTTTTTGAAGTAACGTCTGTATTATATAAAACAAGATCAAAGTCGAGCCATAAAAGACAGTGCAAGACAAAGTTAAGAAATAATAATAAAGATCTAATTTAGTAACAGGCAACAGCAGTCGTGTAACAACTTAGCGCGCATACACATGAACGTAATACACCCCTTGCCATTTTGACAGCTCTGAAATCATGCAAAATGTTTATTTATAATAGATATGATTGTATTGGCTTCGGGTAAACCCATTTTCGCAAAACTACTTTTATTTTCGTAGCGAAAGAGAACAACTTGAAAGGATCATTAGCTAAGTTTGACATACATCTAAATCCAATCCACTAGATTAGTAAACACAAACTTAGACCCGCAGGCCGCGGGTAACGTCCGGCTAGTTTAATATAAAGTTTTTCAATCAAAGCACGTCATAACTTGCAATTTGTAGTTCGAACAAAGATGTATCCAAAATTTTGAAAAGCGTTTGAAGCATCTCAAAGATATCAACTACCAAGTGCTATTCCTCAATTTTTTTTAATTTTTTTTTCAATCAAAATTGCGAAACATTTTCTTGACGATGTAACAGAGAGAGTCTTGTGTTAAACGAAGGTTGAAAGTATTTCCGAGTAGCTTTGACATTATCCGGAAATCTAGGTTTCGGTTTGCTACAGTAGTGGAGTTTTAAAACTGATGCAATGTCTGAAGAGCACTAGTCAAGACTAATTAGAACAAGTTTACTTAGCCTAAGATTGATGTCCTATAGAATAAGATTGCTTAGATCGATGTCCTATAGAACAAAATTGCTCAAAATGATGACCTATTAGAAAAGACTGGTCAACACGGAAGTGCTGTTAGAAGAAAACATTTTAAAAAAAAGAGAATGTCCTGATAGAACAGTCTATAGTATCAGGACGGTGGCAAGACCACAAGACCACGTGACCTACATCTGACCCTTTCATCTTTTGGTCAGTGTTTTTATTGAGAATATAACAACGTTAAGTATAAAAAAAAATATTTATTATAAAAAAATACGTCACTTTTATGGAGTGAAATTTCAGCCATTATTTTGAATCGAATAGTTTTTAATGACTCAACTTTGAACCAAATACCTGCAATACCATATGAATTTGTTGTTGTGCTTTTTTTTTTTTTTTTGTAATTGCGGCGTTCAGGTGCGAATCTGTCAAAGCCATGTCTTATCGGGTACCTAAGAGGTAAAATAAACCTGTGTAGGAATCCGTGCATCAGTTGATGAGATCTCTTAATACATTCATACATGAATGCATGAATGAGTAGTATTTTAGGAATGTATATATACATATACATCCTTTGTTTTCTTTCTCTCTCTCTGTATTTCTCTCCATTTCTCTCCTTCTCTCTCTCTCAACCTTTCTTTCATTATCTCATTATCTCTCTCTCATTATCTCTCTCATTCTCTCTCTCATTATCTCTTACATTATCTCTCTCATCTCTCACTCTCTCTTTCTATTTCACTCACTTCTATTTCTCTGTCTTTAACACTCACTCTCTCTCCCACTCTCTCTCTCCCACTCTCTCTCTCTCTCCCATTTCGTCCCCTCTCCTTCAATCTCTCTCCTTTTCACTCTGTTTCACTTTCTCTACTTTTCTCTCCTTCTCAATGTCTCTATCCTTGTCTCTCTCTCTCTCTGTCATATTTTCTCTTTCTTTCTCACTTTTCCCCACTACCTCTCGACTTTTCTCCACTATTTCTACTAAGTCTCTATCTCCATTTCTACTAACGCTTTTACGACTGATAGTATACAGAACGAGAAAATATTTTTAAAATTCTTTAAAAAAAAACAACAACTTATATTAAGTGTAGTTGTATCAATTAGTTTGCGTCAGTCATGTAATTAAATTTGCAATAGATCTAGACTACAATAAAAAAAGCATTTATAAAAATATAAAAAAGGGGGAACGACCTGAACTCATACCACAAGCTTTCTCATGCCAACACGGAAACCACTCTGCTCGTGAAGAGCTAATGAACATGGAAGATTGTATAGTTATCTATTGTTTCTACAGTCTCGTCCTATTTTTCAGTGTTCACTAAGACTCGGACGACGACCTTTAACGGGGACTAATTCAGCTAATACCACCACGTCCACTTCAATCAAGTACAAATTCTTTCCCTTGTTTGAAATGCCAAAAAAAAAAATTAATTACCGATAATACATTTTGTAAATTGATTCTTGTATTGACAGGTAAAAGAAATAAATGTGCAAAATTTCAGCTTGATCCAAGATTGGGTGTGTGAAAAATAACTTGCATAAGCATTTTACCAGACAGACAGAACTTTGTAAAAATCTGAAATCGTAGAGATATTTTGTCAGACCAAGGGAGAGGATAGCAGCCCGCCAGCAGACAAAATGATTCTAATGCACATACATAGTTGTAAGCAGACATGACCTTTGCTTTATTACCGCGTTATCGAACACATTTGACCGGAACAGCCATAACTACACGATTGCTTATCTCCCTTTAGTTGCGTTATTTCCCTTGAGAAATAGTGGTCAGACGACAATTTTTTTGGTCAGTTTTTTTTCTTATTCTACTTATTAGCTTAACAAGTTACAGAGGCGGATCTAGGTATTTTAATTCCACGCTGGGGGTATGTGTAACAATCACATTGTGAGTAGAATCAGGGCCGGCCTTAGGCATAGGCAAACTAGGCAGCCGCTAGGGTCTCAAATTGTTGGGGTCTCACACAGGACGAAAAAAAAAATATAGAAAAAAAAAAGGCAGAACTTTGATCAGATCTCAATGATAGTAGAGTACTATAACTGTTTACAAGTCTAACTCTGCGATATATGAATTTCAGTTATTCGTCAATTTAGATATAGACAGGCAGGTTTTTAATAAAATGCGTAATTTTATTTTTTTCGCTGTTTCTTTATATTTTTTAAATTTCATTTGGGACCACAAAAATTCTCTTCGCCTAGAACAGTGGACACCAGGTGGGAGGAGGCTTCAGACATTGCTAGTGACAGATCTTTGTGGAGACAGCTTGCCGCCCAATGCGCCGAACGGCGCGGGAGAATCTTAATCTAAGTCCAAGTAAGTAAGGACCTCCAATGCACCATTCACCAATCGTAAATAAACACATTTAGCCACGTCATAGTATTGATAAAACAATGAAAAATACGTATCACGTGACAGCCTTTAAGGATTACATAATACGATTTACGATTGGTGAAAGGTCCATTATTCAAGGCCGGCCTCGGTAGAATAAGGTTTACTGAGCTAAAACTAACACGCTGATAATTTCCGTGTATCTCTTTAGTAATTATCAATTTTTGATTATTGTAAAACTTATCCCACTGATTTACTTAGATTTCTAGTGTTTTGTATAAAATGGCTTTTCTTAAGCTATGTATTTAACAACGGCTCAATATCTGTATTCAAATAAAGACGTTAACTCTTTTTACTCCTAACTGACGATACCAGCGTTGATTCCACCAGAATGTGGTAAATAATTACGGAGAGAAAGAGTTAAGAATGTTGTCTCACGACCGGAAACGTCAATGCATTCCCACATCCATTTTACCCAGCATCCTCCCGCCAAGTTAAACTTCCTTGCTGCCAATTTAGATATTGCTATAACTTTCGACTCGGTCTACTCTTATACTACACAAGTTCGTATAAAAGCAGAACACGAAACGCTGATTGATTGGTCTCGATGAAAAATTGGCTCCCTGAGATCTATGAATGTTGGGCAGAAGTGAAAATCTGGCAGAGCTGGGAGCCAATCGGGGAATAAATGTTGGCATTTTTTTGTTTTTCCCTCGTTTCAACCTCACTTCTAATTGGAGAGAAATTCCATTAATATCAATAAATATATTGACTTGTCGAGACCTGGCTTAGACGTTTGGATAAGTGCGAAAATAAATATCTTTCAGTGCTGTGTGTCTAGGTCAAACTAGGCGGACTTTAAGATGCAAATTGCTTTTAGATTTGGATCTATTTATGTTTTATGTATGTATGTATGTATGTATGTATGTATGTATGTATGTATGTATGTATGTATGTATGTATGTATGTATGTATGTATGTATGTATATATGTATGTATGTATGTATCTGTCTGTCTGTCTGTCTGTCTCTCTCTCTCTCTTGTTTGGCCTAATGTGAAAGCTCGTACGGTCATTTTACGGTTACGGTGTAATGTAAAATTACCCATGCGCTTTTTAATACTTTTAAAGCTAGTTGTTTTTTTTCCCCCCGTGCAGTCAAAGCGTATAAAGTGGTTAAGAAATGCGCATACAAATATTTTTCCTAGAATACTAGAGCTAGAATACATTTGCTTGGGAAGAAATAAAGTAGAAATAATAGCGAAATAAAGACACGCATAAATTAGGAGTAGAACAACAAACTTTTCCACTTTACTAGAAATAAGCTAAAATTGAACAAGACTATATTTGTCCCTCCCCCCTTTTTTCCGGTCACAAAATGACCTTCGATTCTGATTTAACTTGTTATTCATTCACCGAAAGTGGTGATGTGGTCACATGACCTGCACAGGGCCCGCCCACAATCTCTATACTCGTTTTGTCACTTGGATCTAGAGATGTCAAGGTTAGGGGCTAGGGAAGGCAAGAGATGGATCATGAGTTTCTTCTCCTCAAACACAGATACTGTTGAATCACCTTTCTCACTCTCTCTCTCTCTTTTTCTCTTTCTTTCTTTCATTCTCTCTTTCTCATGCTATTTTTTATATATTATTTATCTTATCTTTCTTCTTTCCTCTCTCTCTCTCTTTCTCTCTCTGTCTCTCTCTGTTATTGCATGTACATCAACATATATGTATTTAGCTATATGAACTTCCCAAAACTAAAATCAGAGCCACCCTCGTAAGAGATATGCTATTCGCGGATGACGCAGCGGTAGTGGCACACACACAAGAGGAACTTCAGTCACTAATGTCCCGCTTCTCTTAGGCCTGTAAAGAATATGGCTTGACTATTAGCACGAAGAAAACAAATGTTATGGGACCACCTGCTACAGCACCACCCTCCATCCTCATAGACGATAACAAGCTGGACGCCGTAAACGAATTCTGCAATCTGGGATCCACAATTACAGATGACCTGTCTCAGACTCAGACCAAGAGTTTGGGAAAACCATAAGCTCACTACAGTGACCAAAATGGAAGTCTACAAGGCATGCATTATGAGTACACTACTGTATGGCAGTGAATCATGGACTACTAACGCAAAGCAAGAGAGAAAACTGAACTCATTCCATTTGAGATGTCTCCGTAGGATCTTGAATGTCAAATGGAAAGGAAAAGTGTGCAATACTGAGATCCTTGCGCGATCAGGTATTCCCAGCATCTTTACAGCCCTCAGAAAACGCCGTTTGCGCTGGCTTGGACATGTTCGCCGGATGGAGGACAAGCGCATCCCGAAAGTCATCCTCTATGGTCAACTCGCAACTGGCACAAGAAAAAAATGGTCGCCCCCACCTCCGTTACATAGATGTAATAAAACGTGACCTCAAATCAGTGAACATCAATACTGACAATTGGGAAGACATAGCTCTAGACCGCAACAGGTGGAGAGAGACAGTGACCAAGAAAGCTATGGACAGTGAAAGTACATGGGTCTCAGCCCAGGAAGAAAAACGCACAATACGAAAAACGGCCAGCTCCTCTACCACCGAAACAAAAGCCACCTTAACCTGCGCTATCTGTGGACGGGAGTGTCTCTCCAAAATAGTGCTCCACAGCCACATGAGGAAGTGTGCTCTGAGATGAACCATAGTCGTTCTACGACTGAAGGAGGCCAATGATAAAAAAAAAAAAAAGAACTTCCCAAGAGATTGCGCTCACAGACACACACGCCCAAGCAGCTCAGGAAAAAAAACTATTTGTTTGTGTGTGTGTGTCTAGGTGGAAGTTAATGCATTTGGACTTAAAGTGGATTGCTGTTTGATCATGTGGTAACTGTCCCGCGTTCTAAACCCTACTTACTTTCATTCGCTGCCTTCCTGTAGGAAGTCTGCAGCTTATAACGTTACTCTTTATATACTGATTGTTAGCAATGCCTACATTTTGATCACATCTTGAGGCTTAGCGTTGTTAGGGTTAATAGAGTTAGCATTCAGATTTCTTATCTTATCTTATCTTATATAATACAGACGTTACTTCAAAAAAGAAGATGATTACGTCCTACGCGTCATGCATTTAGTCATGCATATTAACCAATGACTTAAATTCTGCCAAGTCACTGGTTTTTCTGGCTAGCTCAGGCAACCCATTCCATGCTCTAATAGCACTAGGGAAGAAGGAGTATTTGTACAAATTTGTCCTAGCATATGGGACGAGGAATGTGCCTTTATTTTTGTGTCTTTCAGAGTATTTTATTAAATTTTGTTTTTGTATTTGAAGATTATGGTTCAGTGTTTTATGTATAATTGCTACTTTACTTTTGAGTCTTCTGTCCTGAAGGCTTTCTAAATTTAGTGATTTTACTAATGGTGTTACCCTAGTCAAATGTGAATATTCGTTTGTTATGAATCTCACTGCTCTATTTTGTGTTTGTTCCAGTTTCTTAATGTTTTCTTGAGTTGAGGGGTCCCACACGGTGGATGCATATTCTATTATTGGCCTAACCAAGGTTAAATAACATTTTAGTTTTATGTTCTTATTTGATTTATAGAAATTTCTTTTAATAAACCCTAATGCTTTGTTGGATTTTTTTATAGTTTCATCAATATGTGGATTCCATGACAGTTTTTCATTTATTATAACACCTAGGTATTTTGAGTTTTTAGTCTGTGTTACTGGTTTGCCATGAATAAGATAAGTGGAATTAATTTGTTTTAGTTTTTTTGTTACTCTTAACAACTGACATTTTTCTGGGTGGAAAGACATGCTCCAATTTGATTCCCATTTCTGTAATTCATCTAATTCTCTTTGTAAAGTGTCTATGTCTTGTTTTGTTTTTATTGTTCTATATATTATGCAATCGTCTGCAAATAATCTGACTTTTGTTCCTGAACTAATGCAATTTGGTAAATCATTTATGTAAATTAAAAATAGTAGTGGACCCAAGACTGTTCCTTCAGGTACACCTGAGTTTACTGTTATTGGTGTTAATTTAGAGCCATTTATTATTACAGTTTGTTCTCTCCCTATCAGAAAATCTTTAATCCACTGATGCAGTGGACCGTTAATGCCGAAATATTTTAATTTTTTAAGCAAACTATGGTGGTGAACTTTGTCAAAAGCCTTGGAAAAATCTAGTAAGATAGCATCTATTTGTTCACTATTATCTAAACCTTTTGAAAAATCATCAATTAGTCCTATTAGTTGTGTTTCACATGATCTATATTTCCTAAAGCCATGTTGGTATGGGGTGAGGACATTATGTTTGTCTAAGTGGTTTATGATATTGCTACATATTATGTGTTCTAGTATTTTACATGTGATGCTGGTAAGTGATACTGGTCTGTAGTTTCCTGGATCAGATTTTTCTCCTTTTTTAAATAGGGGGGTGACATTAGCTTCTTTCCAGTCCTTTGGTACTCTGCCCTGGTTAAGCGATGCTTGAAAGAGTATTTTGAACACTGGGGCTAGCTCATTGCTTAGTTCTTTGAGTAATCTAGCTGGAATACCATCAGGTCCAGACGCTTTATTTGGTTTGGTGTTGGCTAATAGTTTTTTAATTCCATTTTCTTGTACTACTAAATCTTCTATGTAGTCTACTTGGTTCAAATTAAGAAATATGTCTTTGTCTCCTGGGGCTGAGAATGCTGATGCAAAGTATTTGTTTAGGATGTTTGCTTTAGTTTCATTATCATTATGTATTATGTTATGTTCATCTTTTAATGGCGCTATGGTTAGGTACAGAGTTATGGTTAGGGTTAACAAGCAACGAAATATCGGAAGGTTTTCTATCTGTTCTATTGGAAGTCAAGAAAGAAAAACGATGCGGATCAATTTGATGCTGGTATTAGAAATAATACATTTTAGTAACATTGAACTGTCGACATTTGCTATTCACAGCCTGAAAAAAAAATTATGTGAGGTTTCCCTTAGCAACTCGATCAAGTACATTAATTAGGCTTATTGTGTGTCAGGAGAGCGCCTTATGTGGAGAGAGAAACAGAGACGAGAGAGAAAGAGAGAGATAGAGAGAGAAAGAGAGAAGTAAATCTGAGAGAAAGAGAAAAACAAGAGACAGAGACAGACAGACTGACAGACACACATACAGACGAGAGAGAGAAAGAGAGAGACAAACAGAAAGAGAGAAAGATTTGAGATGGAGCGAGAATCAGAAAAAGAGATTTGAGATTGAGTGTCTTTGAGAGAGAGAGGGAGAGAGAGAGAGAACTAGAGAGAAAGAGATAGAGAGAGAGAGAGAGAGGGGTAACAATATTAGTTTACTAAGAATTTAAATATTAATAGAAAGCATGAAAACAATACATCCAACTATTGTTGAATGAAAAAAAAAAGAAACTTAAGCCGATACTGAAATCAATCATTTGTCAATAAAGTGGGCGTTTCCTTAGTAAACCTGTGCCTGTGTCTGATGTCAACGCTGTTAGTGTTTTACCATTTGTCAATGTGGTTTGTTTTTTTCATTCAACAAGTCCAGAAACATGTCCACAAACACGTCAACATGTTCTCAAAATGTACACAAACAAGCCTCACAAACTGCCCACAAACAAGGCTGAAACGATTTTTTTTTCATCCAACAGCTCGTCCGTCACACATGGTGGACAGCAGAAACACAACTACATAAACATCTGGTTGAAAACATTTTTGCATTCAAGCGATAGGAATTCATTGGTTTTGTCACTGTCGTTAAGAGAGACGCACTGCCTGTATCTAACGTCATTGTCAGCGAATACATTATGTCAATTTTTCACATGGAGAAACTGTGTTCAGGCAAAGATTCGTGCAAAAAAAAAATCCAAAAGTAGACCTTGTCCGTTGAGCGTCCCAAAGACTTCAACTTTATATCATTGACCTGAATGACGTTTCAGATACACGTAATGCTGCTGGTGTCATCCAAAAGTAGACCTTGTCCGTTGAGCGTCCCAAAGACTTCAACTTTATATCATTGACCTGAATGAGGTTTCAGATATACGTAACGCTGTTGGTGTCATCCAGAAGATTATCTACTTCTTCCGTTCACAGTCCAAAGCCAGAACGGTGCTGCTAAATTAACAACTTTTGTGGGAGACACGATGGTCTGAGAAATCCGAATTCATTCGCGCTTTAAGTCACAACTTTGAGAGGATCTTTGTCCGCTTGGCGTATTTTAAAATTTTGGCTGTAAGTGAAGCCAGAAAAACTGCCTATGTGTAATCAGTGCCGGCTTCTCGTGTTTTTCTGATTTGTCTTTTAATTACCGTTCATTATTCATCTGTTCTTGAACCAGTTTCCTTGATGTTGCAGTCTGTCCAACTTAGCATAAGTGGCTGCTTAAAAGCACATCAGCTGTCACATTAATGATTATCAAAAACCAACTTGACCATGCTGAGGAACACTTCAGGGATGGCATTTTGAGGAAGGTGAGAATGCTGGAAGACAAACTTGGCATTGAGTTTGGTGCTGTCGAGAATGAGGAGTCGACAAACACACCGATTATCACAGAACACGTCTTTACATTTCGTATCTTAATTCGCTAGTTTCTTCATAAACGTCTCGCTTTTCAAGCAATAATAATGCTCAGTTTAACCTGTTTTGTCTACATAATAAAACGATTCAAGGGGCTGCAACGCAAAGAAGAATATCATAATTGCTAGATAAACGTTCATCGCGACGAGAAGCGATGTAGTAGTATAGTGTAGTAAAGTTTTGACAACGCTTGCATTTTTTTTGTTTGTTTGATTGACCGTTGGGTTGCATGGATAAACTGACCAAAGTGGTAAGTAAATAGTTTGGTCACGTTTTATTTATTTTTTTAATGTCATGCAACAAATATTTACAGTGAACTAAATATAGTATAGGCAGGGGAGGGGAGAGGGCAACTGTTCTTTTCTTTAATATTCTCTGTAATAAAAAGTTGAGACTACGACTTTTAGCCATAGGTGGCAACTTGCACTCTTTGCAACAAATTCTGCGGGCGCCCATGTCCACTGCAACCTTTGCAGCCGCTGTAGGCCCCGCTTTAATTCTAGCTGTAAATGATTAAATTAAACCATTATAACTTATAACACGGCTCCAATAACCTCCTGATTTTGCAGGAGCTGCTGGAAACATTCTGAAATCGCAAATATATACCCAAATGTCCTGGAAATCTCCGACGTGCTAACCACTCTGCTAGTGAGGCACTTAAGGCTTGAGAAGATTGTTTATTTTTTGAAAATTTTAAAATAAATAAATAAAATGAAGTAAAATGATTTAAATTAAAAATAACAACAATAAAAATAATCACCACTACATTACTGAAACATAAAAACAAATAAACAAACTACGCAATCTCTGTAAAATGAAGAGATGTAGGATACACACACACACAAAAGTTGAATATTTAATGACCGACTTACTTGAAACATCGAACTTGTTTAGGTCGCTAAATGATGTTAGTCAATTGGAAATTCGATTACACTTTCGAAGAGAACAAATCAATGCTGTCGTTACAGAGAAGCCATTTAATTTTGGACTATGGTTTTGCGTTTAAATACAAATCTTACATTTGTACAGATTTGGCGATGTGTGGAATGTGTGTTTGTTTCTCATGTAAGGTGAAGTAAGGGAGCATAAATGGTTGGATGATGAAGAAAAGGGAGCATTAATTGTTGGTCTTGTAGAATGATGCAAGATAAGAGACTCTGTTATAAGCTATGTTAGGATCGAGAGACGAATCAAGGTTGCCAGAGTGTAATGACGCGTTTTTATTGTGAGTTAGATTTGTTTAAATATCTCTTTATTTAATCTCAAGTTGAATTTGTCTATATTCTAATAAAAGTTATATCTAGTTTTGTTCACAAAAGACGTTTATTCAAGTTATTTCAAGCTCTATAATTTAAAATACATCGGTTTAGTTAATTATTAGCAATCTTACGCTACTAGTCCACGAAAGACCACAACAATGAAGGGAGCTATTTTTGGATTTCATGCGATGGTCTGGTGGTGGGTTCCATGAAGAGCTTTCAGTAAGACAGAAGAAGGGTCAGTCTGTGAGTAGAGCGGCATTCGTTTAACAGTGTCGCTACGTGATAGACAGGGGTCGCACCATCACCGATGTAGAAGTAATATTCCCAGCCATCTCAAAAGATCGACAGCGCTGTGCGCTCGCGTGACGCTCGCCATTATCTGACTTAATTAGGGAATTACAGCGCCGGGACACTGTAGAAAGAGAGGTGAACAAATCAAAGACAACAGAGGCAGGAGAGTAAGTCCCAGACAGATAGTTACAGGAAGATAGACAGATCGAGAGACGAGTGCATTATGGGCAGCAAGTACCATGGTAAACAACATTAGCTACACTGGCTACAATAAGATTTGACAGCATGCCGTTGACGGTCATTTGTGTGGGTGGATCGACGTTACCAAAAGTATAGCATTCGTATGTTTCAGATTATTTGATGAATGGTAAAGGCATGTACCATATGCAGTGTTAGAGAAATAATGACGTAGAGGGGTTCGTTGCGCCCAGGACCGTGTCTAATTCAAAGATTTCTGTTTATTACTTGTTTTTAAGTTATACATGTTTTAAATGAGCCTTCAGAATAGAAGATATCACACCCTAGCTCAAACCTTGCAAAATAAAATAGAGAGGTATATATTGAGAAGAACCGCACAATCACTGCCATATCTCTCAATACTGCAAGGTTTACCCCTCCTTTTTTCAATACAAAATTGCATAAGTTACCACAAATTGATTAACTAAATCGTTAATTTATTGCTTGTTTCATGCATTGTCATCAACTACGTATAATTGTGGCACGCGTGGTCGAGAGGCTAAGTACGCTTGAACTTGGCTTGGCTACCTATAAAGAAGGCTTGAGGTTCGACACCCGACTCGAGCAAAGTTTTGTTTACTGAGCGCCTAAAGGCAGCAAGGATAACCCACTCCCAGATACCCACTGGTCCACAAATCAAAATTGAACCCTAGCGCTCTGAGCATGCAGTAAGCATGAAAGTAGCGCTATATAAAAGCTATGATTTATTTATTTATTTAACTGTGCTAAAGTTCAACGTGATCCTAGAATGGGAAAGGGGAAGTAAACGTGTAAAAGAATGCTCCCAGACAGACAGACTGACGGAGTGAGTTAAGTGGTTAGGTTGAGGTTTGGGTAAGCTGACTCAATTCGTGGGGTTATAAAAAGTCACATCACACAAGCACACACACACACGCCCAGATCCCCAGAGTTGTATCCAGATGTCAAGTTCTTTGTAAACTTTGACTGAGTATGTTTCAGTTTTAACAATAAATTCCTGCAGTTCCGGGTCCTAAAATAATAAAAAAGTTTGACTTCAGAATGAATAAAACACAAAACAAATCCAGGAAGAGAAATCCAGAATACGCAACGAATTAAAAGATTAGCTTAAAAGAAACAATCCCCTCTTTGAAAAAATAAATTCTCTAGCATAGGTCATAAATTACAGGTTAAAGGTTTGGAGATTACCAGACTACGTTTCATAGAATGACTTCATTTAATGAGAACTCGTAGAGACTCCATTAAAAAAAAAAGATTGCTATTTTTAGATTTGCTCCATGTTCAACATCGTCAACGAGTTTCGAATGGGAAAAAAAATTGAACTATTAAGTTAAAATACGTTTACTTGGACACTTTCTAGTTTATTGACCAAATTATTTATCTATATCAAGAATTTTCTTGGCTTTTCAGATTTAAAAACACACATGACCAGGGTGGATTCAAGTATGTGGAGGCTCCTTTTTGTGAATTCCCCGGGGCTGAAGCCCAGCCTGCCTTCCTTTAATTCCAACCCTGCATATTTCAGAATGTGTTTCACGTACGCATGTGTTTAAAATGTTCCATCAGAATTGAAGATTATTTTATCCCATCATGAGGACGTTGCAAGATGGAGGTGGGCAGGGCTCCAACCCGAGATCTCCGAGACGACAGCCCAGAGCGCAAAACCATACGACCAGGCAGCAACCCTGCACTCCACTCTAGTCTTCATTGTTTTATCGAGTAACTTAAGGGTGTATGAATGGGACAAATCTGGTCAGAAAAAAATCAGCGTTTGAGGCGCAACATTTTCAAGTGCTGTTCGAGTTGCGTTTGAAGAGTTTTCTCGAAACGATCTCAACCCTTACTTCCTGGCTGACATCCTATTGCACTACAGTGTTGACCACTCATGCAAACACTTATTGCAATGTTGGCGACATGTTTGGTTGTACACTCTCTCTATATGGCCTCCTTCAGTGTCGAAGCAACTGTGGATCATATCGTGGAAATGAGATTAATCCCTGGGCATTAGCTGTGGTCGGAACGATGTCGCCCACACAGCAGTTCTCCTCTCTCCACGCAGCTGTTGTATCCAAAGGAACGGCAGTGCCGATACAGTTTGGGTTTCTGCCAGGGTGTAGCACTGGGTGCTGGAAACTGCCTTAGGGCCGCCAGCTCCTGATTTTTCCTCAGGGTTGACTCTCGAAGTCTTTTCCCATGATTGGGTCAACAACAAGAGAAGGTGAAAAAACGAGTTAGACAGATACATACATACATACATACATACAAACATACATACATACATACATACATACATACATACATACATACACTGTTAGACACCTTATTTAGAGTATTAGTTATTTAGCGACGCACCATAGAAGACGTATATTGAACGGGACTAGTGACGTTTGGGATATGTTGGGTTAGAGACCGGAAAATCAGTTAGCGATAGAATTCTCTAGGGTAAAGACGTATTTATTTTGACAGAGACTTTTACTGCGGCCTTTTCATGAAATAAATATCTGTTACATTGTTCATCAGTGTTGACCACATCTCTTCACTAGTTAAATCGATGTCTTGTTTATTGTGTCTACGGATCAACTACACTGAATACACCCGAACAATAAAACTCAAACGCTTGCAGAGTAATTGGAGGAAATCCAACAGTCATCGTTAGTTGACCTCAGGCATTCTGAACAAGCACATCACAGTGGCGACCCCGAACCTCGAAACCGAACCTTGAACCGGACCTCGAAGCTGAACGTTTACTCAGGTGAGGGTCGTGCACTCGAAGATCTAAAGTTTCATCGGAGTACGGCTGAACACAGCATCGTTGCAGAGTGACTTTGTCTAGACTTTGTCGTCAGTTTCACATGCAGTCGTCGCCTACTCGATCGCACGTTCGACGAGCCGTTAACTCAGGGTGACCTTCGTCAGGACAGTGACCATCTTAACGTCTGGTCTACTCAACAAGTGTATCACCAACGCCTGATCTTCGTATGCTGTATCAACCTAAAGCCAGAGGAACCGTTCATTCATAACGGGTGAGAGTTTGTCAGTAAACCTGTTGGACATATTTTTTTCTTCGTCGTAGGAGCCACATAGGCATATCAAGTTTACCTAGGCAGTTGGAAAAGGACAGTTTGCCCGCTGTAAGAAGTATTGTGAGTACTACAAGTTTGTTAGCTAACTAAATCGCTCTGTCTTACCCTTTGAGAGATTCGTGTGGAGCAGTTTGCTCATTGAACCGGTTGATTGCCACTTGTCAACGGTCACTGCGTTTAACCTTTGGAAGGTTAGTGAAGTCACATTATTCGTTGCTGAATGTTGGTCTATTGATTATAAGTTGATCTAGACCATATCGAGACTTGTTAGTGTTGAAATAGTGGAAACAGCTACGTCCACTTGTTTTTTTTTGTGAAACCGTTAATCGTATAACGGAACGTCGTCGGAGGTGACCTTGGTCTCACCTAGTCTACATTGGACACTACGGACATTTTGGTCTAGTGAAGTAGCATACAACAGCAAACTTCGTCGTACTACCATATTAGCAGCAGAAGCAGTGAACTATTTTGGAGAATCATTATTCGTCAGCCCAGATCAAGTCATCGTCAAGAAAGTCGTTATTCGCTCGCCCAGATCAAGTCATCAAGAAATTCGTTATTCGTCAGTCGCCCAGATCAAGTTGCCGTCAAGAGACTGTTATTTGCCAGTAGTCGTCTACGCAAATCAAGTCGTCGTCAGGAGAACCGTTAACATATTCGCCAGTAACTGTTTACACAAAGTCGTCGGAACTTTACATACGGTCATCAACAGTCGTCAAAGAAACTGAAACATTTTGCTGTGGCATATCAAGACATCTAGGGCAGTACGTGGGATACTCAACACGGATTGTATCCAGTGGCAGTACCGGAGAACAGAGTCAGAACTGGAAGAGAGGCAGTGGAATTTGCTGTAGATCTATTATATTCGGGATTCGGAACATAGGAAACTTTCTTATCAAAGCTAAGTGCCATTTTTCTTATTAGTATATGTTTAGATTGCCCTTAGAAATAGATTTCGTCTAAATTTGGTACGTTAGCCTGAGTAAAATCAGGTGGTGCGCCTTAAACCGTCGTGGAAAAGACGTAATTTAGATGAAAAGCTATATTATACGTTTAGGATAGTGATTGTTTTGTTTGTGTAAACGTCATATCCGTTGTTGCTTGGTTACTTCGTGACGTTATCAATGTGTGCCATATTGTCA
Organism: Biomphalaria sudanica; assembly: GCA_036873155.1. NCBI lineage: Eukaryota > Metazoa > Mollusca > Gastropoda > Planorbidae > Biomphalaria > Biomphalaria sudanica. Next base: position 179,055 of record JAZGLO010000177.1, on the reverse strand, counting down.
TATCCCAACCCATAGCGATAGTCTCATTTAATTATTTCATTTGTGTATATTATATTATATTATTTATTTTTATTACTTTAATTAGATCTGTTGATTTTTCACTTAATGATAGAAAGTGCAGGTACGATTCTTTTATTGTGAATCAGACTAAAATACATTTTTAGTTTGAGCGGTTAAAATCAAATATGATTTTGCCATGAGAATAATGCCGAAACTGGCATAATAGTCAAACATTGTCGTCTGGCTAATCTAGATCCACAAATTTACATTTACTAATCTAGACTCTGATTTTGAAAATTAATTTCAAAGATAAATGAGGTAGTACATTCTAGACATATATCTTATTAAAGATATATTTGATACATATTGTATGGACATATTTATTTCATATGATTAAATAGAACCATAATTTCTGGATTAGATCTAGATCTATCTAATCTAGACTCTAGACACTTCAGTCATATCAAATTTAAAATTGGTCAGTTATATATACTCATAGTCATAGTGTTCTTGGTAACTCTGGATCTAAATGGTACTATTATATATAATATAATATATTAGATCTAAATTTGTGTGACATTAAAATACAGATTTGAATATAACTCAGACTAGATTTACTCGTTTACTGAATCTATAGAGACATAAACTTAAAACTTGTATAAAATTGTGAAAAAACTAAAATAAGTTTTAGTATAGCCATAACCAATATAGGCTAAGTAAGAAATATATATAAGTTTGAGGTGAAAATACAATACAATGGCTACATCCGCATATATGGACCTTAAGGAGGTTAAGGAAGCAGCTATGCAGGATGGAAAGGCCATGGAGTTAAAAGGAAAGGACTTGGCAGCTTATGTACAGCAAGTTGTGAGGGAAGAAATGGAACGTCAAGATAAAATAAGAAGGGAAAAAGAAGAGATAGAGAGACAAGATGAACGTCAAAGACAAGAGATAGAGAGACAAGATAGGATCAGAAAGGAAGAATATGAGAAGCAAAAAGAGGACCAAGAAAGGCAGAGAGAGCATGAGGCTAAAATGGAGAAGATGAGATTGGATGCAGCACAAGCCAGAGCTCAAACTGCACAGACAACTCAAGAAAATAACACAAATAATTCGAATAATGCTACCACACAAAGAGACAACCCTAATTCGCAAACATGGCTAAAGAGGAAGATACAAAGTTTTGATGAACAGAAGGATGACATTGGTGATTTTCTGAAAAGATATGAGGCAAAAATGTCTACATTTAATATGCCAGAAGAAGAATGGTCTGAAATACTGATAGACTTTGTTCATGGTCAAGCTTTAACAATATGCCAAAATCATGACCATCATATTGATGATAGCTATCAGGTTTTGAAAAGAGAGTTGTTGAATGCCTATGGTCATAATGCTACAACTTTCAGAAAGAAATACTTTGACAATATACCATCATTAGAAGTAGAACCTCAAACTACCATTAATATGGAGAAAGATTTTTTCAATAAATGGGTAAAATTAGAAAAAGTGGGAAATTCTTATGAAGGATTAAAAAATTTTATTCTAGTAGATAACTTTGTGAATAAATGTGATCCCCAATTACAATCTTTTATTAGAGAACGAAACCCAAAAACTATAGATGAAATAACAGAGATAATGAGAATATACAAAAATGCATATCCAAATAAACCATTTTCTGATAGGGATAAGAGCAAAGTAGATTTAATAGGATACACCAAAGAAAATGTGGATAGAAGTAGAAATAGAAACAGATCAAATAGTGGAAATAGAAAATATGGTGAAATAACCTGTTTTAAATGTCAAGGAAAAGGTCACATAGCAGCTAACTGTAGAAGAGGGAATAGTAGGTCTGGAAGTAGAAATAGATACACTGAACAAAATAACAGTAGATATAGGAGTAGAGATAGGAATGACAGGGGAAATTATAGAAATAGGAGTTACAGTAGGGAATACAAAAATAAAGGTACAGATAGAGTATATTTCATGGAAGGAAATAGGAACAATTTTGCAGTGTACCCAGGGTTTGTAGATAGAATTCCAGTGGAATTAATTAGAGATTCAGGTTGTAACACTTTGGCAGTGAAAACTAAATTTGTCAAACCTCATTGGTATAAAGGGTTTACTAGGAAAGTAGAATTAGCAGATGGCACCATAAGGGAATTTAAAGCTATAAGGGTATACATTGAAACTCCATTTTTCACTGGTTATTGTGATGGTATTGCAATACCAGAAATGAGATATGATATGTTAGTAGGAAACATAAGAGGAGTAAAAGAATGTTCAAGAAAAGAATTAGAAGACTGGCAAAACAAATACAAAAACATAACAAGTAATCATGAAAACATAGACACACAAAATATAACAAGTATGGTAATAACAAGATCAATGGATAAACAAGATGAGAAACAGGAAAATACAGTAAATGTAATAAATAATGATGAAGAAAAAGAAAACAGTAATGTAATACAAATAGAAAATACAGATGTTAAGGAAAGCGAGATAGAAAATGAGACACAAAATAGTCCTGAAACACACATTTCTCAAAGTGAAAAAGAAACATTACCAAAACTTGCATTAGAACAAATGAATGACAATATTATTGGGAAAATATATTCAAGAATATCAGATAAAAACAATAATAATCCAATGGAAAAGTTTTGTATAGAGAATAAAATATTATTTAGACAAACAAATAATGATAACAGAAAAATAAAACAACTTGTCTTACCACAGAAATATTGGAAAGATGTTTTAATCATGACACATGACAATAATTTAGCAGCACATAGGGGAGTAAAGAAATGTTATAGGAATTTGTCAAAACAAGTGTTTTGGCCAAAAATGAAGGCAACAATCAATAAATACATAAACTCATGTGACATATGTCAAAAGAGATCTAACAAAAGTTTAGTGAATAAAGCACCCATTCAAGAAATGGATGAACCTACAGAACCATTTCAGAAAATAGCTATTGATTTAATAGGTCCTTTGATTCAAACTGAAAATAATAATAAATATATTTTAACAGTAATAGACATGTTTAGTAGATACCCAGAAGCAATTCCATTATCAAATACAAGTACAGAAAATATCATTAATGCCATAACTCAAAAAGTAATCACAAGACATGGTATACCTAAAATTATATTGAGTGACCAGGGATCTCAGTTTAGGTCAGAACAATTTGAGAAATGGACTAAACAATATAATATACAACACATATACTCTTCAGTTTACCACCCAGAGAGTAACGGTTTATGTGAACGTTATGGTGGTTCACTGAAAAGATCACTGACAAAAATAATTCAGAATAATCAGAATAAATGGGATCATTACATTAACTATGTACTATTTGCTCATAGAAATAACATCCATGAAGCAACACAATTTTCACCATATGAAATAATACATGGAAGAAAACCCAGAGATGAATTAGATGTTTTCAAAGAAAATCTAATAGACAATGAGAATAGATTAAATAAGGACAATGAAACAACAATCACAACAGAATTGAAAGAAATATGGACTCAAGCATATAACAACAATAAGAAGTACAAACAAAGTGCTCATGAGAATATAAATAAGAAAAGACAATTGAAAACACTAGAAGTAGGAAACAATGTATTAATATTAATAAATGACCTGAAAAATAAGATTGGTAAACAATGGAAAGGTCCATTTAAGGTGATAAAACAAATTAGTGATGTAAATTATCAAATTGAAATAAATGGGAAAATTAAAACATATCACATAAATAATTTGAAACTGTATCATGATAGAGAAGATGAGTTGATACAAAACATTCAGGAGGAAATAGAAAATAAGTTTTCAGAGAGAGAAGAGTGCTTGATGATAATAACAAATGAAAATCACAATGAAAATGACATTAAGGAAATACCTGTAATAGAAACAAAAGAGAATCAAACTTGGCAAAAGATTAATCTTAATAATTTAACTAAGGAAAAGTCAAAAGATATAACTAAAATAATACAGGAATACAAAGAAATTTTTTTCCAGCATACCAGGAAAAACAAATATTATTAAACATGACATTA